>JAKSZT010053887.1:10890077-11133922 GCA_026826555.1 Tolypeutes matacus | reverse complement strand
ACATAGTACTCAAAATGGTATACTAAATAACACAGGTGGAAGAGAGGACAAATGCTATGAAGAGGGAAACTCTAGGTTTCTCTTTTAAAGTTCCAAAACAAGAGCTCACTACTTGAATTTTCTCAGCTACGTCCCTTTTTCAGAGTAAAGTGGAATTGAAAATTTGAATTTTCTGCAACACTTCCCCCACACCCTGAACTTAGGAAAAGGTCGCTTAAATTCTTGGTAGAAGGAATGGTAGAAATTGGGGCAAGAATAGACAAGGAACTGATGAGGCTGACAATACTGACATATCTTTTCAGAGACTGCAAAGCAGAACACTGCCTAAACTTCATTCTACCCCACGAACACTCAATTATGCAACAAAGAGATTCTTAACAAACACACAGAACTGCCTGCTTATATGTTACACTGAGATTTAAAAGCAGAAGAGTTAAAGTACTATAGAACTGGCCCTAAACAAAACTGCATATGAAGTTTGGTGTCCTCTAATTTTCTTCACAAATTCCTCCTTCCCAAAAGGTCTCTCACCTCAACACTGGTGTGTTCACTTTCCATCACCTTCCACATAAAAACTTGTTCTTTTATGAATGACTGGGAATGTTTACAATATTAACAGTCTAGAAGGTAAAAATTGCATGCTAATAGGCATGTCTGAGTAATAAATCTCCTAATGTGGATTCATCAGGGAAGGTACATGAAATCACATGCACAGATTTGTAAGTTAGCATGGTCACCATATTACCTGTTTAGATCACTGAACGGTAGTATCTATAGTCTAAGATTAGTAGTATTAATTGGAATGAAGAGAACCATCAAAGTAGGGGACAGAAGATGCCTACCTTAACTGAAGTGTATATAAAAAGCTTCCAATGCAATATTTCACAGTCATCACTGTGAAATACCTGAAAAGCATTAGGAGACATGTACTCACTGTTCAGCAAAAAGGGATGAGAGCCCTGCTCTGTCTGGTGCTGTCTACATTAGGCAAGGACAGTAAGAATAACTCAAAGTGCCTCTAGACCAGATTGTTACAGATTATGGAGAGGGGTAAGTAACCCTGCTGGGGACAGAATGGCTGAAGGAAACGAAAATGTTACTCTGGAAGAGAAGTGCTGTTTTCATATTTATTCAAGGGTCTCATAAGGAAGAAGGAGCAGACAAAATGTGTATGGTGGTTTCAGAGCGTAAAACTGGAATCAATGAGCAGATGTTTTTAGGAGGCAGTTTGAGGGATTTGGTATGGGGAAACCATCAAATCTGTCCAAACAATGAGATAGTTCCTCTTTTGATATTTCTCCTTCAGTAGAGATGCTTAAGCAGAACCTTGAAGATCTGTTATATCAGAGTTCAAACAGGGCATTAAAGTTTTATCTCTAAACCTTGGAGTCCAAGATCCTAACATTTTAAGATTCTCTAGCTTTCTGAAAACAAAGCAAATGGGAGCTAGAAGCCATAATGTCTGGAATTGGTGCCCGGCAACCACAAGTCAGAGCATCCACAGCTCTATCCTCTTGCTCCAACTGTCAAATGGGCTAGGATGATAATGTATTTAAGGAGAGTTTAGACTAATTGCATCTTAAATCAAAATTAATATTAGTATCAACTAGTCAACCTAGTTAAGAAATCACTTTCTAATCAAACGATCATACAGATCTTTTCAAATTATCAAAAGATTTCGTATTAATTCAGTGATCAAATATTAAGCTTATGCTCACATTGTTTCATTGAATGAAATTAAATTAATGTAAGAAATCCAAACTAAATATTCTCATTACATACTTTCATAGAACTGTTCTTTGGAATTCAAAGCACTTTATGGGCATTCAAAGCTATTGAAAATTATTACAGAAATTGATATTTCCCCCGTTTTATACATTAAAGAAACAAAGCCACCGGTAGCTACAGTTACACATGAACTGTACAAATAAGAATAAATCTCAAGAGTACTAATCATTCAAGTACAAGGCTTCTCTAAGGGCATCAATTTGTTTCTTTGTGTGTGTGTGTGTTTTTTTTAAGAAATTCAGTATTTTATGAACATCCCAAAAGAATAGGCAACTAATTGTGAGAAATTAAAGGATTTTTCAGTTACTCACATTTGACTAGGCATTTATTTCTAATTTATATCTGTTAGACTTAAGTCCACATTTTTATTTCAGTATCTTATGAAATGTGCCTTTAGCATAATTTTCACTGGACTTGCAGGGTGAAGAAAGTGCCCTGGAATTGAAGATCAAGAGGTTAATATCTTGGTAGAAATAACATTCCTTATAATTGGCTTCCAATGGGATTCGTCAATATTTTCCTTCTGCCAAATGGACACTCCCTTCCAGTTAAAATTTCACTATATACAGATAACTACTTTGATACCTAGAAAGAAATATTTTATCAAATGTGGCTCTTTTTGTAACTGTACATTTCTACTTTGTGAACCTTTCTCTGAGGATTATCCTAAACATCTGACATAAAAGCTAAAAGCAAACAAAACTCTCACAATCCTCACTTTAAAAATCCTACTTCCTCAATAAAAATGAATTTCAAATAAATTACTGGTAGACACACCTAGACACCTCCAAAAACTGGAAGGCACTAATGAACAGGTACAGGCCAGCATTTCTAAGTTTTCACTAAAGTTTCCCACTAGTATCTGGAATTGAAGAATGTTAGCCAGCTCTTAATTGTTACTGCTAATAAGAAGACAACCAGAGCTAAGTATTCTCAAAACCATTTTCTGGAATACTGACTCCTCCCATAAATGAATTTTCTTAACATGATATAACATAAGCAAAAATAATTTGCAAAGTTTAAAAATATGTAAAATTTAAAATAACTATTATTGATGTTTCTTGTGGTTAAAAATAAAATACGTACATGCTGGAAAGGTGGCAACTGGAGAAATTTTAAAGAGAAAAGTTAGTCTTTGTTAGCTAAGACAAATTGACTTGAGACTGTAGGCCACTATGGATAGTCCACAATAGCAGAAACAACAACAAATTCATCATTGGTAAATAGATGTTAAGATTCCCTCAATGAAAAAGACAACGTCTTTAAAACAGAATCCCAAAACTTGTCTGAAGTCATCGTTGTTATTAGTATTAGTAGTTTTCTTCCTTTTTAGCCAAATTCTAAGCAAGGAGAATGGTGTTTGCCTAAACATTAAAGAACAAAACTTCACTATGTATCAAACACAATGCTTGATTAAAATCTTCTAGATCCCCTAAAACAAGACACTTATTTGAAACTTTTTTTTTTAACCCTTCTCTTTCTCAGATCACACAGATGTAGGGTGATTTTCTTCTTCCCTTAAATCTAAACATTTTCACCATTTTCCCCCAAGTTGTTTACTATAGTCACTGTCTGCCTGGAGCACTTTGTAAGGTAGATGCCTTTAGGCAATAGTTTGATGTGCTGACTGAAAGGTGCTGTTACCCTACAGTGAGGGAAAAGTTGAGACCCTACAGTGAGGGAAAAGTTGAGTGTCCTGGTAGGGAGGGGTAAGGAGGAAGTTGAACACGGTGTTCAGTTTAGTTGGCAGAGATTCAGTTTGAGGTCTCTTTTACATGGAGTGTTATGTGGAATGAACCAGCAGGGTTTGTATCATCCAAATCCATACAGGTTACACCTATGGCTGAGAGATGCCACCCAGGAGCCACACCTGAGGAGAATGGGGAAAGCAGGGTGATCAAGGGTTGAAATCTCAGGGAGCCCTCACAGCCTGCCTTCTGACAGTTCCTTCATCTTTGTGAGAAGAATTAGGAAAAAGTTATGACAGATCAGCACCTTTGTCCATGACTGACTGTTATTTCCAGAAGTTGGTGTACTCTGTTGTCAGGACATGCTAATCCTGAAGTCCCCTGTCCCTGCAGCACAAACCTCCCTGTAGCATATATCATCTCTCCCAACACTCCCAACTTTCTCCTTACGTTTACAATCCCATAGATTTCAAAAGATCTCTACACCCTGAAGCACATTTTATTCAGTGAATTTTGTTCCTTTAGCCAGATCATATCCTATGCTATTTAGAAGTGGTTTAAAAGTGAAAGATAAGCTCACTGCTTTGGCAGGCAACATACAGAACAAACTCATCAAAATGAGGCAAACCCTAAAATCACTTTCCCTATTCCTCATTCCAGAAATATATGTAGCTCAGTTCAAAATAATTTAGGCAACGAAAACAAGAGCTGCCCCTGTCCCCAAAAGTGGGGCTAAAGGGGAAGGAAAACAGATTAAAAAAAAAAAAGAGTAGATCCATTTACTCTGAGACATTTGTTAATTGGCACTTGTATAGACTTCAAAAGATTTCCAGAGAGCCACTTTCTTTTACATCAGTCCTTCTCAACTCTCACTACAGAACAGAATCATTAGGAAAACTTTTAAAAATGCAGATGCCCAGGCCCTTCCTTAAACCAATTAAATTGGAATCTCTCGGTTTGGTATCTGGTATCCATAGTTCTGAAAGCTCCTCTGGTGATTCTAATGTATAGCAAAGTTTGAAAACCACTATGGGTATGTAAGGACTGAAGTGATACAAATTAAGCTTTAAGAAATGATGGTGCTTATAACTGATAAGCTCAGATGATTAAAGCACAGGGTGAAAATGATGACAGGTAATAATCCAACCAGACCAGTTAGGCTTATTCTTTTATTGTGACACTATACCTTTACCTTCCCAGGCATCTCACCTATTTATGCCACTAAGCCACAGGTATGAATGGATCTGAGTAAAAGAAAAAGGTGTAAGAAGAAACTCTCAATACATGCAATGCATAGTTGTCTTCATATGCACAAAGCAGCAAGGATGAAATGCTATGATGTTTGCATCAGTCAAACTCTGTCCTTTGTCCTCTCCACATTTTATAACCAAAACATGTTTTGTAACACAGCTGACTATCATTAAGGATATCTTCTATGGGTGCAGAAGTGGGGGGGGAGGGGGTAAAGTTTCTTTCTGTGTCCACTAGGCTGCAACCAGACATATGCCATGATCATTATGAAATAGATGAAACATATTAGACACAAATGGTAAGTCTGTAAAAAGAAAAAACAAAAGATACCTCATGTCCCAAAGTTAACTGTTAATGTCTTTAACAGTTAAAGTTTAAAAGTTAAACAGTTTAAAACTTATGGTCTTTAACATACTAATGAAAGGGTAGTGGAAGACACAGGAGGAGGGGATGTACCCTCTGTCAGACTGCCAAATTTATTTGAACAGTGGTATCTTTTTAAAACATCATTCCACAATGGTGCTCCACATCACGTGCATAAGTATTAAGTTAGAGACTACTCTATCTTTGACCCTATATTAATAGATGACCTTTCAATGTAGAAATAAGTGGGGATTTATATATTAATAAACTGTGGATAATTTTAAAATAAAAGTTCTTTTTGTCTTTGTTTTCTCCTCATTAACAACTAATGCATTTCAGCTTGCAGCTTTCTTTTGTGAAGGGAGTCCTAAAGGACAAAACTACTGAGAACAACTGGGGAACTTAACTACTTAAATAGCTCAAAATACATATCCTCAGCTCTGCAAATTTCGTAAAAAGAGACCTAATAAAATCTTATCAAAAAAAAAAAAAAATTGCTTAACTTCACTACAAACTGTAGGCTTCCCAGAGCTCAGATCAAACATTTAAAAAGTAAACACTTCACAATTATAAAGAAATAAAACCGCCTCGCGTCTTTCAAGTAGTGAAGATTAAGCAGGTAAAAATGCTGTTTTTGAGGAACAGGACAGTTTTCTATCCAAAAAGATGCTTCCCTCAGATACTAATGTAATACATATTATGAAAGTTTCTAGTCACTCTCGTAGGTTCACATTTTACTTTAATGGAAAATAAACTCCAAAGGCACTCAGTTTTCAGAGAAAACGGTACAGACAAATTGCATATTTGGACCAAAGAACTGGTAAAATTAAATATAAAAAGACCTTAAAAATGAGTGATTACCAACTACTTTACAGCTGTTGACATCTACTTTTGTTTTTGGTTCAATTTCAAAATGCTTTCTGATGTCTTGTGAATGTTATTAATTATGTCACAGCACTCACTGAGATGACTGGAGAGTTTATGAAACTAAATTTTGAAATAACCTCAATGAATTCTAAAAACTGATGTTTCCTCACATAAAAAAATTGTATATACAGGAAATAGTTGAGGAAAAAATAATTATTTAATCTGTCTCGACTTCTTTCTTTACTGAGAGGCTTGAAATGGCTAATTTCAAACAAAACATATTTTATTTATGAAGAAATTGGGTAATATATTTTATTTCTATTCCAATATAAGAAAGTGGAGGAAACAAGCACCTGTTAAATATACTTTATTCGTATATGTACACCAATTTTCATTTATAATCAGCAACTATTTAATTCAATACCTTTACATGCAATTTTACTAAAAAATTATGAAATTCTTTATATTTTTCTGTACTGCTTAAAATTTTCTATTGAGCATTTATATCATAATATAATTTTTAAAAAAATATGGAGCCCTCCAGTGGCCAAATATTTATATATTACCATGATAAATCATGACATTCTACTGAAAAGTGTTAGGTGCTACTTCTTTATAAACTAGGTTTGTCCTATAATTAAAGAAGAAAATTGTTTCAATTAATTTTGTTTATAAATAACAGGATGTAATCAGAATCTAGATGTTATAAAAATGATGAGCATTTCCCAGTGTTATAGTGCTCTTATTACTAATTATTACAATAAGAAAAAAAACTCAGAATGCACTCAATATCAAAATAGGCATTACAAGGGAAAAAAGGAAGAAACCTTTACAGATATCAACAAACAATTCATTTAAAAGAAAAGCTCAGTGTTAAATACATTAGTTCTTTGTGCTCTTCCCCCCACACACACAAGAACTACATTCTTAAGCATTATTTTCTAAGTTATTATTATAAATATTCTCTTCAAATTAGCCACAGCTATCAAGACCAAGATATAATCTATCTATAAAAAGAAGAAAATGTTTTATCTATTTAATTTTAGAAAAAGTAGACGTTAAATCAGAGTCAATCACTAAAAAAAATACAGATATTGTATTGAAATATATTATTCTTCCTCAATGACTACATGTTAGGTGAAAATCAAATTAAGTTCACTGTGTGTCAAAATTGTTGCTTACGGGATCTATCAATATTCTCCCTTGATACTCTAATTGCTACTACCACTTGATACCTACATAAAAACCAATTAAGCTTCTAAACAAACTACCAATTAAAAAAACAATTGCAGGACTTCCTCATCAGTGTTCAGCTCTTCTCCACAGAGATACTTAAACCTTCCTTTGCATTTGGGAAACAACCAGAAACTGAATTCTACTGCCTAGGACCATCAAAAGGCAGGCTGCTAATCAAACAGGCATTGCCTTGGACATCTACTGGGTTCCAGAAACTTTCACTGGAAAAGTCTCATTTACTTGATAAAGTGATTCTGTAAAACAGGGTGGCAGCTCGCCTCCAAGATGGCCCCCAATGATTTACCTCCCAATAGTGCTCTTCCACATTAAATAGGGTTGACGTGTCACCAATAGATACTGTAGAAATGATAAGACTGAGAATTCTTAGGAGGTTAGGCACTGCAGCTTCTGCCTTGCTCTCTCTTGGGCCTTGGGCTCCTTGCTGTAGGGGATGCCAGCTACAGTATCATTAGGACACTCAAGCAGCCCCCTATGGAAAGGTCCAAGGAGCAAGGAACCTCACGAGGCTTCCTGCCAGGCAGGGACAAATTTACCAAGCATGTGGGTGAGTCTTGGAAGTGATCCTCTAGATCCAGTCAAGCTTTCACACGACTGTAGCTCAAGACCAACATCTTGACTGCAACCTCCTGAGACACCGTAAGCCAGAATCACCAGCTAAGCCACTCACAAATTCCTTTCCAGAGAAACTGTGAAATAATAAATGTTTATCGTTTTAAGTCCCTAAGTTTCAGGTTAACTTGCTACACTTCAGTAGATAATTAATACATACTGATATTATATGGCCTTTATTACACAAGACCCTGAGACTGTTTAAGACTTTAAATATCTCTAGGAAGAAGAACAGTTCATTTTTGTTGAGCCATTACCGCTCTCCTTGTTACGAACTGTTTGGCCATTTCCCAAAAAAGATTAAGTTGTAATATTCCAGATTTTCTAATAACGCATATGGAACACTTCTTCCGGCTTTGCATGTTAAATAGATTAACTTAATGAAGTTATTAATTCACTATAAAAAATAAAAAATTATTGACTGCATAATACGTAGCCTATTTTACCAATCATCATGTCTTGCTAATGAAGTCATTCCAAATTTGTAATATGACCAGAACTTATTTGTAAGTGAAAATCACTTTAACATCACAACCTGTCTCTGTAGCTCAAGAAATGAGTAAGATAGCATAACAAATAGTTTGTTTTAACTTATCAGTTGTACTCAGTGAATATACAGTAGTTACCATGTGTTGGACCCTATTCTAAATGCTTGATATTAATTCATTTAACCTTCACAACAATACTGAGGGAGTTTCTGTTATTATCCTCATTTTACAGACATGGAGGTATGGAAAGGTTAAGGAACTTTTTAGAGGTTACACTGATATTCAATGACAAAGCCATGACTGAACTCTGGAAGTCTGGCTTCTAAGCCCATAGTTTTAACCACAAGCCTATACTGGCTTTCAAAACCTGTAATTTATTTCATAAAGTAATACATGTAGTATAAAGACCATGTGGTTTGAAAAAAGTGTAAATTTAAAGCTCAATTCTACCACTTCCATATGTATCACTTAACTATTCAAAATCTGTTTTTCTCATCTGAATGTGGGGATAAAAATGGGCTAAATTTTTATTTATATAATTATAAAATGAAAACATGAATGTAAAATACCCTGTACAGTGCCTGACCCGTAATCAATTTTCATTTGTTTTATCTTTCCCCATAGGCAGATTGATGATAAAGTCAATAAAGCTTAAGCTTCAGGGTATTCATTCACACAAACTCCAGTCCAAGACACTGTACCAATTTCACATTCAGAATTTTGTATTTGTTTTCTCAAAGAGGGCCTTCAAATTGTACTACCTTCAGATTCCACAAAACCTAGATCTACCTCTGCTCTTCCCATTAATTATTTCAACATTAAAACAAGCATGGTTCCAGTTCAAGGTAAGATAGAATGAACACATTCCACCTTCTCCGTTCCACTCAATGTGGCTATAAAAACTGAAAAGAATGCATGGAGAGCACCTATTTAAGTAACAGGGAAATATGGGAACAAGAAGAAAATGCAAAGTACTACTTTCTCCCTTCTTTCAGGTGCCAGGCTGTAAGCATTTCTGTGGTGGCAGGAGGCATCAGCTAAAACCAGAACCCACAGAAGAAAGAACTCTGGGCCAAGGGAACTTTCATCTCCACCTGAAAAACTTTGGTTCCAAGAAGATGTGATTGAACCCCTCTTGATTTTTTTCCCTCTCTGCTTCCTAGCATTTGTCCTGGATATGGGCACAGTTGTGGGAACTGCATTGAGGGAGCATAGCAACTAAAGCCCCACATTTTTGTTGTTGTTGTTGTCTTTTTTTTGTTTTTGTTTTTACTAGAGAACCAAAAGAGGGAATCAGAATTACTTGGGAGATCACAGAGAGGAAGGAGCTAGAGAAAGTGACCACTTAAAAGTTATTTGTAAACTCTTGGTCTCATTCCAAGCTACACATGCATGAATCTGCTCCTCCACAGCATACAGACATTGAGAACTGAACTACAGGATAAAGCACTGCCCAATTCCCAGACAGGCCACTGGGTGGCACATAAGCGAGACAAATACAAACAGCACAGAAAAGGCTTTGAAAACTGAACTGACACAGGAACCACAACTCAAAGGGGGCTGGCTGGAACTTGTAGACTGAACCTAACTGGGACAAATGCCTACTAAAACAAAAATATCAACTTTTTCCATAGGATTTAAACAAGACTCAGAACAAAATCCAAAATTACTCAGTATACAAAGAAATAGGAAAATCTCTACTTGTATGGAAAAAAAGACAGTCAACCGACATCAACGCTGGCATGACACAAATGTTGGAATTATCTGACAAAGACGTTAAAGCAGCTGTCATAAAAATGCTCCAAGAAATAAGGGGAAACACTCTTGCAAAGGATGAGAGAAAAAGGAGCTAGAGATGAGATACAAAATTGTGCAACCATTCTGGAAAAGAGTTTAGCAATTTCTTACATAAACATACGTACTTATATGACACAGCAATCCCAGATCTGGGTATTAAACCTAGAGAAAGGAAAGCTTATTCTCACACAAAAATCTGTAGGAAAATGTTTATAGTGGCTTTATCCACAGCTGACACAAACTGGAAACAATCAAATGGGGAACAAATATACTGTGGTACATATATATCAGAAAATACTTCTCAGCAGAACAAAAGAATGGAATATTGATACAAGCAACAACTTATATGAATCTGAGGCATTATGTGAAGTAGCCAGTCTCAAAGGGCTATGCTACATACTATGTAATTCCTTGTATATGACATTCTCTAAAACACAAAACTGTAATGAAGAACGGAACAGTGGTTGCCAGGGGTTAGGGAGAAGGGTGTGACTGCAAATGGATAGCACAAGGAAGTTTTGGAGGTGATGGAACTTTTCGAAATCTTTAAATGAAACTACACAAAAATCTAAACTTATTTTAAAATTTTTACAACTTTACACACACACAAAAGGTCAATTTTACTGTAGGTAAATTTTAAAAGTTGAAATGAGGAAAAAAACAAAAGATTTTTAAAAAGCCAAAGTTTTTAAAAAAGCGGGAAAAAATAAAATACAGTAGGTTTATATGAATAAAAGCATTTATAAAGAATGGCACATCAATCAATACTGAAGTTATTCCCTAACTAGGCATTTAGCCCACTGCACTAGGGCCAGTGAAATCAGCTAAGCTGTATTAGGGCTGAAAAATGACTTACAAAGGTGTAATTCTACCCAATATGCTTCTTGCTCTACTGTATATACATGACCAAAACCAAAATAGCACATGGAAAGAAAATCAAAGAAGACTGTGGCACACTGTCAGTTATCAGACAGTAATTCAGATCTTCAAGCTGAACCATATCCACATTACCCAAGATAAGACATATTCTGCCTGGAAACTCTAAGCTATATTCTCTGTAACACTGCAGTGCTTTTACTTTTCTCTGCCACACTAAAAAAGGAAGTGAGCAAGCTTCCACTTCTTGAAAGATGGAATAGATGTACTTGTCCCTTTTCCTCCCACAAATTACAACTAAAAACCCTGGATATTATATATAAAGCCAAACATAAGAAGACTGAAAAGTAGAAAGAGGTAGCAGAACAACTACTGACTTTGGGATCCTGGGAACAACATGGTGGTGAATTCCCTGGGTTTTCTTTTTTGGCTCCTACATCCCAGACTTGGAGCTGAAGAAGCTGACAACCAAGAAACACCAGTAGGCGCACGCGCGCGCACACACACAAACACACACACACACACAAAAGCCCCAACAACAGTCTGCTTTCTCCAGCCAAAGAACTAGGAGAGGGGCAGCCTAATTAAACAGAAAATTTTTAGACAATCATTGCTCTTCACAAGCCAAGTGCCATAGGAAAAAAAAAAGAGAGAGACCCCACCCCCAACAATGCCAAGGATGAGTGTGAAACCTAGACTTTACTCTCACCAGGCCATAAAGTTGAGCCCAACCCCTGCATCAGTGTAGTATCAGAAAAGAACAAGTAGGGAGCTTCCATACCTGTCAGGTGGAAACAAGCCCTCCACACAAACCACAGTGGAGACCAAGTGGGGACCTAAAACTTCCACCCCCAAACTGGTAGTAACAAGGTTCCCCTCTCTCTCCCTGCCCAAGTGCTGTCAGTGGAGGCCTCAAGGAATATCAGGACTTTAACTGCCACCCAGCAGTACTGCAGTAACAAGGCCACACATACCCCCACCAGATGTCAGTGAAGGCTATGTGGAAAGCAGTAATAAGGTACTCCTATCCCTTCCAAAAAGGGTGCTATCAGCAGAGGCCTAGTAGAGTGACATGAACTCTCATCCCTGCCCTGCAGTAAGAAAGAGCCCCTTTACCCTTCAGGTGACCATGGAAGCCAAGTATGGAACCTAGACTTCTACTCCCACCTGGCAGAAGCACAACAGTGCCATGCCTTCCCTTTGGAGCAGTGTCAGAGGAAGCCAGCTAAACAAGGAGGTTTAAATAAGATCTAGAGTCTCACAGCATAATTGCCAGAAAGTCCAGATTTCAATAAAAAATCACTTCTCATATAAAAAACAGGACTATCTCGTCTTGAATTTAAAAAGACAATCAACAGATCCCAAAACAAAAATAAGAGAGATGTTGGAATTATCTGACAAAGATTTTAAAGCAGCCATTATAAAAATTCTTCACAGTCAACTCTGAATATGCCTGAAAGGAAAATATAACATATCTCAGCAAAGAAAGTCTCACCAAGAACAGAATATAAAAAAAGAAACAAAAGAAAGAATTTTAACTGAAAAGCATAATAACCAAAACAAAAACTCAAAGGATAGGCTCAAAAGCAGAACTGAGGAGACAGAGGAAAGAATCAGTTAACTGGAAGATAAAATAATTACCCAATCAGAGAACAATCAGAAAATAATCTGAATATAACTGAGCAGATCCCTCATTGGTTCTGTGAGACTATAACAAAAGATTTAAAATTCAAGTCTTTGAAATCCTGGAAAAAGGGGAGAAAGTAGGCAGGGATGAAAAAGTACTAAAAAAAAATAGCTGAAAAATTCCCCAATTGGCAAGAAATATAGATCTAAAGATTCAAGAAGCTGAGCAAACCCTGAACAGAATAAACCCAAAGAAATTCATACCAAGACATATCATATTCAATCTTCTGAAAAGTAAACCCTCCCCCAAAATCTTGAAGCCAGCAAGAGACAAAAGACACCTTATCTAACAGAAGGAAACAATTCTAATGACAATGGATTTCTCATCAGAAATCTTGGAGGCCAGAAGGCTGGGGCATAACATTTTTCAAGTGCTTAAAGAAAACAACTGGCAACCTAGAATCTTATATCCATGAAAATATCCTTCAGGACTGAAGAGGAAATGAAGACATTCTCAGATGAAAGTAAACCAAGAGAATTATTGCTGACATACATACCCTAAATAAGTTCAGTAATCAGAAAAGAAACAACAGAAGAAAGAATCTCAGAACTAAGAACATCAGAAAGAGGTAAAGAACATGATAAGCAAAACTATGGGTAAACAGATTTTCCTTCTCCACTTGAGGTTTCTAAATTATGTTTGACAGTAGATACAAAAATTGTAACACTGTCTGAGGTGGTTCTAAATATATGTAGAGGAAATATTTAAGACAATTATATTAGAGATGGAGGAGATAAAGGTATTTTTTTAAAGGGGAGGTAAATGCACTATTTAAAAGACACAGATTTGCAAAGTGGATTAAAAAACTTGACCCAACTCTATGCTGTCTACAAGAAACTCAGAAATAAGGAAATAATAAAGAAGCAAAAAATCAATGAAATTAAAAACAAAAATAAAGAAAATTAATGAAACAAAAAAAATTTTCTTTGCAAAGATAATTAAATTGACAAACCTCTAGCAAGATTGACAAAGAAAGAGAAGACATAAATTACCAATCAATATCAGGAATGAAACAAAGATATCACTACAGATCCTACAAACAGCAAAATAATAATAAGGGAATACTACAAGCATATATAAATTTGAAATTAGATGAAATGGACAAATTCCTCAGAAAGCACAAACTACCAAACTCAACCAGTATGAAATGGGTAATTTTAATAACCCTGTAACTATCAAGGACTTGAATATTCTCATCATTAGTGGGGGTGCTAATTTGGTGGAGAATGATTTTACATATACCCAGGCCATAAAAGCAGTGGAAAAAGGTTACGCTGGCAAAGACATACTAATTCTGGGAAGTGGAGATGGGAGCATATTGTGTGAAATAGTCAAATTGAAACTGAAGATGACCACTATGGTGAAACTGACCAAATGGTGATTGATGGGTATAAGAAATATATGTGAAAATCTTGTAGTGACAACTTAGACAATTCTAAAGAGAATGTTATCAAGCTCTAATAGAAGACCATATTCCAGTACTGAAGAAGTATGCCAAAAAAGGGAGAAAGTTTGTGTGGCAGTTTGAAACTTCTGTGGACCCCAGAAAATGGTGTTCTTAAAGGTAATCCATTCCTGTGTGTGTAAACCCATTGTAGGTGGAACCTTTGATTAAATTACTTCAGTAAGGAGCCTCTGATTAGATTGCATGACCTAGGATGGGTCTCAATCCTCTTAACTGGAGTCCTTTATAAATGCAAGAATAAGAAGCCACAGAGACAGAGAAAAGCCTTCAGAAGTTGAAACCAATTAACCCAGGAAGGAGAAAAGCCACAGATGGAGCAATGCAAAGCTAAAAGCAATGAGGCCCAGAGGAGAGGGGAGAGATGCCGCCATATGCCTGATCACCAATAGCTGCAGCTCAGGAAGAAAGGCTCTCATAACGATGTCTTGATTTGGACACTTTCATGGCCTCAGAACTGTAAGCTTTTAACCCAATAAATCCCCACTGTAAAAGCCAACCCATTTTTAGCATATTGTTCCCAGCAGCTTTTTGCAAACTAAAACAGTTTGTGTGATTAATGGTTTGACAGATGTTCCAATCTCCACGTCTCTGGAAGAGGATTCCATATGGGAGTTAGACTGATTCTTGACCTTTCAGTGAAAGTATTAAAACAGGATGGGAAATATTTTATAAAGGGAAACTGTGTCAATTTGCCAGAAGCCCTGTCAATCTATAAAGAACATCCCAGGCACCTGCACTATCCTGTGGACTACATGAAAGCGATCATTTGCATCCTCTCATACTTGGAATTGTGGGCATTTCACACCGTTTGAAAGAAAACTAAACCATGAAGATCAGTATCACTTAATCATGTGTTCTGCATATAGCCATCCTGACCTTCATGTGCTGTAGATGACATCAAAACGTACCAACTGATTTTGTGAATTTCTTAAAGCTTTTTTAATTATAATATTTAATTAAAAATTTTAAAAGCAAATAAAGTGGTAGGGGATGTGGCTCAAGTGGTTGGGCTCCCATCTACCATATGGGAGGCCCTGGGTTTGGTTCCTGGGACCTCCTAGTGAGGGCAAGCTGGCCCGCGCCTGCGAAGAGCTGACAGCCCACACCCGAGGAGAGCTGGCGCAGCAAGATGATGCACCAAGGGGAGACAAGCAGACACAAAGGAAACGCACAGCGAATGGACACCGCAAGCAGACAGTGAGCACAAGCAGCAAGGGTGGTGGTGGGGGTGTTAATGAATAAATAAATTACTTTTAAAAAGCAAATAGAAAAGTATATTTTGGTGAGCTAAGGTTTTTTTAAGCTAGCTTAAAGATGATGAGGCAGTTCAGTGAAAGCTGCTTAATGCACTGAATTCCTAGAATGCGATTTTCAGCATTTTTTATTTCAGAGTGGACTTTTTTGGTTTGGTAAATCTTCATTTTGGACCTTAGGAAAAACAATCAACATTGCTCCTGATGTGTTTCTTTATAAAAATTTGACTTAAGATATCAAAAATTGGTGCTTATAAGAGAGTTAAAAAAATTAAAAGCATTGTTTCCAATAAAATTACAAAAAAAAGTTTCCCAAAAAGAAATCTCCAGGTCTAAATTATTTCACCAGAAAATTCTATCAAATGTTAAAAATTAATATAAATTTTACACAATTTCTTCCAAAAAATATAAAGGAAATATTTCTCAATTCATTTTATGAAGTTAGTATTACCCAGGTATCAAAACAAGTCAAAGATAGTACCATAAAAGAAAACTACAAACCAATATTCCTCAGGAATATGGGTATGAAAATGCTTAAACTATCAGCAAATGGAATTAAACAATATATAAAAAGAATTATAGACCATGACTAGGGAGGTATTTCAGAGATGCAGGGATGGTTCAATTTGCAGGGATGGTTCAATTTGTCAAAGTTAATCAAGGTAATCCATTGTATTAAAAGCCTAAAGAAGAAAAATCATACGATCATACCAATTGATGCAGAAATATTTTTTATCAAATTCAGTACTCATTTCATGATTTAAAAAACTCTCAGCAAATTAAGAATAGAGGGAAATTTCTTCAACTTGATAAAGACCATCTACCCAAAACCCTATACCTAACATATTCTTTAATGGTGAAAGGGTAAATGCTTTTTCCCTAAGATCAGGGACAAGGCAAGGACATCTGCTCTCATTACTTGTATTCATATAATCCTAGAAGTTCTAGCCAATTCAATAAGGCAAGGAAAGGTAATAAAAGATTGGAAAGGAAGAAATAAAACTGCCCATATATTCTGATGAAATACTTGTCTATATATAAAATCCCATAGAATTTACAAAAAAAAAAAAAACCTTATAGAATTGATAAGCAAGTTAAGCAGGTATTTTTAGATACACGCAATGGACTTGTGGACATCAAAACTAACATATATCTATATACTAGCCATGAGCATGTGGACATTGAAACAGTACATTTAAAATCACTAAAAATAATAAACTCTTAAGTTGAAAAAACACATCCAGACTTGTATGCTGAAAACTACAAAATGCTAATGAAAAAAAATCAAAGACAATCTAAATAAAAGTCATACTATATTCATGGAATGGAAGACTAAATATAGTAAAAATGTCAATTCTTCCCAAAATGATATACAGATTTAACACAACTCCTATAAAAAAATCCCAGCAAGATTTCTGTATAGACGGTATAGACAAGATTATTCTAAAATGTATATGGACAGGCAAAGGAAACTGAATAGTTAAGTTTTGAAAAAGAATTAAGTGTGAGGAATCAGCCTACCCAATTTTGAGACTTATTATACAGCTACAGTAATCAAGAATATGTGGTATTATCTGGGAAGTAGACACATAAATCCATGGAACACAACAGAGAACCCAGAAATAGACCCACATATATATACCTAGCTTATTTGTGACTAAAATGCAAGCAAAAGTAATTCAATGGAAGAAACATAGCCTTTTCAAACAAATATGAAGCAACTGGACATTCACAGGTAAAGAATGAACCTCAACCTAAGACTCACTCCTTGTACAAAAATTTACTCAAAATGGATTACAGACTTAAATATAAAACATAAAACTCTAAAACTTTTAGGAAAAAAATAAGAGAAAACCTTCAGAATCGAGGACTAGACAAAGAGTTCTTAACACTTGACATTAAAAGCAAGATCCATAATAGCAAAAATTAAATAAACTGGATTTCATCAAAATTTAAAACTTTTGTTCCACCAATGACCCTATGAAAAGGATGAAAAGACAAGGATCAGACTGGGAGAAAATACCTGCAAACCACATATTAAATGGAGGACTAGTGTCTAGAACTCTCAAAACTCAAATGTAAAAAACACCCCAAACAGTCCAACTAAAAAAATGGGCAAGGACATGACAGAGATTTCACTTAAAAGGATATACAGATGGCAAAAAAGCACATGAAAAGATGTTCAGTATCATAAGTATAGGAAAATGTGTTCAACATCAATAGCCAACACAGAAATGCAAATCCAAAGCACAATGAGTTACCACTACTAGAATAGCATTTAAAAAAAAAAAAAAAAAAAAAAAAAGAGTGACAACACCAAATGCTGGTAAGGATGCAGCAAAACTGGATCATTCATACACTGCTGATGAGAATGTAAAATGGTACAGCTACTCTGGAAAACCATTTGGCAGCTTCTTAGGAAACTGGACATGCAACTATCATACAATCCAGCAACTGCACTCCTGGGTATTTATCCCAGAGAAATGAAAATTTATGTTTACAGAAAAATATCTTTATTTATTTTGATTATCAGTTTTACTCACAATAGCCTCAAGCTGGAAACAAGGCAGCCTTCATTAAACAAACTGTAATACGTAGATACCATAGAATACTACTCAGCAATAAAAAGGAACCAATTATTGATACATGCAAAATAATTGTATGAATCTCAAAATTACACTGAATGAAAAAAAGTCAAGCCAAAAATGAACATACTATATGTTTTTATTTCTATAACATCCTCGAAATGACAAAATTATAGATAGAGAACATATTAGTAGTTAACAGAAGTTAAGAAACGGCTGTGAGGAAGGAAGGAAGTGGATGTGGCTATAAAAGGGCAATATAAGGGATTCTTGAGGTGATAAAAATGCTCTGTATCTTAACTGTACAATATCCTGGTTGTGATATTATAGTATAGCTCTATAAGAAGTTATCACTGGGGGGACTTGGTTAAGGGGAACATGGGATTTCTCTGTATTATTTCTGATCTCAAAATAAATGTTTGGTAAAAATATATATATTTTTAAATTACTAATAAAGAACAACAACAAAAAGCAGGTGAGTAGTATGTGCTTCTCCTTCAAGTCTTATCTAATGGATAGGGCTTGTCTGGCAGGGCCTCAGGCTAGGGTTACTAAACCAGCTTTTATTCCTACTCTATACTCTTTTCATTCATTCTGGAGGCTTCAATTACCATATGCCAATGATTGCCAAATTTGTATTTCAAGCTTATTCCTTTCTTCTGAAACCCAGATATATTTTACTTTAAAATAAATATTCCATCTAGGTATCTCACAAACACTTCAAGCTCAACCTGAGCACATCTAAACTCATTATCTTCTCCCTATTGTTTCCAGATCTGCTTCTCCTGGAGCTTTCAAGTTCGGTAGTTGGCATCATATCCATCCAATGCAACCAAAGTTCAAGCTAGTGTGTGACTGTGCCTCACTCCACCACATCCATTCAAGTTCCTAAATACAGTCAATTTTCATTCTTCGTCAATTCCCCAAAATCAATACTTGAGGAGCTTTTATGGTTATTTGCAGACGTGCAGAATGGTGAAAATTTTGAGTTTCCATATGCACACACGCCCTGATGAGGTTGAACAAGGTGATGCTCTGCCTTACTGTTGCAGCTCTCAGACTGTAAACAAGTATCCTTTTCACGGTACACTTAGTGCCATGTTTTTTACATTTCTGTGCTTTTTGTTGGTGATTTTGCTGTTTAAAATGAACACAAGCATAGTGCTGAAGTGCTGTCTAGGGTTCCTATGAGGAAGAAGGCTATGATATGCTTTACAGAGAAATTCTGTGTGTTACAGATGAGATTAATTCAGGCATGAATTATAGTACTGTTGGCTATGAGTTCAATAATAATGAATCAATTTATATAAATACATATATTTTAAAAGGTATCTATAAACAAAAAATACACCTAAATGAAGGTTATGTTTTGACTGGTTGAGAACAATGTGACCAGAGACTCACAGAAACTGAAACCCTGAATTTCCCCTAGGAGCAATGGTACAGTGTTCACTACCTTCAATGTTTACAGCAACTTTATATAACATAGATACCACAAATAACAACAATCCAATGTAAGTGATCACTCAGTTCATTTCTTCTCATCCCCACCTCCACCACTGTGATCTAAGCTTTAACTATAATAGCCTCCTGCTTGATTTCTATATCCCCATTCAGGCCTTCCTCAAAACCATTCCTCCTGTAGCAACCAGGGTGATATTTTTAAAATGTAAATGCAAACACATCACCTTTGTTACTCACTGCAGTTTTAACATAATCCTCATCAAAGCACACAAGATTCCTAATATTCTGGTTTCTCCCTATATCATACTGCTTTTCCTCATCTCTAAACTCCAGCCATCTAGTTTCTCCAAGGTATCCTGCTCTTTCTCGCCTCAGGACCTTTGTACTTCTTTCTACCACTCCTAGACCAACCTACCTAATTTCTTCTCATTGGATCTCATCTCATTCATCAGTTCCTCCAAAGTTTTCCTGAGCCCTCCAACTAGAGTAGGTCCCTTGTTATATGATGAAAGGGATGAGTATGCAACTTCAAATACAACCTAATTAAAGTGTTCTAATGAAAAGTCAAGCATACAAAGATAACAGCTAAATTATAAATCAATACACTGTATTTCAGTATGTCACATCTATTTGGTTTAGTACTTAAATTTAGGTTACCTTAAGCCTACTTGACAGATACATCCATTTTCTTTGCAGCTTTCTAAATATGAAGTTTAATAATCCTCCTAGTAAGAGACTTTCTCATTCATAGTTAAACAATGAATATTATTATTAATCTCATGTACATACATGTTTTAAGGAATTTTTAAGTTTACTTTGTAAAAAATAACATATGCTTTTATACATAAAGACCAAAAACCTACCCTAAGGTTTAGTTATCCAGGATTCTTTCAAAAAGTTTGATGAGTTCCACCTAGTCCCTTAATAATACTACTGCTAATAAACAATAACAAAAGGGAAAAATACGTGGTATAAAGGCTGTTGGAATGTACCATTAGAAGTAATATGGTTGGGGAGCAGAGGTAGCTCAGTGGTTGAGCGCCTACTTCCCATGTACGAGGCCCCAGGTTTAATCCCTGGTACCTCCTAAAAAAAAAAAAAAAAAGGTAATGTGGTTGAGGAAATAAAAGAAACGTCTTTTAAAAGGATTTAAAAGATATAAGTACTCTGAAAAAGTAATTTACAGAGGATAGAGCCTTAGAGCTTTACATTTTAAAATTCTCGAACAAAAAATATTTAGAATAAATCTGTATTTCCCAATCCATGTATTCTTTGACATGCCATCTCTGGTTTCAAATTTAATATGCATACCAGTACTACTCAAGAATTAACTCTAACTCCCTTAATAATCATACCTTCATCAATTTAGTATTACAGCTTTTATGGCACTATATACGTGCTCTCATTCAATCATCACTTCCTATTGAAAACACCTGGATAAAAGCACCATTATGAAACAAACAAACAAACAAACAAAGTGGTCACAGGAAAGGATTTCAGGGCATGAGATAAGAGGAAATGCCATGCAAAAATAAAATCAATATTAACCCAAGTAAAGTAAAATATGCTTACAAAATATAAAATAGACATTTTGGGACTATCAGATCAGGGCAAGTAAAGGACCCTAAAAGTCTGGATCTGCAGTATATTACTGTTGATATTATGTTAGCCTCAGATTAATAAAACCAGGTGTTTCCAAAACTGTGAAGGAGAGCATACAATCAAACCTGTAATCGGCCAAAAGGCTCAAAAATAGTCTAGTCTGATCAACTAAATTTACTTATAAAGCCTTTTTGTGTCAACCACTGCTATTGAAAACAGAGCTAAAACATTAAAGTATACTCTGTTTTAGGAAGTATAGTGAACAAAATTAAATTTCTCACTGTTTGGCCCAGATTAACATAGAGTGATCCTAGGCTACTCATTCTTGGAAGCTCCTCTTTTTTTTTTTTTTAACTAAACTGTTTAAAATCAGTTTTTAAAAGGGATAAAATAAGGTTGTTTTCCATTAAGAAGAGGAAAGAATAAACCTGGTTACCTGAATTTTTACTTATCTAAAGTAATAGGTTTTCTTCAAGAATCTATTTCTTTTCAGCACTGCTAAGGCAGTGAAATGAGTGCCCAAAGGCAAATCTTGGGGAAGAGAAAGGTAAAAATCCAATTCCTATATAGAGAAGAAAACAGTATTCAAGAAAGAAGTATTTACTAAGTATGACTTATGTTCTAAGGAGGTTTTTTTATGTAGTAAGAACCCTGCTAAGAACTATGGCTACAGCAAGCCTTCCCTACCTGTGCCTCAGTTTCTTCAGCTGCAAAATGAGAAGATTGTCCATATATGCCTCTCCCTTAATATGTAAAAGCTTTACATGCCTTGATTCATTAAGAACAAAGTGATATTACTCTACTATCCACTGTGTGTGTATACATGCGTGAGAAAGAGAGCGTGAAAGAGCAAAAAAGAATGAGTGTAGGGAGAGTAGTGGGGAATAGTTAACTCACCTAGAAGAGCCAGGGTACCCAAACTCCTATGAAAACTATACTCTGCCATTAACTTAGGAATGCTGGTTAGATTTATTGCTATGGGCAGAAAACTAAATAAATAACAAATTAAGAGTTGATTGAATTTTTATGTTAAAATGCTGTATAGTTACATATAAAAGGTCCAAAAAAAGACAGTGAAGAATCCAAGCAGGTTTTTATTTACTTTCAATTTTCTTTGACATCTTATCCTAAAAGACAAATGGCATCAGCACTCATGGGTTGAGCCAAAGATCCCAAGGAGCTGCAGAATTGGATCTGGGTTCTAACCATGACAATAGAGAACTGTGTCATCTTAGACAAGTCACTTGCTCATCTGTACAATATTTTCTTCTATTTCTGTCATCAATCAAAAATGTCATGACAAATTCAATACATTTCCTTTTAAAATAAAGATACTACATCAACAGTTCAGAATCAGTATTTTGATTCTAGAAAGGCATTTGATCAAGTGGTGACTACAAAAGTTAAGACGGGCTATATAGTCAAATGGCTTCTTAACTCTGAAAAGCAAGGGCTGTGTAATGAACCAGAAGGAAACCTGGAAAGATGGATTGAATTAAACAGATTAAATATAACTGTGAATCCAAATAAATCATGTATATCACTCTTTAAAAGTGATGTTTCATGAATATACTAAACTTTTGGCATTCAGTTTGGGTATATCACTTTCTCTACATGGAATAACTGATGCACTGAGTTTTCCTCTTATGTTTCACAAGTATAAATCCTGGAACTACAGTGGGAAAAAAATCTATTCTACAAGAACAGGGAAGAAGAATTTGACTTAAGCACAGTTCATGTGAAAAAGAACCCAGAGCTTGAGCTGACTTCAACCTCAACATGAGTCAACAGTGTGACATGACTGCCAAAAAAGCTAACATAATCTTAGACACCAATAACAGAGGTATAGTTTCCAGATCACCCTTACAATCTTTTCTGGATCCTCTGCATCTTATGCTGGGCACCACAAATCTAGAATGATGGGCTCAGTTCCAAGAGCACCCTATTTAGGATTGATACTGATAAGCAAGTGCAATTCCAAGGGGAATGTCCCAAATGGAGAAGAACCTAGAAAACAATCCTGAAGACTAAAGGAACTAAAATAATTTAGCTTGGAAATGCTAAATCCTGGAGGAAAGATGATATTAAATATCTGATGAGCTGCTATGTGACAGAGGAGTTCAGGCTTCATCTGTGGAGACCAGAGGGCTGTAGGGAACATATGTCAGAGTAGAAATGGTATTGATATAGACAGTACCCAAAAAGGAAAAGGCTGCTTCAATGCTGGGTATGTTCAGGTAATGCAAATGCTGTCAACGCCGGCTATACATTAGAAACACCTGGGAATATTTTTTTAACTATCAATGTCCAGGCCCCACCCCCAAGCAATTAAATTAGAGTCCCTAGATGGTAGGTATTAAAAGCTCCCCAGGGGGTTCTACTGTGCAGCTACACTTGACAATGACCAGGGTAAATACAATCAGGGTGGCCAGAAGTCTGTGTGAGGTGTAAAGGGGACTCCTTTTGGGTAGAAGCCTGATTATGATTAGGTTTACTTCCCAGATCTTTTCTGATCTAAAACTTTTCAATATGTTTCACTTGTTAAACTCAGTTGTCCTCTGTGATCATGAAAATTAGCACCTCTTTGTAAATATTTGAGAAGAAACAAAGTTTAAATGGTACAGTCTCCTTAAAGGGAAGAATTTAGATTGAGTTATAATAGCTAGCTTATTCTATGCATGAATAAGAGGTTCTAATGAGTTAAGTACTACTGTTTCTGTGGAAAAGGGCAGGAGAGGCACCTTTATGTGTAAATAAAATTAAATAGACAACTTAATTGCAAAGTTTTGTAAAATAAATTTAAAACATGCTAACATTCAAAAATTCAGAAGTTTCTCCCATGATAAAATAATTATTAAATTTAAGCAGAAAGTACTTCACAGTTTGAATCATCTCTACCACTAGCAGCTTAAGCCAATGTACCTGATAAATGGTCCCGGTTAAATTTTTCTATTTTAAACAAGTTTTTAAACCTTTCTGTAAGAAAATAGCCAGGATTTTTTTTTTAACCAACCAATACACATTTCTTTCTCCATATCTCCTTCAGTGTAGGTTAATATTCTTGTTCTTAATCCTATTTTTCTGATCACTGAATAAAAATGGTTATACATATTTCTTAATATCCTTTGAAAAGATACATCCAAATATGCTCAAAAGCCTTCTGGCCTTAAACGGGTCAGGCACCAACTGTAGTGAGTTATACTTCTACATTTAAGTGTCCCCTCCAGATTTTCCCACTGAAATGTAACACTCTCTCTAAACTTTAAAACTTTCACTTTAGATTACAGTAAATCACCAACGATTTCCTTTTGCCATCTGTCAGTGTAAAAAAACTCCTAATGAATCTGAAGCTTCTTTTGGCTACTTGAAGTCTCTCTCATTAATCTTTGTCATGTGGTTCATAAATAATGAGAGAGGTATTAAAAATCATCATGTTGTTTACAGACAACCACCACTCAAAGAGCCTCAAATAACATCGTGGACTTGACTAGACGAATTCAGCCCGAAGGAGCATTTCAGGAATCCTATGTGGGGACGAAGCACACACTTAACATTTTTATCATGAGCTGGTTAACTGTACTACATTTCAAGTAACGACTGTCCTTTACTTATCAAAACACTAGAAAGAATCACCACCTTACAGCCACCTGAGCTGTTGCTGGACAGACAGCTTGCTCCACAGCTAAGTAAGTTACCTTTCCATTTTTCAAGCACATACCTCTCACAGAAATGTTTTCAGTGCAGCAGTCTACAGAGCTGGTTATAACACCGGCACGATGTGACAACAAAATTCATGATGATTTTTGCCTTTTCAGTCTGCCCCCTTGTTTTTTTTTTCCCCTGCCCCCACCCCAAAGAAAACCAAACCAACAATACTTCTACAAAACCTGCCTCAGACTTATGAATATAATGCTTCCAGTGAAAGCAGACCAGCTTTATAGGAGAATAGCTTTCAAGAGAAGCAGGAAGCTGATCTGAGCAGCAGAGAGAGCAGGGATAGGGCGGAGCAGAAAGGAACTGAGCTGGGGGAGAGCGAAGCACAGACAGTCCTGGCTGCTTCTAGTTACTTATTGACAGTTTCATCAAGGGCAGATTTATGAACAGGGTGAGCATCCATCCTGCCATACCATTTTTTTCTTTTACAGATCTTTGTCAATCTGGTAAACTATTACACAGGGGAAAGTGAGGCCTTACTGCCTCGCCAGAGCCCAGTTGCAGGGAAATGATGTAAGCTTCCCACCTCCCACCAGCCTCTGCTCTGCCAATCCACCTCTACTCTGACCTGGTAATAGCCCCTCCTTCCCCCGAGTGCCACTGCTCTGGGGCTGGTGGGCCCCAGGCTTGCTTAGCTGTGTCCTACTGTGCGGCAGAGTGTTTGCCAAGGGATAAGGAGTATTTTTGTTTTGAGAAAGTCTTCAATGAAAAAGTAAATGCCTTTTTATTTAAAAAATAATGCTGACTTGACAAAAGCTGGTCAGTCCCCAGGAGAAATAATATTAAATAGGATTGAGGTGAGGAATGCAATTTAGCAAGAGGCAGCAGAAGGTGTGATGTAGCAAAAGATCTCATACTGGGATTAAGGAGACACAGGTTCAAAAGTGACCTTGGACAACTGGCTTAACCTTTCCAGTTTCTCATTTTCTGTAAGAGCTGTTATAAATTATATCTAAATTGTCTTGTACAATTGTTGTAATTTCATGAATTGATGCCCAAAAGAAATAAACCAGGAGCAAAAAAGTAATCTGCCTGTGACCAGTTGTTTGTTGTTTATTCCAAATTACAAATAATTCTTTACATTAAACTACTTAAGATATGCTCTGTCTAGTAAAGTACTAGTAAATATGAGTAGGGCTAACAAAAAATTTATAGCGGAGGGAGCAGATGTGTAGCTCAGTGGTTGAGCACCTGCTTCCTATGTATGAGGTCCTGGGCTCAATCACTGGTACCTCTTTAAAAAAAATGTATGGGGAAAAAATTACAGGCAGTTCATGTGTTAATCCTTATTTAGAAAATGTATAGAGGATTAGGATTATGAAAGTACATGCTCAGGAAAGGGCATTTTATAAACAGATGCATGGAAGCAATTAAGACCTAAGACATTACCTTAAACAACATAAAATATTTACCTTGGTCAGTCACAATCTAAGTTTAAAGGAAATACATGGAAATTTCCTTTTTTTAAGAGCCAGAATATACTGGTTACTAGCACAACATTCTTCAAATTGGGATATGTAAACTCCTGTAACTCCAGGAGACTGTCCAAATGGTATGCAGCCACTCAAATCAATTTCTATATGATCATCTTTTCTAAATACTCTTTCCAAAAGCCAAACTGCCCAAGAAAGTCCCTGGAAAGCAGGTTCTCCTTTACACCTTCCCTTTTTGAATTCCCCTTCTCCTACTTTACAAAATCAAGGTACACATTTTACCCATGAAAAACTTCCCACTCTGGTGCATTGCTTGGGGTAGGAAAAACACTTCTGGGCAAGACACAAAGGGACAATTAGAAATACTATGAGGAAAAACTGAATGGCCCTAATCACTCTTCTTTTGCAATCCAGGTGGCTTTGCCAATTCTTTGTTTCTAATAAAACTGGAGGAGGACCTAATTGAGTTGTCCGCTGATAAATCATTAAAAACAATTTCAAATGGTAGATCACTGTGATTCTGAATGTAACCCAGAAGTTCAAAGAATTTAGTGACACTGCTTTACTAAAACTCACTTTTCTACTTACTTATATAAACAAAATTCTATAAGGTATTAAAATAATAAATAAAAGGTATGCTGCCCTCTCTTTCTGCAATGAATCATATCCATCCACTGATATATGAACTAATGAAAAGAAAAGCAACAATTAATGAACTGAGATAAATTTCCAATAAAATTTTATTTTTTATCCCTATTATTATTTCATCAGAATTTGTAATTCAGGTATGCTGTTTTGATCAACATTTTACCAATAATCATTGTAAAGATAACTTTTTAAAAATCACTTAGAGCCTATGCTCACAGTAAAATACATTTTTGTCACTGAAGTATGACTGGAACGATCAATAATAGATTTTTAAACATAATATGTAAGGACAAATTCAGTGGGAAAAGTGTAATAAAGACTTTAAGGAAACAAAGACTAAAAGTTCAGATTGTTAAAGGGTAGTTTGTAAATGGATAATGGTTAACATTGTAAAGCTATGGTGTTTGATTAGAAGGGATATATTTGAAAAAGATGTAACAATTTCATTAAGAAACGTCAACATTTACAATACAATGTCAATTATACCATTAGTAAATAAACTCATGATGAAAAACTTTGGATGTCAATGAAAAAAGGTTTGAGGGAGGATCTATAGTTTTCAAAATTCTTTTACTAGAGAAAAAAGTTTAAAGACCATGTACACCCTTTCTTCTGGTATACCTTTCAACTGTCACTACCAAGTAAAAAATGAACAATCTAGATATCAAGAAAAGAGCCACTTTGAGCAATTAAGTTTTCCAGATATCTGGAGTTATATACTTTGAGTAGCAAAACAGTTTTGTTTCCTAATTTTAAACTACTATAGATAAAAATCTTTCCAATATGGGGTGCATTCACTCCTATCTTTTTAAAGAGACCTCACCAACATGATTTAACCTTTTATTTATGATCCCCCGGTTATTATTATTATTATTTTTAAGGATTTATTTATTTATTTTTCCCCACCCCCTCATTGTTTGCATTTGCTATGTCTGTAGTGTGCTGGTCTTTTTTTTTTTTAGGAAGCACTGGAAACTGAACCAGGGGTCTCCCATGTGGGAGGGAGGCACCGGATAGCTTGAGCCACCTCCGCTCCCTGCTTTATTGTGTCTCTCATTAAGTTTTTGTCCTTGTGCCTCTTCTTGAGTCATCTTGTTGCATCAGGCTTGCTGCCTTGCTTGGTCCGAACCAGGGACCTCCCATGTTGTAGGCGGGAGGTCAATCACTGGAGCCACTTCTGCTTCCCAATAATTATTATTACCACAAATATTGCTGAGCATTCATACATAATGGCCCCAGGACCTGTAGAGGCTCCTCCAGTTTGGATCTCTGCCTTTGTCCCACCAAGTTGGGGAGTGTGGAATCTGAGGAGCTGGGTTCAATCCCTGCCCCGCGAATCATAAACTGCCTACCCCACCCCAAGAGAGATACTCAACTTTTTTCCCCTATGAAAAAATTCTTACCTTCTTAAACTAACTTGTATCTCACAAAACCAAGATGAATAGGTGAACATGCTTTAAAAGTTTCATAATAGGAAAATTTATTATGTTCTGTTTTGTTTTTTCCCTTTTGTCAGGCTCTTATCCCTTCTCACTACTGAGTACCTGGTAAAGACCCCCTCCCCCATCCATTCTAATTGCTCTAAGCTTGGAAATCAGCTCATAGGCTAATTCGATCTGTTCATTTAATACTTATTTTAAAAAATGTTTTAAGTAGGGATGGGTGGATCTTCTGTAAAGTACAAGTTTGTGACACTTATTTCCAGAGGTCATATGGGTTGTAGTCTGTAAAGTACACATTTGTGACATTTATTTCCAGAGGTCATAGGGGTTTTAGATCACTGATATTACCAGAATGCTGAGTAATGTGTAGTAAGTAATGTGTAGTAAGATGTAACTATATATACTCCATCAAAAATCTCAGTCTCCACTAATAGAACAAAAGACTCACAGAAAGTAGGTCTAACATATTTTTAAGTTTCTTTATTTTACTGTCAAAATCAACCCCTCTCAACCATGAAGACAGGTTTGTGTTACTTTTTAAATTACCTCTTCATCTAGTTTTTTCTTATTACAATGTTTTATAGCCCAAAGAAGCTTCAGTTCCCAAGCTACTTTCCTTTGTCTACCAAGTGCCCGGGACCAGAGCACCAAATGAACCTTTCCTTTCAAAAAGTAGCAAATAAAATCAAAGAACATCAGAGGTGAGGCAAGGCTTTAAAAAGTTAACTGATATTACTTATTTTGTCTATTTTAAATGTCCATATGTCAACACACTAGAATAGTTAGCACCTCATTCTCGTCCATGAATTACTTCCTATGATTACTTTTATGTTCTCATTTGATCCTCTAAACAACTCTACTGTCATTTCCAAGTTAATGATTATGAAACTTAGCCTCCAAAATATTTAAGTGACTTGCTCAAGATCACAAAGGCAATTGATGTAAGTCAGCACTCAATTATCCAGACGGATAGTCCAGCAAAGTCTACCTAATACCCACACCTGCCCCACTAAAAGTTGCTAATATGATTAACAAAGACCCTGCAGAAAGAAGATGTGGCAGCATTCTTGTACTGATCTGTAATTCCTGTGGGGCATCATGTTTCAGTCTAAAAAGCAGTCATTCTGGAGTCACAGAGATTTGGGTTTCAATCCAGACTATGTGACCTGGGACAAGTTATCTAACTTTTCTAAACCTCAATTTCTTCATCTTTAAAATAACCCCACCTATAAGGTTGATGTAGGGATTAAAAGAAGGTGTTCTTAGCACTGCGCAGTTACAAACTTGAGTTTTTCCAAGAGAGGTAGAGCAATTGGCCTAGAGTCACAGAGCTAAGAAGTGCAAAACTAAGCAGTTTGACTGTAGGGCTCATACTTTACTATAGTATACTGCCTTGTGGGAAATGATTATACTTCCAGCAATACCTTTATTCTCACCATCACCATCATCATCACCATCTCCATTATCAACATTCTCTATAATTAGCCTGGAGGGTCTTAGGTCTATGAAGCACTCCTGTGATGAGACACAAAGAGCTAGAATATAAGTGAGACTGACAGGAGCAAGGGCTTAAGGGAGGAAGACAAGAAGGAAGCTTGTCGCTGGAAGGGCATAATGTGCAGCAGAATGGAGAAACTAAATGGAAGACTGAAATTGGGAATGTGAAAAAATACCAGCTACTGAAAAAGAAATAAAAAGGTGGGGAGGGGGAGGTGGGTACTTGGCCCAAGAAAAATAAATTTATATACATAGAAATCATTAAAGGTACCTAAAGAAATACTAAAAAGAAAAATAACAAAAACCTAGCCTGTGATATAATTTGGGGTCTACTCTCTGTCTACTTAATAAGTGTCACATGGTCCCTGGGGGAAAATGTGATCATTTTAATAAACCTTCATTGATGACCTGATATAGGCACAATAAAAAGCATTTGCCTCTGGAAATATCAAAGCCCAGCAAAATATCCCTTTCAACCAATGAACTGCAATTGTTCTACTTTGGCAAATCTTAAATCACATGCTAGTGCTATGACTTTTCTGGGTTCCTTTGGATAACTGTGTTTTGGGCTTTTTATCCACATTATTTTCTTCTATAATTCTAAATCTGAAGCCTATTATTTTCAATTAAAAAGAAGTGGGGGAAATTACAGTTCGCCCGTTTACCCAAGGCAAAGTTAGGCTGCATCCTATGTGCTTCTCAACACTCTATATTTGCTTAACATATACCCAAGTATTCAATTTTCATACAAAAATATATGTCTTAGAGGCATGATCACTTAAACTTTATTAACAAAGCCAAGAGCCACAATTCCAGCAACGTGTCTAGCACAGCAGTGCCAGGTAAACTTGATCTCTTGATTTTCACCTTTACCTCTCCCATGAGCTAAGCAGTAAAACTTAATAGAAATTGTTGGCCCTTTTTGTATGGGAGAGAGGGGCTCGGGATCAATGATTATCCAATATTCCAGAAACTTCCCAAATTCCCAAATTAAATTACTATGTTTTGATGAATCTAACTACATGTGTTTGAAAGTTACCTTGGGAGGTTTATACCAAAAAAATTGAAAGCAGGGACTCGAACAAATTATTTATACAGTTTATACCCAAAGAATTGAAAGCAGGGACTTGAACAGATTATTTGCACACCAATGTTCACAACAACATTATTCACAATTACCAAAAGATGGAAGCAACCCAAATGTCCATCAATAGATGAATGGATCAACAAAATGTAGTATGTACAAACCATGAAGCATTATTCAGCTATAAAAAGGAACGAAGTTCTGATATGTGCAAAAACACGGATGAACCTTGAAGTTATCATGTTGAGTGAAATAAGTCAGCCACAAGAGAACAAATACTGTATGATCTCACTGATATGAAATAACTGAATAATTAAATTCATTAAATCAGATATTAGAATACAGGTTATCAGGGGATGGGGTGGAAATAGGGAACAGGGAGGTAAGGCTCAAAATGTACAATTCCTATATGGAAAGATGTAATAGTTTTGGTAACGTGGTGATGGCAGTACAACATTGTGAACATAGTTAGTACTGAAATATACGTATATAAATGTAGTTAAAAGGGAAAATGTTAGGTTATATACATGGTACTAGAATAAATATTTAAAAATCCATGGACCTGAACAGCACAGCGAACCCCAAGTTAAATCACAGACTACAGTTAATAGTAGAATTATAAAAACGTGCTTTCATCATTGTAGCAAATGGACCGTATCAACGAAAGATGTTAAGTAACAGAGTAGCATATGGAAATCCTGTATTTTATGCATGATTTTTCTGTAAACCCACAGCTTCTCTAATAAAAAAAAAAAAAAAGTTACCTTGGGGCTACAGAAAATTGTACATGCCCATTTTATCAATAAAACCTGAGCTTGTGTACATTGATAAAGACAGCAAAAATAAAATAAAATAATTTTTTAAATTAAAACTTTACATTGCATGCAAAGATCTATTTTTAAGTGTTTTAAATTTCTCTAAGAGTTCCTTGTATTATTGGACTCTAAGGGATACTGAGATTGAGCATTTGGTTCAATACTAAGGTTATTATACTAAAAATTGGTTTGATACTTAAAAAAACAGCAATCTCACAAAGAACATACACTTATTCTAATAGGCCTGTTTACCCAAAACATTAGGAAAAAATACAAACAATAAGTAGATTACATTTTCCAGACTCATATGCTTATAAGTTTTCCCAAATATCAAAGCCACACTAAACTGAGGAATTATTAGCTTCTTAGTGGGGTTAATCTCTTTAATATAAAGCTATAGTCATAGCCACCTAAAAATTAAGTTACAAAATTAAATAATGCCAAAAAATATTCTAAACAGCAAAATTTTGTACCATAATGACTTAATTAGCTAAACATCACAAATTCATGGGCAAGTTATGGTTTCTCCTCACCACATCCATTCAAATATTTTCCCTTTACTTCTTACTAAGAACATTTCAATCACTTATAATACTCTGCCCTCAAGGAAACACTTCATTAGTATTAAAATTCCTTAAAATAAATAGAATGTTAATAAGCATAGGATTAGGTCTTCCTTTTAACAGTTGTGTAACATTCATTGATTTCTATAATTCCATGTAAACAAGATAAATATACCATATTATACTTGGTAGAAATATATTCTCCAAAATCAGACTACATACATCTTTTATTTAGGTATCCTTCTCCCACACCCAAGGCTGCTTCAAGTTTATTTGGCACTCAGTGCAAGGTAAAGGTTACAAGTATCAGAAAACCTTGTGTGTGGCCTGGAGAGTAAGAAGTGGGAGTCTCTCGACTTCTTTTTTATGTTTTTTGCCTTTTTAATATAAAAAGAACCCAACTACTTCCACTTACTGCAGCCTGCCTTGTCTATGGGGCGAGTGGGCCAGGCATTGAGCCTAGTGACTCCGGAAGTCTGGTGGCCGGTGGCACAGTGGTGGCAGTGACAGGGCCTGTCCTCTGGAGAGGGCTGCCAAGCTGCTTCCTCACCAGGTCACAGGTGATCATGCTGCTAGAGGCCTGGGGAGTCCAACACTGTGGCTGTGTATGGGAGAGTGGACTTCTGGAAGCAGCAGCTTGCCTGTCAGTGACCCAGATCAGCCTGGGAGTCTGAGGGGAATGGGGGTGGGGCTGCCTCAGGGCACTCAGCACTGCTGCAGGAACTGTTTCTGGAAGTGGAACCCAGTGCTGGTAGTGGTTGTGGGTGGCCAAGGCTGGAGGGGGTGGTAGCCATGCTCTTGTTTGTGTGCCAATGGAAACCTGGGTGGCAACCCCTCTCCAGTCTCCATGCACTATGACAGGGAGTGATGGGGGAGGGGTAGGAACACTAGTCCATGCAGCCCATTGCACAGCAGACGAGGGAGACCACTCCACCAAGGAAAATGCATGCATGGGGTCTGGGCATCCTTTTAATCTGTTACCTTTTCCCAAAGAAAAGATATTTCTACTATACTATAAAATATCTAAAATAAAACTCTAAGGGTTCTCATATTTAAAAATCATAAGTTGTAAATGTTTTAGAAAGCCCCTTCTAGTACACAGACATCCAAGATGGGTCTAAAATACATTAAAATTCTTACAGAATAAATTTCAGCAAAACTAAGTACATATTATCTTCCTTTTTTCTACTAATATTTATATGATATTGACATTTTACAACATATTTTCACTTCAGAGAAAATCACTGAGGTAAATATTATTCCCATTTTAAAGAGAAAGACCCTAAGGTTAAGAGAGGTCAAGCATCTTGCCTACTTATTAAGCTGAGAAGTCAAGATTTGAACTAGTGTTTCTTATTCCAAATCAGATGCTTTCAGCATATATTGTAAAGTTTCAAAATGTATTTATTTATCAATGCAGCACAGCCATATAAAATTTGGGGGAGGGGGAATTCTACAGCCTTCTAAAACGGCTCCTCCTTTCTTTCCTACTCCCTTTTATAAGAAAATTTACTGTTTGTCCATGCACCTTAAACTAGGACTTTTTAAGTTTCATTTAATGGACTTGAACTGCTCCTTCTTAATTTTCTAACCATGGTTTGGATACATTTTACTCTTTCATTATTTTATATGACTTTCTTCAGGGTTATGAAAAATGAGGAATATTAAGAGAACTCACTTAGAAAGTGATCCAAGTTCACTCCTGTTATTTAGATGAGTCATAGTTTAAAAAATTAAAAAGGAAAAAAAAAGCTAACAATGAGAAGGAATAGATACTTTGAAAGCTAATTATAAGATTCTATACTTAATCTATGATTCTATACCTAAGCCTATGGAAAAAAATCTATCCAGAATAGCATTAGTCCTTAAGAAACTGATAGACTTCCAGGAGTGAATAACGCTTGGAAGCTGGTGGTATTGCGGGTTGCGTTAGGGAAACAAGGTCATGAAAGGTCAGTAACTAAGTTTCCAGCAATACTGGGACAAGCAAAGCTAAGTTCTATTTGGACCACAAATAACCTGTGCTGCTATTGATGAGTGAAACCTTTGACCCCACATTCCAAGGCAGCTTAATTTCTACTATCTGTACCTAACCCAAGTGCTAGTCACAGGCCCACTGGTGTGGCTTTTGATGATGGAATAAATAACAAGTAAATAAGCTCCCGATGCAATACAGAAAGTCAAGCAATCTAGCATGGTCACCAAGAGGGAAATGATTCAGCTGTGTAGGGAGGCGGTACTCTGGATGGTGCTTAAACCTTAAATTTAAAGAAGAGAGGGACTGGTAAAATAAGAAAGGCAAATATTTAGAAAACTATATTAAAAGATACATATATAAACACATATAAACAATTTTTAATCATATTATAAAAGATATGATGACTAATTATTTATGAAATCTTTATGCTTAAAGCTGGTTCAACCCTACTGACCTAAGTCCCAAGGAACAGTTACTTACAAAAATATTTTCAGAGATGTTCACAAAGGTTCACTTTAAGAAAATACTTTATATTTGAAACTATGAAACTCTATATTGTTTATGTGAAGCCTATATACCTGAAAAAGTGAAAGGACTAAGACCAGTAGTTAGAAAGGATGCAGGGACCTTATTAGACCCTAAAATGATGGAAAGCACTAAAACAAAGGATGAAAGAACTAATCATCAAAATTCATATAGCATGAAGCAAAATTCCTAGCCAACTCTGAAAATCACACTTCAAAACAAACTTTGTTTTGCTAGACCTTGCCCTTTCTCTAAATACATCTCTGTGCCTTTTCTGTGATTAAGAAGGACAAAATTCTCATTAACAGGCATGGAAAAATTCAGATATATCTGTATTTGAACAACAGTCAGGCTCAATTGCCTTCTTTGATATTTTTCCAGAGAAAATGAAGAATGTAATTCTTCTTCCGAAACTCTGAAAAGGAACTGCTATGTGGCACTGCTCAAAAACCAAGCTGACACTTAAGCTTTTGTGATTCCTCTAGTGCCAGGGTTCTTAACTTTTTTTGTTCCACAGGCCCCCTTGCCAGTCAGGTGAAAACAACAGACCGGTTAACGTAAGTCCACACTATACTGTGTATTATTTAATAAATATATCATACCCGCACCAATACGTCCCCAGAAGAATAATGTTTTTTTTTTTTTTTTTAAGAATAATGTTTTTTGAATTTCAATTCAAGCTCATGGACCCCTTGTTAAGAGACCCTGCTCTAGTGGAACTTCTTGAAACAGTGCCAACTAGAATCATTTCATCACTTAAACTAGTGCTGATGAGTAGGAAGCAGATGGAATATATGAATCGGTGGCCATTCCTATTATATTTTTATTTTCAAATTAAGTATCTGGTGGACCAAATAACATAATAAACAAGGCAATTTGGAAACAATGGAGAGGCCACTTGGTTTAGGAGACAGAAAACCTGAAGAACTGATTTAAAAATGCTTTGACTTCAGTTTTTCTCTACTTCTTTTATCTAAGTAGCTTTGTTTTCTCAGTTCTTTTATAAGTTTTTTGGAGGGCAAGAACCAAGTACACTTCTTTTTCTATCTTCTTAAGAACTCAATAAGATAATGGTCAAGTAGCAGATGTTCAAAAGATATAATAATAATGAAATGGTTGCCTGTTTTTCTCCACTAAAGTCAAATTTGCATTAAAAATAGGAGAAACAACATAAAATGATTTCTGTAGGCTCTAATGTGCAATGTCAAAAAGTTCAAATGTAATTTTCATGGGGGAGGATAAATGGCAGAAATGGAAACAAGTGGGTCTAACACGCTATCCCTAATTCTGAAAACAAAGATGTTCTTTGCAAACATCATTTGTTATTTCTTACCTAACTTGGGTAATCATTCATGATTTTGCATTAGTAAACTATGTATCTAAATATCACCTATAATCACATCAGTATTGACATTTTTCTCTTTTTTTTTTACTCAAAGCCTGATACATAATAAACATTCTGCTTTCAGATCATGCTGTATGTCCAATTTTTACCCCATTCTTTTTTATTCATTTATGCTAGCATATGCAAAATTGAAGCATTTCTCCATGTTATTAAAATTATTAATGAACACAGTCTTAATGGCTGAGTTATATTTTTTTTACTAGAATTAGGAAACTCGGGCACAGAGAGTTTAAGAAGCTTGAACAAAGTTACCCAGCTTATTAGTGGCACACTGGGATTTGAAGCGAGGATATGTGGTTACAGCACTTTTTCCAAGTGCAATGTATATCACACCCCTGCCCTTCCTCCACCCACATCTCATTCAACCACATTAGCTCCTGGCTTGTCTCCCAACATAAAATGGCTAAGCTACTTAACACAGGTCGGTTTCTTTATTGATCCCCTCACATCCCTTCCCCTCTCTCATCCTGCACCTCCTTGTGAGGATGTTCTTACAGCTTTCTCTGTCTGCCTGTCACTTTCCCCTTTCTCTATCTCATCAAAGCTTAACCATTTTTTAAGATCTGGCTCCCTTCCATGAGGCCTTATCTGACCATTCAGAATCTTCATTCATTCATTCAAATCATTTAATAATTATTCATTTAACATCTACTATGTAGCAGGCACTGCTGTAGGCACTGGAATAGAAAGGGGAATGAAACAGACAGGTCTTCTACCCTTGTGGGAAGAACAGAAGATAAACAAGTAAATGCAAAAATAATTTCTATCAGTGGTATGTATTGTGAAAACAAGGTGATTTCTGTACTGCTTTTGGTTGGCTTTCTGCCAAATTGCTGTAAACCTGTGGATTATTGAAGGCAGAGATTCCATCATACATCTAGAGCCTGGAACATAATAAGTACTTCAATAATGAGTAAATTAATGCATTTATAAATGAAGACTATGATTGACTGAATGAATGAATGAACGAACAAATACCTCAAACTTTGACTAAACCATTTCATCTATTTTGCTTCCCTCAATGAGGCTTTTTTTAAAAAAATACATTCAATTAGGCTTTTAACTCCTAAAGCAAGAGTTGCAAGCCTAAAGATCTGTGTGATCAAGCATGCCCACTGAAGGTGAAAGGGAACTTGAGTGATTTTAGGTGGGTCATGTACCTCCAGTTAAACCAAGGTCCCCACTGTTTTCCTTCCTTTACTCAAGGTCAGTTCACATATTCATGCTCCCTGCCTAGCTCCTGTAGGCATCTACCCCTAGACAGGTTCTGCTTTAGGGCAGGGACCAAAATTTAATAACTGACAACAGGGAGCAAATTGAAAAACTTTATAACATATTCTTAACTTCTTCTTTAGGAGTTGCGAGAATAGTAATTTCTAGCCCAGGTTTTCAAATTTATAAGATCATTCCATGATGTGAATAAAGTCTCAAAAATATACCAAAATTAATTTCATTAACTTTTTGAAACCCTTAGCACAATATAATGTATTTTTTTAAATAAAGCAAGATCAAATGGCAAAAGCCTCAAAAGTGTGAAATCACTTCTATCACTGGACACAATGACAGACCACAATCAAGGTTGCTGTTCCCTTGACAACAAAAATAAATCCACATACAACACTGTGGACCCTAGCTTAAGAAACAGGGTTTTAACTGTTAACACACACTTTAAGGTATCTAATTTAGTTCCCAAAAGTACCATAAACACAAATGCAAACTTTGCTCAGTTATAAGCTACTCAATCAAGACACTCCAGAAAATAAACTATTTTATATATCTAAAAAAATTTTTAATTTAAAATTCTATCAAGAACTAGTTGACCTCTGAGGATATGCCCATTAGTGACTCAAAGTTAAGAGAAATGCAGATCTAAAAAATATAATTAAGATTATATCTCAAGAAATGAATTCATGTATTTGTGTGGTATGGGCATATGTAAGTGCAATAAACTGTATATAATAAAGTTCATTCCTGATTAACATAATGCTAGTGATTCTCAAAACTTCAATTTCCCCTTCCCATCAGCTACAGTCCTCTGTTGGGCATGTTGGTTAATAAAACAAACTCTTTAAAATAATAGATAACTGCTATTTAAGAGAACCATGTGGGTGAATTATCTTAGGCAAATAATCACCCCCTATTTATTTGTTTAGTAAGTTCAGATTTTTGTATTGAGTTTTCTTAAAATGAGAAAATTTGTTCAACATTAAAGTTATATGAAACAGGAAGCAGATGTGGCTCAAGTAATTGGGCTCCCATCTACCATATGGGAGGTCCCGGGTTCAATTCCAGGGGCCTCCTAGTGAAGGCGAGCTGGCCCATGCAGAGCTGGCGCAACAAAAAGAGACAAAAAGGAGAGATGGTGAGAGACACAACAAACCTGGGAGCTGAGGTGGCTCAAGCAATTGAGTGCCTCTTTCCCACATCGGAGGTCCCAGAATCGGTTCCCGGCGCCTCCTAAAGAGAAGACGGGAAGAGAAGACAAGCAGACACAGAGGGCACACAGCGAATGGGCACAGAGAGCAGACAGTGAGCACAAAAACAACAAGGGGGAGGGGGAAATAAATAAAACAAACCTTAAAAAAAAAAAAGTTATATGAAACAGCATAAAAATGTATCTGAAACTTGATCTTTTACTGTTCTTTCACAAAAATGTCCAAAAATTGTAAATAAAGTTAGACTCTAAGCAACAAGATTAATAGAATGAAATCTGAAAGTTCTGAAACATCTTAGTGTAGGGGTCACTAACCCCCTTTGTGAAAATAAAATATAACCAAATATCTTTTCTTGCATCCTCCTACTGAGCTTTAATAACGTAATTAAAATAAGTTCATTTCTTAGTTCACCAGAGGGTCCTATGTATAAAACACAGGCTTGCTCTTTGGAAATATTTCTCTTAGTATTTCAAGTGGCTTATGCCAATTTAGCATCATAAAAATGATAAATATGAGTAAAATATTTTCCAAAGAAAAGAAACACAGGAAAAGAAACAGCATAATATTTTTGCTATACTGGAGTTAGCTAAAAACCTCATTATTCAAAGAAAGAAAGTTCTTATAAACATCTGAATTACAAAAAAAAAAAAAAGGAATAATTTTAAAACTTTTTAATTATACTTGCTTTCATACACAGTACTGCTCATTTGAGAAACTAATCCATCAGCTTCCAAAGTTATTTTTTCCATTTGGGTATAAAGATATATCCTATTAATCTTAGCATAAATAACCAATTTGTTTCCAAATCCACCTCTCTGTACTATCCTCTCTCTTTCCCCTTCTAAGCAAAACTTACTTAGCTCAGCTTACTGGACCTCTCAACAGTATAAAGAGGTACAAGTTTTCATTCCCTTCTTGAAATGTTCGCCTCCTCTCTTGGGTTACTGTTAAGAGTACTTCCCTGGTCTCCCTCCTGCTTCTCTGGTCAGTCCTCAGCCTCCTGAACTAGTTCACTTCAATCCATCTGACTCCCTTACAAGCCTTGTTCCTGTACTTTGCCCTGCATCTTTGTCTCCTGAAGACCTGCTAAATTTCAACTGAAACATCACACTTCCTCAAAGAAGTCCTCCCTGCTCCCTAGAGGTTTGGTCAGACTCCCCACTTATAATTCTCTTATTACCCCATTTTTTCTGCTTTTAAGCATTTATCACAATTTGAATTAAAATAACCGTATAACTAATAGTTTGATGTTGGTTTCCTTCACTAAAATGTAAGGTTGGGGCTGATTCTTGGTGCCTGAATAAGGAATAAGTTAGTGACTGGGCCTAACAAACTAAATTGACTACTATTAACTTTGCTTCTAAAATGTGTGTAAAACTAAAGACAGAAATAGTATTATCATTTCAATAATTCGACTTATATGTTAAAAATGACCTTACTGCAAGATTAAGTAAATGAATGACAAAAGAATAATGTTAATTATGATTTAAAGGGGACTTTATGCTGGAGACTGAATGATTGGCCTTTAAAAAAAAAAACATGAAACAGCTCTATTTTTTTAAAATTAGTTAACAGAAATCAAAACTAGACTGCTTTACACTGTCATTTATATTTATATGCTTGGGCTCAGCAAAACCAATATATATCGAAGAAATATTTCTTAAACCTAAATTCACATTTCAAAACTACTCTCAATGGCTCAATTTGCTCTTAAAATGTCAAATCAAGCATTAATTACTCCAAAATCTAGTATTCTATGTTGTTGGTAATAAGGAAGTAAATTCTCATGCTGTTTCCTCATGTCCTTTCCAGCCCTTTAAAAGTTTTTAAGAGGTATACCAAGAAACCTAGCATAGTAACATCAGCTGGCTTTTGAAACGCTTAACTATTCAAGATACCAATGATTTTAAGCCTAGAGAAACATTAAAAGTACTCTGAATCGTCAAAAATTATTTTTATCAACATCTGACAAATCCCATACATTTAAGGCAGGCCTTTAAAAATTATAACATGTTGATTTTTATTTTGATGATAATTGCAATACACTGATTATCTAGTAGTAAATTATATAACTAGGTAGCTAATAGTCTTGCGTGTGGTCAAATGATAAGAAAAAAGGAGTAGGAAAAAAATATTTAATGATCATTCAATAAAGAACCAGCAAAGCATGGGAAGCAGATGTGGCTCAAGCAATTGGGCTTCCACCTACCACATGGGAGGTCCCTAGTTCAGTTCCCAGTGCCTCCTGGAGAAGGCGAGCTGGTGCGACGAGCAGGTGCAGCAAGATGATGCAAAAAGATGACACAACAAAGAGACACAAAGAGGAAAGACAATGAGGGACACAGCAAACCAGGGAGCTGAGGTGGCTCAGGCGATTGAGCGCCTCTCTCCCACATGGGAGGTCCCAGGTTCGGTTCCCGGTGCCTCCTAAAGAGAAGATGAGTAGACACAGAGAGCACACAGTGAATGGACACAGAGAGCGGACAGCGACCTCAAAGAATGAGGGGGGGAGGGAGAATAAATAAATTAATCTTTAAAAAAAATAATGGGGGATGGATGTGGCTCAAATGGTTGGGCGTCTGTCTCCCATATGGAGGGACCTGGGTTCGATCCACGGGACCTCCCGGTAAAAAACAAAAAACAAAAAACAAAAACCATTGGTAATAAAATAATTTTAAAAATAATAATAATAATAAAACCTCAGAAGAGTGTTTATAGTGAAGCAAAGAGCATAACACTCTGCAAGAGCCTAACCCTAACAGCAATAATGATGCTCTTGAAATTAGATCCCCCCATGGAAAAAAGTAAATTGTTTCAGGGAACAGATGTAGCTTAAATGGTTGAACACCTGCTTCCCATATACAAGTTCCCATACCTCCTAAAAACAAACAGGGGAGTGGATGTGGCTCAAGTGGTTGGGCTCCCATAAGGGAGGCCCTGGTTTTGGTTCCTCCCGGTGAGGGCAGGCTGGCCTGCGCCCACGGAGAGCCGACGGCCCGCACTGGCCCACGCCCATGCCCACAGAGAGTTGACAGTCCGTGCCCATGCCCATGCCCGTGGAGAGCTGATGGCCCAAGCCCGTGAAGAGCTCGCTCAGCAATATGACACAACAAAAGGAGACAAGCAGACACAGAGGATACACGCAGCTAACGGACACAGACAGCAGACAGCAAGCACAAGTGGCAAGGGGAAGGGGATAAATAAATTTTTCTTAAGTGCTACTCCAACAGAAAAAAACAAACATACAAAAAAACAAAACCCAGCTGTCACTGGGGAACAGGTGTAGCTCACTGGTTGAGCTCCTGCTTCCCATGTACGAGGTCCTGAGTTCAATCCCCAGTACCTCCTTAAAATAAATAAATAAATAAATTGTTTCTTAAATTCTATTTAGCAAGGCAGGGAAGAATATAACTGAAAAGTATATGTTAAAAATTGTTAAAACAAAAATGTTCTAGAACTTAAACTCCTAAGCATATAATTTAATTGGGACATCATATTCCCAGCAATAAAACATTAGCACAGTAAGTACTACCATATTTATATGCTCACGGCTTTAATATAGGGTAACACTAGTAAGAGAGTGGAAAGAACTGCTCTCACTTATGTTCAAAAACAAAACAAACAAACAAATAAAAAAGAGAGAAGGGTCTCTCCTTTGTTGAAATATATGCCTGGAAGCTATCCTAAAATTAGTATTAATTGTTTGCCATTTGGGTAGCTTTGGCTTTGGAAAATGGCTACTTAACTAGCAGACTAAACTAGTCTTTCAACAAGACATAATACGTTTTTTAAAAAATCAGTACTTTAAAAAAAAATCTTAGTTTTATAAACATGCTCTGGATACCAGGATAAAACTAAATACAATGTCACTATAAAATAAAACAGAAAAATGTTGTGGAAAATGTTTCTATGTATGCTGTGTGAAGTGTGCAGAAGATTTTTAAGGTAAAAACTGCCCCAATTTTTGCCAAATATTTTCAGAAGTACAGTAATAATTTTGCTAAAAGTTTCTAACTATAAAAAGTGCTTCAGAAATAATTCTACCAGGTAAATCTGTGTAATGTGTTAAACAGAAATTTTCCCAAAATATCAGCTGTCCTAGTGAGCAAAGAAGAAATGACTGATTCTGTCTAAATCTTTGCTATAAAGGATTTTTTAAAATTAGAGAATCAATTTTTTGAAAGAATTGATTGATTTATTTCTCCCTATCTCCTAGTTTTTTGGGGGAAAGGGGGCTCACATATCTGCTGTGTGTTCTTCTGTGTCTGCTTGTCTTCTATTTTAGATGGCAACAGGAACCAATCCTGGGACCTTCCAGAGTGGGAGAGGGGTGCTCAATCTCGAGTCACCTCAGCTCCCTGGTCTGTTGCATCTCTTATTGTTTCTCCTCTGTGTATCTTCTTGTTGCGTCATCTTGCTGCGTCAGCTCTCCATGCGGGCCAGCAATCCTGCGCGGGCCAGCACTCCCAGCAGACCAGCTCGCCACGCAGGCCAGCTTGCCTTTCACCAGGAGGCCCAGGAAATCAAACCCTGGACATCCTATATGGTAGATGGGAGCCCAATTGCTTGAGCCACATCCATTTTCCATGAGGATCAATTTTTTAAAAGAAATATTTTGATTCATATATATACACGGTTTACTATAGAATAAACAATTTATAAAATATTCCACTGTAGTTGTAATAATACTGTGTACAAATTGATAGAGGTCATCTAAATACTATAAAAAATATTTTAACAGTAATAATAATAAAGCATAATTCTTTTTTAAAAATATTAGACAACTGTTTCTCAGATAACATAGCATATGATTAAGAATTGGATTAATAAAATCTTAAATTCTGTCATGCTGCTGCTAAATTATATTCTCATATAACTCAAATAAAGTTTTCTTAAATACCTGTTTGCAAAGTAAAAGAAACCGCTAACTCAAGGATACTGAAGACCAAATACGTATGCAATGTATAAAAACTGAACATCAACTCAAGCCCCTAGCACAGACCAATAAGCAAACCACTAATTACACTTTGGTATATAATTCTATCCTCAAAGCCACTTTTTAAAAATCTCTGCTTAATTCCAAAATTATTTGCTGTCTAGTATGTGCAAAGCACCGTTAGGCCCTGGAAGAAAGAAGGATGTAGAAAAGGATGAAGTGGTCCCTTCACCTCAGACTTGGTAGGAACAAGGCACAAAAGATAAGGGATTACAGAAGGGGAATTCCTGAGTTTAAGCAAGCATCACGAAAGAGACCAGCATGTAAGTCTAACCACAAAGGAAAGAAAGGATTCAACTGAAATGGGGAAAGGACATTCCTTTCCTGGGACACAGGGAAAGATCTTAATTTATTTTTGTAATCCACTCCCCCCTTCCAAATTTAAATGTGATTATTTTACAAAGCTCAATAAGTGACTGTATGATAAAAGATATTTTTAAGGCAAACCTAGCAATTTTTATGAAAGAGTAGAAGTTTTGGTTTAAAGATTATCCTCAAGCAGAACTCATTCAAAAATTTACTTGTGAAAAACAATTTTAAAATGTTAGCCTCAGAACAGGTAACAAAGATTATATGGTAGACTATATGGTAACCAGATTATAGGTCTTCCATATTTAAACATTTATTTACATAATAATTGAATATTAAATCATGAAATTGAGTTATTTAAAATATCAACCATTTAAGATTGTAAATATATAGGATATCTATACTTATATTAGTCATATTTTTGTAAATTATTTAACTATTAGGAATTCAACTAAAGTTTAGTGTGCCTGACATTAAAAGACAATATTCCCTAGAGACATCTAGACACTATAGGCAGTACAGACAATCTCAGGAATTCAGCACCCTATCAATGGGCCTTATTTTGGAATATATGCTCCCCAATGTCACAGAGTTAGACTCAATTATAATTTCCCTACACATGGCTCTTCTGCCCCTTTTATTTGAACCTATAATCAGCACTATACTTGTTAAATATATGTCCCAGAGACTAAAATCATTGGTCTGTTCATATGCTGGTTGAGCCCTGAATCTCAGCAGAGTTGAAAAACCTCCTGACCAGTTCACTGGACTTACCTAGGACAACTAACAAAAGGATGATGATGGACAACACCCATCCCAGGAAGTGGAAAGTGTCTGTACTGCAAGGAATACAGTTCTATCCATCTGTCCCATGGGGTCTATGCCCTCTCTTAATCAGAAACAGGGTAGGCATCACCAACCCAAAATCCTGAAGACTGAGATCTGAACAAGCAAAAGGGTGGAAAACAACTATGGACTAAAGTAGACGTATGATTATTCTAGCAATAGAAGAACTTATATCATTGATATTAAGGCAGTGGCCACCAGAAGTTCTGAGGGGAGGGGAAGGGAAGAATAGGTCCAATATGAGGGCATTTTGGGGACACTAGAATTGTCCTACATGACTTTGCAATGATGGATACAGGTCATTGTACACTTTGTCAAAAATCTATAATACTGTGCAGGGCAGAGTGTAAACTATAATTTGACTATAGGCCATGGTTAGTAGCAATGCTTCAATATGTGTTCATCAGTTGTAACAAATGTATGACACTCATGAAAGATGTTGTTAATGAGGGAAAGTGTGGGAGGGGAAGGGGTGAGGTATATGGGAATCCCCTATATTTTTGATGTAACATTTATGTAAACTAAAGCTTCTTTAAAAATAAAAAATATTTTAAAAATAATAAAAGTTTTTAAAAAATAAAAATAAATTAACTGAGATTAATTAATTTAAATCTTCTTTTTTAAAAAAAGACAATATTCCCTTACTAATTAAATTCTACATGGAAACATTACTTATGACTCTTTGGTAAAATAAAACAAACTCAGCATTGTCATTCTTGCTACTTCCTTGCTTCTACTATACGTTCTTGTAAAAATATAATCTTAACAAATGTCGAAAGAGGATGGTCAGAACAATGAGAAAAAATTCAATTAACAACAGGAAAAATAAAAACCACCTTTGTATTTAAGACATCATCTGTCCAAAATGCTAATACACCAGAAGCAATGTTTTTTAAAAATCAAAAAAACAATCAAAATAAACTCCTGGTAAGCTCAACTAGTTCTTTAAATTTAAAAACAATGCACAGTCTATTTCATTAATCTTTCATAACTTCCTATATCTGAAATTAGACTCTATAACTGATGAGAAATGATTAAAATGAACAAAGTCCAATTAACTGCCTATATAATGCCATCAGTAACTCAAATTTTACATAAAAGATTATTTTTAAAATCTGCTGTACTGATGACTTAAAATTAGTTTCTCAAATACAATCCAAAGTTACCTTTGGGAGGGGGGAATCAACTGCTGCCATAAATATATAATTATATTATAAAATTTAAAAAAAATACCCCAGAACTTTTCAACTCATGTTCCTAAAACTAGATATAAAATTAATTCTATAGAAAATAATTTAAAAAACTAAAGATACTTGATTCACCACAGTTACTTTTCTTAATGTCCCCACAGGACACCAAGGACACAACAGAATGCAGACAGAGATGAAGAGGACATGCAGCTCAAACATCTGACTAAAAGCAAAAGCGTGAATAGCTTGGGCTGGCTGCACAAACTGAGGAAGAACACACTATATAAGCAGGGAGGATTAAACTCCCTTAATTTTTTCTCTCCAGTAATAGAGGGGTTAAGTGTCTACGTAAAAAGAAGCACAAAGAAATCTGTTGGGATGGGAGGGACTGCAAAGCATCCATCAACATTTGTTTGAAAAGATCTGTCAGGCTCTCAGGAGTTACACTTAAATAATGTGACCCTTCCAGACGGGACAATAAGGAGACAGATTAGACCCCTTCAAGGGGTGATTCATCCTTGGACACATGCGGAGGGAGATCCAATATAAAGCTTGGACCCTGTGTGTTTGCTTAAGCGTCTGGGCAGCTCATTCCATGGTCCTGTAACTAACTAGGGGGTGTAAGGTACCTAGTGTCCCAGGACAGGTTACTAAAGGAAGCTCCAAAAGGAATAAAATGCACAAACTGTTCTAGGCAGACATGCAAACAATAGCACCTGCTTTTCTCCTCATCTGATCAGAGGGCAAGTCCGCCCAGGTGCTTACTCGCCCCTTACAAGCCCTATTATCTGACTTAGATTTTGAAGAAAACTCATAAACACAAGCAGTATAATGAAATAATGGAAAGCAGGTTTTAAAAGAACAGTAGCTCGCCTCCACAACTCTAAAGGGAACACAATATGAAAGTGAGAAAAGAAAACACATGCATTCTACAGACTTCTCTCGGCATTTGTAATCCCTCCTGGGTTCCTCACCAGTCCATAACCTTAACAACTACCCATGCAATGGTCAGAGTATAAAACCAGAGGGTTCTTCAGAACCCAGGGAATGACTGTATCATTTACAAAATCTTTTGGAGACCAGTATTTAAACAACTACCTTTCTTAATACCTCAACTCCCTCAAGAGTAACCCACCCTAGTCAAGAAGCTGCTGGGTACAAATGCCTTCTATTCTTCCGAAGCCACCACGCTCTTGCATTTCACAGGATGGGGGAAAATGTGACCTGCAGGTGACAGCCCATCTTGTCTCAGGCCCAGGAAGCAGGAGGGTTTCTTCTTTCCCTCTTATCACTGTGAGCCTCTGGGCTGACTTCAACAGAGGAGGAAGTACTTCCCTGTGAGCAGAGTGTGCTGTGCTTCTCCCTCCTTCCTGCAGATGGAGTCAGGAGGGGAAAGAACCTACTCCAAGGCCAAGAGCCCCTCTGCTCTCTAAGTAGACAGACCAGGAAAAGGAAGCCACAGAAAGCCCTGAGATTCTGGAAAGTGAGAAAGGAGGCCAATGCAGGTGCTATTGTTTTCAAAATATTGTACAATTCTATCCTGGCCACTAGTACATAATATTATACCTTCACACAAAACCTGATAAGAAATAGGTTTCCAATAACTTTACCCATTGACAAATGAAGTTAAATTCTCACTCTCTCTTCCAGGATCAAGCCTTGTGTCCCCACTGACTAGAATGCAGGATGGTAAAATGTCCTCTACTGAATGAATTTATATTCAAGTTGCTTTCCTGTCTGTAGCTCCTTGCTGTTGCCTGGAAACAGGAAACCCTTCCCACCTACATGCTTCCTGACTACTCCCCCCATGTTTCCCTCTTACAGTGCTATGAATGTACCTGGCCACGCTTCCAGATACTGCTTTTCTTAAAGAGCTAATTCTTTTATATAGAGCAATGATAGGAATTTAGCCATTGAACTGTTTGGGGAAGAACATTCACTAGCCAAACAAATTAGTATGAAAACTTAAATTCCTTAGGCAGGAGAACAAGAAAAATGCACTTTATTGAAAGCATTTAAAAATGGTGAATGTTAAAAACCAATTCATTAAAACAAGTGTACTAATTAAAAATAAAAGTTATTCTGTGTTATTTTTAACCTACCACTTTGCCTCACTGATATATTTGAAAAGGACAGTCTCTTGGAGAAAGGGAGAACGCTGTCTCTCTGATCAGCCCCCTATACCAGAACCATCAGTCACCTTAGTGCCCCCTTAACTTCAACACCGGCATCACATCAGATGCTAAGTCCTATGGAATCTAGTTATCTACTCTTTATTCATTCCTATCCACACCTTTTTCTACCACTGCACTTTATGCATTAATTAATTTTCATTTAATATTACTACAGCTGCAAGAGCAACTGTTAGTATTACCAATTATTGAGAGAATACAGTGTACTGAGAGATATAGAAGCTATTTACATATTATACCTCACTATTCCTTACAACAGTCCAATGGGCAGGCTCTATGATTATCCCACTTTACAGATGAAGATACTGAGGGTTTAAAGAGTTTAACTTACCCAGAGTCATACAAACTTAAGTCTCAAACTCCTGTCCTAAGAACACAGTAACAGAATATCTTCACCTTCCAATCCTTCCTTCTATTTCTCCCAAATTTTCCATTGGAAATGTTGTTTTGAGAATTTTAAAACTAAAGCATGAATTTACTTCCTTGCCAGGTGAATCACAATTGTGTGTCACACTTACACCAACCTTACTGGAGCCCACCCGCCCCTTTAGAGAACAAGTTTGTTAGGAATCTTTTTAGTGTTTTTTTCTTTTTCTTTATCTTATTTTTTTTTTTATTAGAGAAGTAGGTTTACAGCTGCCATCTTTGCACAATCCTCCTCCTTTTTAGTGTTTTAATTAACGAGATTTATGGCAAGAAATTTTATCTGCCTTTTAGAAATGCAATAAAAAGTAAGTTTCTTCGTGTGATTTAATGTTTATAAAGAGTTGTGGGAGGAAAAAAAAGAAGTTTTGTGTCAAAGACATAAGACCCTAATGCTAAACCAAAAATCACACCAAAAAATAGCTAACTACTAGCCAGCTAGGTAGGTAGACAGATACACACATACATAAATATATAGATATTAAAAACTGAAGATAAAGTTTTAAAAAGTAATAATTTAGAAATCTATTTCATATGTAAATGTTCATTATTTTCATAGATTTCTTCTTCCCAAAAAGATGCTTGAAATTGGTGGCTTGTAGCTAAAGAATATTGAATGTCAGAAAATAAATTTGCATACAAACATACTCAACTTACAAGTTTGCCCTATTAATGCCCTTTGTTCATAGTTTCATAAATGCTCTCTTAAATTTTAGCCTTCATATGCATTAAATACACAAACAAGTTTAACTACACCTTAGGTCAAACAAAACAAACCTCTAAAGCACAAATGAAAATTAGAAACAACCTCAAAGCTACTCAATCAGTAAGGTCGATATGGTAAAATTATCAATTGTTCTTGAGAATTTCCAGATGATATATTCTCTGGTTTAAGACAAAAAAAAAAAAAAAGCCAGTTACTTATTCAAGAAAACATAGATAGTGCTTTCATTCTTTTGAAGAAAGCATTTACATTTGTGTTACTAAATCATAAAATAGCCATTTAATTCTAAGCAAATGCTATAGGCAGGACTGGGTTCCAAGCTCTAGCACTGTAATTTACCAGCGACCTCAACTCCAGCATATCACTTGTCTTTCCTAAGCCTCAGTATCCCCAAAGCCAAAAAGAAAACACTACCAGCCCTAACTCTACAAATAGGCTACTGTGAAAATTACATGAGAATATGGATGGGAAAGCACTATGAACAGCATTTTGTGCCTTTTATGTTCTTATTCTTTTTCAGAACCTAAATTTTATTCCTTGATTCTCATCACATTTTAAGTTGTCTGGCATACAAGAAAGACCTGAAGTCAGCACTCCTATCATTTCTGGTAGTGCCATTTCACATTATCTACATTTAGAAAATCTGCTATTTAATTTTGTATTAAAACTTTGAGATACCATGTTACTCAAAGAGTGTATGTGTGTGAAAAATGTAAATTAGGTATAATTACCAAGTGAAGTTAGTACAATGACCAGAATTGTGTCAGGAGATATTGTTACATACAATCCTTAAGAAAATTTTCAGCCTTGGAAACGGAATTCTCTCTAAGCCAAAAGTCTAAAAAATTAAAGAGTAGATAATGTGGTGCTTTAATAAAAATTAGTATTATAACTCACATTACACTATTTTTTTCACACTACTTCTTTAAGCACAGATATATCCTTTACCATCACATGGTAAATGTGGGTAACACTGGTGACAATTTTGCCCAAAACTGAAATATATGTGAACTGGTAGATTTTTTTTTTCCTAAACGAAAACCTACACTACTCAGTACAAAATAAGTCCAAAAACATCTTACTCACCAGAAAAGTAATATAATCTAGTGGGCCCTATATTAAACCATCCATGAATGCTATCAACAGAGTGATAAAATGTCAAGTAAACCTGAAATGATGCTGGTAAATACTTTGTAAACTTTAGTAATGTCTAATGAGTTGGTACACATTAAATAGTCCATGCTTTCATAAAGCAGCAGGAAGGGGGAGGGAGAGGGAAGGCAAGGACAATTTTTACTATTTTAAACTTGAAATTACTTAACGCTAGAAAACAAGAGAAAGAAAATTCTTTATACCACAATAAACTTTATCATCAACTTCATAGACGAAAAACATTTTAGACATAGTTTAGCCTTGTGTTTTGCCACTTGAGTTCATTGGGGTAAAAACAGTATTTTTCTAACTGCCAGATTCTTTGTAGGTTTATGTGATTCTTTGGTTCTAACACACCTTTAATTTTACCCTTTCCTATTTTTAAGTCTTAGACAATTTTAATAGTCAGTGGTCAGATACTTGAGGTATCAAAACCTAACCAGACACTTGGACAACAGCAGCTGTTCTAGCACCTCACTAACCCAGAAAAGCCAACTTGAATTGGCTTATACTGCCCTCTACAGCCTTGAGTGGTTCCTTCTGAAAGATAAATCTGTATTTTTCTAATGTGGATAAACAACACAGAACAAGGGGTCAAGAGATATTCTTTGGCATTCGATTTTAACTCTTAATCACTTTAAAAATGGTGACTTGAAAGTTGGATTTGAAATATTGCTGCTTACCTTTTTACCCATTTTATTCATCAGGCTCCTAATGGGGAATTTTCTTTATTTTATTTCAACTAATAAGTATTGAGTGCTTATTATTATGCCAGACAATGTATTAAGTTTTGGGAATACCAAAATACATACAACATAATCCTTGTCCTTGTATCATTTCCAAAGAGCATCCTAAATTTTAATACATAAATCATTAAAGATAAATGTCATTGAAATTACATTTCTCAAAAGAGCAATCTAAAGTTGCTATATTGCAAAGAAGAGTGAAGTAACTTGTACCCAAATATAATTTTAACACATTATCTCAGAGTAAGAGAATGCTGGGTTTGAATCTGGAGTACCATATTTATTAGCTATGTGGTCTTACTTAATCTTTCTGGGTCTCATTTTTCTCATTTATAAATGGAGATGTTTGTAATTCTTACCTCACCAGTTTTAATGAAGAGTAAGTAATATAGTGCTTAGAAGTTTCTTAACAATATTCTTAACAATACTGCCTCATAATGAGTGTTCGATAAATGATAGTTATTGAACTACTTTTATTTTTTATTTATATTATCCAAACCAAAAAATTGAGATACATGGTCTGAAAAATGTAAGTGTACTTATAAAGACAATGAGAGAGGAGTTTTAAATTGAGACTGTCCCAGGAAACCAAAACTGTATTTCCTCTAACAGTTTAGTTAATTAAACTGTGGCTATGTTTAATCAGTAGTTTCTTTTCTAAAGACTACATAATATTTTCATAAACATTTTCCTTATTATTGGTATTTCGATAAATTTTGAGCTTATACAAGGATATCACAGATGAACTAAATCTTCTAGAAGGAAGAATACTTCTTAATCTCGATTAAATTTACCTAATTTGACTCTTTTTGTTGTTGAGATTTAATGTTTACACATTTTAAAGGATCATAACTATGAAAACTTAAGAAACAGTTGCATTTAATGTAGGTTAGTTATTGTGAATATGATCTTATGCCACAGGGATATAAGATTGAATAAAATCTTTTCAGTGGGTTCACTTGGTTAATCTGTTTTATTCTTAAATTGGGATAGCATTTAAAAACTAGCATTTGAGTTGCAAACTCACTTTTTTAAAATAAGCCAGAAAGTACATTTCTAGGCACAATGGTAACAGAATTAAAGGCACTGACATCTTTTGAAAACTAAATTAACAAACAGAGTAGTTCATCATTAAACATTGCTTAAATGCTAAGTTTTTGTTTGTTTTGTTTTATACCCTTTTAATATAACAGTTGCGGTAAATCAATATACTTCCAGAAAAATGTTAGGTTTCCTAGACTTTCTTCAATAGATATAATTTTTTATTTGAATGGTTGATAATTTAAATGCTACTTTAAAAATCAGCGTATTTCTACATTTGTGTATTACACACTGAAATGATTATACCATATTGATGTTAATTTTAACCTTTTTCTAAAAGAATCTGTAAACATACTAATGATCAGAAGGTTATGAAGAAAGGAGGTAATACATTGAGAGTTTATTTGTAATTATAAAACATTTAGATATAAAGACTAAACTCACATGCAATTACTTTTAATACATGACAATTTCCAATCCACTTGAGGCATTTTTTATTTCTCTGAAGAATAACAATCCTAACTGAATAGTCCTTTAGTAGGCACCAAATATCTCAAGACATGTATTAAACAGGAAAAAAAAAAAGTTTTAATTTATTTGCTCTTATTTAAGAAAATAAATGATTGTCACACATCCCTTCACTATGAATTTCTGAGAACTGAACAAAGGACTACCTGAATATTGCAGTTCCAAAAGGTTCTGGAGACAATGAGTTTCAGAAATGGTCACCAGCACACAGCGGTTCTGATTCAGGAATACGTGTACAATCTTAAACGTCTTAAAGAATAGAGTGTATTTTCTGGGTAATATTTTCAGTTTCTAAGTCTAACATTATATAATTTCTCTTAGCCTTTAATTACCCTTTCAGATTATGTTCTAAATGATTCCTTCACAAAATAAGTACACCATCCATTTAGACAGAGTAAATGCCCTAACAATCAATGTCAACCAGGAGAGAATCTGTACTGATGGATATCTAGTAATGATGACATTCCTTATTTAACTACTGTAGCTCAGCTAATGATCACAGCAAGTGGGTTACAACCCACACAATGACCAAACAGTGAGCAGAAAAAAAAAAACAAAAAATAAATTTCTTTAAATAAGAGACACAATGAAGAGCAGGCCAAACAAACCTTCTATTGAAAATACTAACTTGTTAAGTTTTAGAAGTCAATAGGATAACTAATGACCAAAGATATGCTTCTGTAATGAATTTCAACAACTAAAGCAACGAGATCAGTTTCTTTCAGGGGAATAAAATACCAAAAAAACAAGATAATGGATTTGAATAAAATAACTTAGTTGAAAAAAAAAGAAGAAGAATCACTACAGTACAGTTCCTGGCACATATAGGAGGTATATAATAAGTAGCTAATATTAAATAATTATGGAATTTCATTCTCACAATAATATTGCAAATTGACATTTTAAATCACAATTTTGATAGAAAGTTGAGGTTCATATGGAGCCATCATGTAACTAGAGATAGCACAATTAAGTGGCAGTGAAAGTAGATTTGAACACAGGTCTATATGACTGTTGGAATCTATATGCTTGTGTCAGACATGTATTTTATATGTCCTTTAAAATCATATGGACGGATACAAAAAGAACCTCAAATGAAATGAAACTCTGTAAGCCTTAGAAATGAAAAATGTATTTACCGAAATAAAAGCCTCAAGAGTAGATGTGGTGGTTTGAAGCTGTATGTACCCTAGAAAGGCATATTCTTACATTTAACCCATTCCTGTGGGTATAGACCCATTGTAAATAGGACCTTTTGAGGAAGGTACTTCAGTTAACGTGTGACTTACCTCATTCAGGATGGGTCTTAATCCTCTTACTGGAATCCTTTATGAATAGAATGAATACAGAGAGAAAGAAGAAAGCAAGCCACAGAAGAAGCTAAAATCAATGAAACCCAGAAGAGAAAGGAGAGACCAGAAGATGCCAACATGTGCCTTGCCATAAGGAGTCAAGGATCACCAGCAGCCAAGTCTTCAGGAAGAAGGCATCACCTTGATGATGCCTTGATCTGAACATTTTTCTCAGCCTTAAAACTGTAAGTTAATAAATTCCCATTGTTAAGCCAACCCATTTCACGGTAGTTGCTTTCAGCAACACAGCAAACTAAAACAGTAGGACACCAACAATAGGAAGAATCAATCAGTGGCCAGAACATGGGCCAAGAATTTCCCCAGAATGCAGAATAAATATAATGTAAAAGATATAAAAAGAGAAGTTATGAGATACAGAGGACACATCTATTTTTCATCCATTGATTAGCAATTTCAAGAAGTGGGCACAGAAAGATTGGAGAAGAGGCAATATCTGAAAATTAAGTGTCTGAGAATTTGCCATAATTGAAGAATATGATTCCAAAGGCAGAAATCTTCAAATCTGAAAAGGAGCCACTGAAGGCCAATTGGGATAAGTTAGAAACAAAAATAGTTGGACATATAAAAGGGAAATTTGGAGTAGCAAGGATAAACAGAAGAAGAGATTACTCACAAAACAGACAACAGGCCTCCTTTTTTAGCAATAATCTGGGGGGAAATTTCTACCTGAATTAACATAACAATTTTGAGAGACAGAATACAGTGAAAACAAGAGCAGGATCATGCCCTTCTCTTGTTTCAAGAGAAGCTACAGATACTTATAACTCCAGACTTGTTTAGAAAAACATGTTTGAATATGTATGTTAAAGCTGTAAAAGTAAAATAACAGAAATGGAATATGTTATTCAAACCAATAGAGCAAAAAAAGAAAACAGAAAACCTGATCATTCCAACAGAAGTCTGTAAACTGAAATGAAGGGAAAGGATGATAAATTTGTTTTAAATTAGCAGCTTTAAGTCACAATAAATATGAACATACCAATTCAAAGACATGCTCGGGTTAAACTAAAAAATAAGTAAAATCAAGCTATATCCTCACCTAAAAAAACAAACCTAAAACAAAATGTAAGGCTTAAATATACAACAGGCAAATGGAAAGAGAAAGATGTAGCAAAAGTGGCAACAAAAAAAGAAATCAAGGAAAAAATCTTTAAAAGGAACAAAAAATATTTATATTGTCAAAAAAAATTTTTTCCAAGAATGAATAATAGTCACTGATTCTTTTATTTATTTATTTTTTTAATCGGGAGGTCCCGGGGATCGAACCCAGGTATATGGGAGACTGACACCCAACCATTTGAGCCACATCCGTCCCCCAGTCACTGATTCTTATACATCTAACCTAGCTGTGAAATATAAAAAGGAAAATAAACCACACATCAGAAACTGACAAATCACAAACACATTGGGAGATCTAAAAATACCTTTCTCAGAAAATAACAGATAAATTAAAAGAAAAATAAGTAATGTCATTAAGAATAGGAAAAACAGATTCTAATTAGCCTAACAGATATAAATATGTAAGCGCTCTGGACCCCACATAAAAAGAAATCACATGCTATTCAAGCACATGTGAAATACTCTCAAAGATTATGTAGCGGACAATAAAGAAAATAACGAATTCCTAAATATGTATCACTATCCTACAGACCACATTCACTAAGTAGAGTAACACAAGAAATTCCAAAAGTAATAGCAAAAAATTATTTAACTGATTAAAGAGTAAATCAAATTGAATATTTTAAAAAACTGCATGACAATGAGCACACAACAAAAGAAACCTGCGAGATGCCATCAAAATGTCACTCAGAATAAGGCATCAAATCGCATTTCTAAAACAATAAAAAAGTTTGAAAATAAATGAACTGTTTCAAATAAGAACTAGAAAAAGAACAAGAACAAGAACAAGATAGAAAGCTATTAATAAAAGAATTTAATAAACACAAGAGAAACAAAAACTAGAGACAGAAAAGATTAAGTTTTAGAAGAAAATACGAGCAACAATTTTATAGCAGTAACTTTAAAGCCTACATGAAAATACTATTTTCTAAGAAAATATGAATTATCAAAATTGACCCAAGAACAAGCAGAAAACCCAACATCACAATAACCAAAGGAAAAAAAAAAAAGCAGCATTTGTCAAAGATACACATCCTCAAAAATGGCACCTAAGGCAGTTTTACAGATTCTGAGAATAGTTTCACCTTAAGCAAATTTTAGCATAGCATAGAAAGTAGAATTTATCCAAGAAATACAAGAATGAGTAACATCAGAAAATTTATTGATGCAATTCATTACAATTACAGAGTAAAAGGGGAAAATGACATGATCAGGCCAACAAACTATTTTACCATTCATTCATGATAAAATCTCTTAGCTAAGAATAAAAGAGAACTTCCTTAATATGATAAAGAGGATCTAGGGGAAACACAGAGAATACATTTTTCTTAATGGTAAAATAAATATTAGATGCATTAAAATATGTACAAATACATACAAATAAGGAAGTATACTATCTTTAGGATTAATCAACCTTATATCAGAGTTACTATCCAATGCATTAAGACAAAAGCAAAAACAAAAAAAGAAAAAAAAAGAATGGACAGGAAGATACAACTATCATTATTTGTTGATGATCTGACTTTCTGTGAGGGAAAAAAAAAAAACAATCAACTGACAACTAGTAAAACTAATAAGAGTTCACAAGATGGTCAATAAAAATGATCAATATTTTTAAAACAATCAAATAGCTTTCTTACACACCAGCAATAATCAATGAGAAAATACGATGGAAAACAAATTTCATTTATCATGGCAACAAAAACTGTAAAAAATTATATTCCTGAAAATAGAAGATAAAAGGTGAATAAATGGGATGAATGTTTTTGGATGAAAAGTCAGTCTTTTAAAATAGATGACAATTTTACCCAAATTAACCTATAAAATTACATGCAATTCCCATCAAAATCCAAATGAGATATTTAGAATCAAGCAGCAACACTAAATTTAATTGGAAGAATATTTAAGAATAGCAAAGGCAATTTTGAAAAAGAGGAAATAAGAGTATGTACCTTTCAGATACCGAGTTATTATAAAGCTATTTAATCCAATCCAATATTTCCATATGAATAGAAAAACATATGGATAGAATACAATACAAAGGATTAATATACAGACTATATGTAAAGTTGATTCAAAATCAATTAAAAAAAAAAAAAAAGAAAAAATGAAGAAAGAAGAAAGAAAGTCCAATAGTGAAATGGACAAAGGATATAAGCAGATTTAAAAAAAAAAACCCAGTTGCCAATACACATAGGGAAAGTGTGCTCAATGTCATTTGTAATCATAGATAAATTCAAACGAGATACCATCTTTCACCCATCAGGCTGGTAAAAATTTAAGTCTGGTAACACCAAGTTTTGCAAAGTATAGGAAAACAGTGCCTATGCTCTGCTTTTTTCTTATGAAAACATGCATATAAATAAATGCACTGAAAGGGGTTCTAAAGAATATATTCCTAAGTGATAGAGCGCCTAGCTTTGGTGAGGTTGTGAGGGGAATGAATGTCATAAGGACATTTATTCCTATCTTTTATTCATTCTGCATTCATTCAAAGATATTTACTGAGTTTAATATTTGCCAGGCCCTGTTATAAATATTGGCTATATGGAGCAAACAAAATAAAGTTTCCTGTTTTCATGAAACTTACTTTCTAGAGAAAAAGAGAAGCTATGATATGACATGTAAATCAGCAAATAGTTAACATACTATTTATTTTTTTAATTAAAATTTCAGAAAATAGTAATTATCAGGAAAAGTGAAACAGGACTTTTTTATGGAATGTATTTTTTCACAAGGAAGTAATTATTCTCTTACTACTTGTTAAAAGAAACATTGATTTTTGAAGCTTCATAAAATTTTATTTTCTCTATAATGGTTTATACTTGGGGAATTTATGCATATAACAATATTTAACCTTTTGAAATGCTTGCATAAAAATTCCTAAGAAGCCAAACCCAGAAATGACTGTTCAAAAAACAAGGATTTAATTTTTAAAAAATAGACTGTGGCTGGATATTTGTGCACCTAGTGGAGGATGGCACTTGTATGTAGTCCACGTTGGGCTTCACAGAGTAGTGAAGGGCTTCACAGAGTAGTGAACATGTTAGATGGGTCTGGAGAATAAGGCACAGCAGGGAAGGACCCCTGAGGCCACAAACACTCAGGCCCTAACTAGGCCAAGGAGACTGAAGAGGTTCCTCCACCCCCTGCATACCCTCCACCCCCACATAAATACCCTTACCCTGAGCTCCCTTCATACAACAGGGATGAAAAATTACATAGACCAAGGGCATGGGGCTGACAAGACTTCTGAACAAAAGAACCTTAGATGGACTGCAAAATAAGTGATAGTCTAGCAAGTCAAAAACAGATGTCAGTTTGTCTACTTCCTAAATAATTTGTACAGTACCACAAATATAAATTTCCTCTATATTTTGGAGGGGAAATAGTCTGCGGTTCATTTGGTAAGGAAAGATAACTTCAAATATTGGTACTTTCAATGATATAGTCTATTTGATTGAAATATTTTATAAAAGGCTGAAGCATATTAGCTCATTTCTTTTCAGATTATATGTATAGCCATTTTAATGGAAATATAAATGTGAACAGTATACTTTCTGGTTTAGAACTTTTCTCTATATCATTCTAAAATCTGAAATGTAAAAACACAGATTTACAAATCTGGTTAAGCAAGCAGCAGTCTCCAAAATTAAAAAGTCTTCTTCATTTTTTAATTAATCATGAATATTTTCTTTTAAATGTGGTTACAAATATATTTTATATATTACTTAAGTAGCTAGAAATTCTGTCCCACTGAGTTAACCTTTCAAGAATAAATGAGTTATATATTTGATATTCAAAGATTTTTAATTTGTAACTTACATAAGACAACTACCAACATATTAAAAATTAGCCCAATATATAAACTTTGTATTTGTCTAAAGTAATGCCTTGGACTCCAAAGAACTATTATTTTAAGACATTCATCTCCACATCTGCCCACTATAAAACACATGCTCAAGGCATGAACATTTGAGTAAAGCAAACTTTCCCTTAAAACAAGTGTGTTTATTTGAACACACAATTTCAGAACCAAATCAACAAGTGTTTTACAGGTTCACGCTCTTAAGGGATCACATGTGTGTTTATTTAAGTGTAATCTCATTGAAATAAACACAGCTGCGTTTATTTCAGTGTGTGAGACTCCAGATCTACACATTTGTGCAAGTATGTATCATGAAGCCATGGCTTAGTGCAGGGAAATGTGAATAGGAAACAGCACACAAGCGTAACCACTTTCTTCAACAACAACAACAACAATAAAAAAAAAAACATTGAAAATTAACTCAATAGCTAAAAGATATTTCAGGAAAAGGTATAATTCAAAATATCCCACAATGTCCTCAAGAACTTCAATATACACTGTCAAATCTTTAAAGGTTTCTATTTTAATTTGAAAAACATTAATATAGAAAAATGCAAAGAATGATAAATAACAAAAAAGCATGAACGGAACACCCAAATTTAACATAGCATCTACTTCAAACCTTTTTAAAAATTAAAAAAAAAAAAAAAAAAAGCAAAATAAATAAAACCAACATCCTCCATTTTTCTCTCCCTGGTCTCATTTCTTCCTTAGAAACTGTACTGTCATTAATTTGAGGTAAAAAAGAAAAAAAAAAAAAATGTATAGCATTGTTTGTGGTGCTTTCTAAAATGAATATAAAAGGTATGAAGTAACAAGTTTTCTGCGATTTTGCTTTTTCCAAGTCTGTTTTTGAGATTGATCATGCTAATACACTTTTCATTCATTTTAACTACTGCATATTTATTCCACCATGTGAATACACCATAATATATGTTCCTTATTGGTGGCAATTGATACTATTTCCTGTTTTCCCTATTACAAAACAATTCTGCAGTGAATATCCTTGTACATGTGTCCTTATGCAGATGTTTGAAAGTTTCTCTGGGGTATAAATAGATGTAGAATTGCTGTTTTTTTCAACTTTTATTAAATACTGACAAATTGCTCCCCTAAGTGGTTGCATCAATTTGTCCTGTGACTTGGAATGGGTTCGACATCAGGACAATCTGTCCAAAGCACAGTGTTCAATGAACCAGTTTCCTAAATGGTTAAATTTTATTTATTCCACACCTTACAATACTTAAGATACAAACTATGCCGACTTTCTGTTGCCATGTTTCTGCACTTGGGTTAGTTAACACAGTGGTTCTCACTGATTTTGTCCTCTTGGGGACATACGTCAATGACTGGAGACATTTTTGACTGTCATGACTGGAGGGGTGGTACTATCATCTAGTACAGGGGTTCTTAACAAGGGGTAGGTAAGCTTGAATTGAAATTCAAAATAACATTATTCCTGTGGGGACATGTTGGTACAGGTGTGATATTAAATAATACACAATATAGCATGGACTTAATAAGGGGTCAGTGGTTTTCACTTGACTAGCAAAGGGGTCCATGAAACAAAAAAAGTTAAGAACCCCTGATCTATAGTAGGTAGACTCCAGGGATGCTGTTAAACATCATACAACGCACAGAACACCTCCCTACAACAAAGCATTATCTGGTCTAAAATATCAACAGTGCCTTAGTGGTATGATTCACTTTCTCCCAGCTTTTGATTTCATCTTCCCCCTCAATAAGGTGCTATTTTTTATTTGTTTCTCCCCCAGTGCCCAGGATAACCTACCTCCCAGCTACACCTAACACCCAGAACTCACTTTCCTCAAGATTATCTTTTGAAGAATTTTGTTTTGGCACAACCTAGAGATACAAATTCACTTTTACTCCCTGGCCAAGTATATATGCCAGTAACTTTTGATCTATGAAAGGTATTTAACTTTCCCTCAATTTAATATGCAAAATTTAGCTTCATTATTCACTTGGCAGTAATGTGAGTTAATATATAAAAATTGAAAAAGAAGTTGAGACCAAGAATTTTAATCCTAACTGACACTGACCCTCTCATTACTTCTATCCTTGCCAATTTTATTATTAGTCCTTGTTACTTTCAATGATTTCCTCTACATTGGGGTCTTCTAAATCTATATATCCATCCCTGAGCTTTAGTTCAGCATTTCTAGCAACTTGCTTAACTACTTCACATGGGATGCCCTTGCCAAATTCCATGCTCCTGGACCCGAACCTCAATTCCCTGCACACCCTCAAACACCGTCTACCACATGTTAAAAGAACAGCACCCTCTTAGCCAGTCAGCATTTTCAATGGCTTCTTCTCCTTTACTCCAAAACTCCTGTTTTTGAGATTGATCCATGCAAGTGCACTGTTTATTCTATTTAACTGCTGCATATTTATTCCATCATGTGAATATACCATAATGTATCTGTTTCCCTTCTGGTGGACATAGAGGCTATTTCTAGTTTTCCCTATTACAAAACAATTCTGCAATGAATATCCTTGTACATGTGTCCTTGTACTGCTTGTCTGTGTCCTTGTACGTGTGCCCTTACTGCTTCTTGTGTAATGTCTTTTTTTTCTTTCTTCCTTTTCAGTTTAACTAGAACAGGTCCTAGTTTATCTCATACATTGATTGTTTCCAGGCTTGTTTCCCTCCTGGTTATCCCCAGTCTCTCTTCCTAAAATTCATACTACACATTTGTTGTCATATTAATATTTCTATAGTATAGTTCTATTTCACTTCCCAGATTAAAAATATTCACATTTCCGGCATCCAAGGATATCCTTGACTTGGCATCAAGCCAATGTTGAAAGACTTTTCTCTCAGAACTCTCTTTCATAAACTGACTCTTAGCACAACATAATAACCAGCTTTCTACACACAAACCCACACTTGCATGTCACTATGTCTTTTCTCATGCTATTCCTCTTGCCTAGAAAGCCTTACATACACAATTTTACATGACCAGACCTTTTACTACTTAAAGGCAAAATCTAATGACACCCCTTCCATGACGGCTTCCTGTTTCTCCCCAGTCAGAAGGAACTTCCGCTTTGGAACTGTCTCATTCACTTATGCTCAATATTACTATTATTATTCTGACCATGGAAAACAGTATAGCTAATGGTTATTAGGAGGATGAACTCTGGAGCCAGACTGCCTAAGTTCAAACCCCATCACTAACTATGGGGCTTTGAGCAAGTTATATAATCTCCCTGTTCTTCCATGTAGTGGACACTGGGATGCCTTATGCAGATCCCCTTTACCTGACTGGCAGACCCACTGTCAGCTACTCTGAGTGTTGGCTGCTAACAGCACACAGGTGCAAGGAGGAATGTTGCCCCGAGATTCTGGGAGATTACACCCCTCCCTCACTGTCATTCCCAGGGAACTCCCCACATCCTAGGACTGACTGATGTGGAGTATCGCGATGGCCCAGTTTCTCAATGGCTACTCTGTGGCGCCATTCATGCTCCAAATCTCCCTAAAGAATCCTGTTGACGCTAGATTTTAGCAGAATTCACATTTTCCCCGGTTTTTCCCCTTCCCCACTTATTCTCCAACTTTAGCATGCGTAAGAATCACCTGGACAATTTGTTAAAACATAGATTGTTGCAAGTTTCTGATGTTTCTGATTCAGAAACTGCTGAAGAGTTAATTAAAAAAAAAAAAACAAACACTTAAAATACTACCATTTTCCTGAAATAAATATTTATTATTAGTTTATCTAATGTTATTAAATCTTTACTTTAAGTCCTGAATAGTTCTTTTCTGGATTTCTAACAATTATTGGGTTCCATTTAACCTAACTTTCAATATAGTAACTTTTTTTCTTTTCGCTTCCATAGTCTAGAAGGGCTCTTACAAGCATGACTTAGATAGTGCTACACTCTTTGTAAAGTTGTTCCAATAAATTTGATTTGATACTTTCATTTTCACAGTTCCTATAGCAAAAGGCAGCATTCAAAATCATTCCATGGAGCTACAGTTGAAGTACTTTAGTGAGCTGTCAGTTCAGCATCTAAAAACAGCACTTGGCTCCATTCATGACTCTTTAGTACCTGTGGCCACCCTAGATGAGTTCCTAATTACTTCCAGCCTCTAGTGCTGTAACAGTTTTCTAACCTGGCACTGCTAACACCTTCTGTTTTAGTTTCCTAGCTGCTAAAACAAGTACCAACCAATGCGCTGGCATAACAGGAATTTTTGGGCTCACAGGTTTCAGAGGCTAGAAGGTTTACTTCCTCCAGGGGTTGGTATCTTCTGGCCAGCAATCTTTGGGGTTCCTTGGCTTTTCCATCACAGGGCAATGCACATGGTAGCATCTTCTCCTTTCTCTTTCAGGTTCTGTAGGCTTCCAGCTTCTGGCTTCTCCCTACAGCTTCTCCTTCTCGGTCCAATTTCCTTTGCTTATAAAGGACTCCATTAATCTGGATTAAAATCCAACCTGATGGGGGTCGGATGTGGCTCAACTGGTTGGGTGTCCGTCTCCCATATGGAGGGACCCAGGTTCGATCCCCGGGACCTCCTGGTAAAAAAAAAAAATCCAACCTGATTCGTTGGACCATACAATAACTGAAGTAACACCTTAAAGAGATCTTTTTACAATGCATCCACCACAACGTACAAAATAATGACCCAGCCCAAGAACATGTCCAAACTGGGGTACACAATTCAATCCACCACACTCCCCTCCTGCTCCATTATTACCAGCAGGTTAGGAAACCTGCTTTAGTGATTCTCCACTGCTTAACAGTTACAAATCCCTACAATCTGACCCACTCTTACTTTCAAGCCAATCTCCCCTGAACTCACCCTTTCTTTTACTGAACTGAATCACTGCTGGAGCCCCTAAATCTCCCTGTCCTCCCAGACTCTGGCATGCCCTTGCTCACAAGGCTCACAAGTTGCTCACAAGTTTACCCCTCTCCAAGATTTTCCTTTCTCCTTTTCTGTTCATCCAACAAATATTTTTTGGTAGCCTATATTGTACCACCTGCTAAAAATACAAAACCAAAAACAGTACTCTCCTCACACTCGAGGGGATGCCCAAATCTCATTCAATCTTCAAAGTCCATTTCAAGTTTCCATGAAGACTTATTAAATAATGGATTCAAACATTACTGCTCCCTCATCTGACCTCCTTTTGCATATTTTCTGTACCTCTGGAGTGACTAATCCCTTTTCCGAAGAGTCAACGCACTGGTGCTGAGCATCTACTATCCCAAAACATGAGCTAGATTCTTCCCCTTGTGTTATCTCATTAATGTCTCATAATAAGGTTATTTCTGTACATCCTCTCTCCCTTTTTGTTCTGTATGCTCCTTGTGAGCAGGGATAAAACTTTACCCACCTTTGAAACATTCACAGTGCCTAGAATATAGTAGATGCTCAAAAAATATAACCTGAAAAACCTAATAAATCTATAGATGAATGTGGGAAGAGGAAGAGATTTTTATTCTCATTAGAATTTTTAAAAATATTAGCTCAACACTGCTCCTTTCCCCCTGGTCCTGTATCCTTGTAGATTATTTTAAAATTTAAATTTGCCCTCCATTTAGTATGATTTTACTTTTTTTAAGGTTTATTTATTCCCCCTCTCTCATTGTTTGCATTTGCTGTCTGCTCTCTGTGTCCATTAGCTGTGTGCTCTTTGTGTCTTGCTCATCTTCTCTTTTATGAGGCACTGGGAACCAAACCTGGGACCTCCCATGTGGCAGGCAGGAGCTCAATCGCTTGAGCCGCATCTGCTTTCCTTAGTATGATTTTAAAAGAAGGAAATTTTAAGAAGAGCAAATTTGTTTAAGACACTCTTCTCAGTCCAAAGACAGCTATCAGGGAATTAAAATAAAATTAAAAAAAACTCTTAAGAGCAGTATGAATGAGTACTTCCGCTACAAGGAATGCATATGGTTTGCCCCTAACACTGCCAACTACAGAGAAAGGCATCCTCATTCCCAGGATAACAGCAGGTTCCCAAAAGCCTGCCATCAGGTACAAACTTCTGTACCACCTTTCATGCTGAAAAGAAATGTCGCCAAAAGTGTCAAAGGCACTCTAAAACCAGTATAGAAAAAGACAAGCATGTCTTGGAACAGGACAGGGCATCACTGAGATCAGCACCACAAGCACCATCTTTGTATACATCCCTCCTACACTTGCACAATTCCTGGCATAGAGTAAGAGCACTTTATTTAACTTCACACCACCCTGTTTAAAACTGCAACCCTCAAACCTTCTCTCTCCTTCCCTACTTTACCATTCAGCTTCCTTGTTTTATTGTTTCTTTCCCCCACTAGAAAATATATTCCATAAAGGCAGAGGTTTTTTTTAACTGTTTTATTATTACTGTAACCCAGAGATTTCTTAAGAGAGACTAGCACAAAGTAGGAGATCAATAATATCTGAAATAATTCTAAAATTATTTTATATTTAAATAATGTGATTTATCATTAAATGAATACTATTACCCATTATCAGGATTACCACCACCCCCTTGGAAAAACCATTTGTGTTTTCTGAACTTGTGTTTTTTTCATCTATAAATGATTGTAAGATCATGTTATGCTTATGAACAAATGGATACAAACACTTAAGATAGACTGAACAGATCTAACAACAGAGAATGGAAAATCTTAAAAATAACATGTAAATTTATATCTGCTAAGTACCTATATATCAAGCATTGGACTGCTTTAAATAGGTTACATCTTTCAATTTTCAAAATGATTTTATGATGCCACTATTATTTTCCTTGTTTATAAATGAGGAAACTGGAATAACAAGTGCCTTGCTTAAACTCACAACTAATACGTGGTATAGAGAACATTCAAATAGGAGTTGTCTGACTCACAATCTTACTTCCAAACCATGCTGCCTTCCAAGTAGATATTTTAAAAGCCAACTTAATTCGGTTTTAAGAGTGTGACTTGGTCCAAAACTCAGTTTTAAATTACGAGAACAAAGCCAAGAAAATGCAAAAAAAAAAAAAAAAATCTTTTTTTTTGAGTCCAGGCTTAAGATTTAAGACTCCCTGAGTAACTCAGGGCAGTGGAGAGAGATGCTGGCCCCTCCTGTATGATCCCAGGTAAGTTACTGACCCTCCAGGAGCCTCGGTTCCAAAATTTGTTTGTTTTTTTTTTAAAAAAAAAAAAAAAAGAGCATTGGATAACTTATATCTAACTATATCTGCCACAAAGATTTGTTATGTTCTTTAATCCTCAGTGAGATATTCGAAAGTGTATAGAACACTGACAGATATACAATAAGCAGTAAATGTTATATTTAATGTTATATTTTATTGATTTATTGAAACAAAAAGAAAACCAATTGAGATAGGTTTCATGGGAATCTGGGAAAGATCTGATCAGATCTTAAAAATATCCTATGCCAAAAGAGCCTCCGAAACACTGAATTCAGCTTCATGTGTCATTCATCCATCAAGTAATTTCTGTTTTATATATATATATATATATATATATTTTTTTTTTTTAATGTATTTAGATTACATAAATGTTACATAAAAATATAGGAGATTCCCATATGCCCCGCTTCCTTCACCTCCCACATTTTCCCACATTAACATCTTTCATTAGGGTGGTACATTCGTTACAATTGATGAAAACATTTTAGAGCATTGCCACTAAGCACGGATTATAGTTTACATTGTAGTTTACACTCTCTCCCACACAATTTTGTAGGTTATGGCAAGATATGTAATAGCCCGTATCTGTCATTGTAATATCATTCAGGAAAATTCCCAAGTCCCCAAAATGCCCCCATATTTCACCTGTATTTCCCTCTCCCTGCCCTCAGAACTTCCAGTGGCCACTGCCTCCACATGAATGATATAGTTTCTTCCATTGCTAGAATCACAATAAGTCTACAGTAGAATACCAGTAAGTCTACTTTAGTCCATAGTTCATTCCCCAATCCTGAGGATTCTGGGATGGTGTTGCCCACTCCCCCACTAATTAAGAGCAGGCTTTGATCCCATGGGGCAGATGCATCAAGTAATTTCTGAATGCCTCTCTACTTGATAGATATTGAACTAGGTACTGTGAAGTCATGTAAGGCACATTCATCACCCATGCAAATAAGACAAAGTTCAGTGATCCATTCAATGAACAGGTATTTAGTGAATGACCACCAATATCACTAATTTACTATAGATACTATTTTAGAAGCACTGAAAATTCTTTCCAATATTTCTAAAAGTTCAGCAGTGTAACTACAATTTATGCCATATCCCTGATTATAGCTAAGGATTAAGGTTTCACACAACAAAAGTATTTCAGAATGTTTGAGTTTTAGTTGTCAGAGCAAATATTTTTCTAGCTCTATCTCACTATGATAAAAAACATCTTGCTTAGATAATTGTTTCTTGATTAGCTCTTATATATTTTTTAAGCATGGGAAGAAAGCATTGATTAATCTTTCAAACTATTTTGAATATTATGAAGTTTACCTAACTACTCATTACTCACAAATGAGAGTAAATAAACTAGCAGAACAGTTATGTTAATAGACCACAACAGAAATTATCTGGGTGAAAAGTTACTCAACAAATCAATATAATTACTTTTCCTTCTGAAAATATAGTGGGAGTTGGCAGTGGGTGAGGGAATCATATATTACTTTCAGGTACAATAACTACATCACATCTGTAATGAAGTAAGATAGTTTTGCAGGTACAACATCATGCTCAAATAAATGTCACATATTTTAATAAGACATATTTAATATTTAACTATTTTTCTTGGATTATCATTACAGTTAATATAGCCTCTTATAAAGGTAAAATATGTTTTCGTTATTTAATTCAGGAGTCCTAACTCAGCTCATAATTTAAAAAGAAAACAAAAAAGGTAAAAAAAATTCAAAGGATATAAGTTTCTTGCAGAATCTTTATGTCTCATGTGAGAGAAGATGATGCTTCCCTACAAGGATATGTCACTAGAACATCTCGATCATGGTTTAGTTATCATGTTGGCCCTGTGAATCAAGAAATCTAAAAAATCTGAATTTATTTAGCCAATAAGGGAAGCAAATAACCAGTATTCTGACAAAGGGCTTACAGTCCTTAAGTTACCAATGCTAAAATTACCTAAAATTATGACAATATTTATAATAAAACTACTGGTAATTTATGGGCAGAAGTAGCCTAGAGAACAAAATTTAGAGAGTTAGGAATCAAAATACGGATGATCAGTAGCTCTCAGATCTCAGGCAGAGCTGATCTTGACAGGGCACAGAAAAGTGTGTGCTAATTCAAATAAACTAATTAATCAGTCTGTTGTAAGCCAGAAAGCCTGGAGGAAAGCTCAGGACAGGTCAGGTATTACAGTGTGGGAAAAGTGGTCACTGGCCAGTGTGAATTAAATAAAAATAGAGTTAAGGATTACCTTTAGGTTTCATGTATATTTCTACTAGAAACAATAAGCACCTGTGAGCAACTGGAAACAAGCACTTTCCTTTTTACAAACCAGTAACCTTTCACTGCCCTTTCTACCAAACTGTGAAAAGGATTGGTGAGAGGACCATTTCAAAATCTTTATTTGAAGCCCTGTATTTTTACAATTATGTCACTAAGCTGAATGAAAGGTCCACGAAACAACTGTGGTTTTAAGTAAGGAATCATCACTACCTACAGGGCAAGACCCAAACCCGAACTGCGAACACACAGACTACCCAAGCCACAAACAGGGAAATGGAATTCCTGCTGAATATCCCACTAACTGCCACTCCTTAAAGAAGAGGGGGAAATTTAATCAATGCTCCTGTTAAGGAAATAATTTCACAAGGCTCAAGGATAATGAAGCATTATTCTCTTTCCAAATGTGTAGGGGACCAAACTTCTACTGTTATCAGTCTCCCAAAACCACCCTTGAGTCAGACATGCAGCATTCTGAAACCTTCTGCACCCAACTAAACGTAAGGTACTATCTGCTATCACCATTCTCCCATAAAAATTAACAGCTATTATTTCCATTTAGCTGCCACTGAAAATTTATAAAAAGGTTCCTTTTTCCTTTCATTCTCTTAACTCAAGTTCTCACAGAGCACACTTTCCTCATCACAGGTTGCCAATTTTTGGTATATTAAAAAATCCTATCAGGTTACCATTATATGATATGGCAATTAACTTTTAATGATGGATAAAAGAGGTAGATGCTAAAGTCATTTCACATTCTATTACTGCACCCATATAATAAAGGAAATCTCCTTTATAAAGGCCAGAAAATTTTCTTCTTAATCAGAACTTTAAAAGACAGACTAACTTTGAAAATGTGTAATAAAACATAAAGCATTTTCCCAGTATACTGCAGAAGTAAAGAAGGATCTCCATTATCTATTCTTCTAATTTAATTTCTATTATGTACTTAATTTTAAAAATAAATGATTTTACAATCAACGAACATTTATTTTCAAGAACTATATCTACAGATTTGTAATGTAATGTTTTAATATCTGATGTCTAAAGACACGCTGCTCTCCTAGCATATAGCTGCCTACAGGGTCTTCACATACAACTGTGCAAGCTGTGCTGTGCACAACCCTAGGGGGCACCACTCATGTCAAGACAGCATAGATATGCATATTTATATGGTGTCTTATTCTAACAAAATCAATTTACTATGACAATTTCCTAACAATTGAAAATAAAGTGTGTCAAGAAAGGCATGCCTTTTTTCTAAATTACAGAATAGACTAGCAGCAGCCAGGACTGCCTGGCTCTTATTCTATGGAAGCTCAGGGTCATTCCCTGGGTAAACTACCGGCAGCAGAGCTCTGATTAGGTACCAGGTTTCCTCCCTGAACTCCAGAGCAGAGTTTAATTTTTCCCAAATGAAACCTATTAAAAAAAAAAAAAAAAATCAACCTTGCAAATCTTATCTGGGGTCTTAACTCATTAACGTTGAGTCCATATATGAGTAGATTTATTCAAAATGACAAGGTATGTATGTGGTCAGGACATTCACTAAAATGGCTTTTATTTAATAGGGCCATCATGAGGTGTCGCAGTACACAAATCAGTTCAATCACTTTTTCACAACCAAATCTATTGGTTTTACAAACTTCTTTCTCCTGATCAACAGCTATGGGCAGCAGTTCATACTTTCATGGACCAGGCCTAGAATAACTTTAAAGGATCTTACTTAAGCTTAGGATAGCTTCTTTAACACGGAGATGATTTTTCCTAAGATCTGACTGTTATAACCTTATGGCATTTGATAAACTGGAATGCCATGTAACAATGTGTTATTGTTTTGCAAATTCTTGCCATTTCCCAGGACACAGGGAGTCACACTAAAGCCATGTTTCAGTTTATTATCTGCTACCAAAATTATGTTATACTACTAAACAAATTAGAAGTTAACTAGTAAGGTAATAAAATGGTTTCAAAGTTAATATGTATAAAGTATTATATATACTTTTATTCAAATACATATTTTATAGTTCCTGTAGCAGTTTCACATTATTTATGAATTCCAAAAATAGATATTGGATTATGAACAGATACTGGATTATGTTTGTAAACTGGTCTAGTCCTCTGGGCATGATTAAATTATGATTAGGGCTTTGATTGAACCACATCAGTCGGGCGTTGAGTCCCTGCACCTTGGTGGGTGGGGACTCACAGATAAAAGACATGGCAAAGGACAGAGTTGGAGTTCTGATGCTGAATTTTGAGCTGGAGCCTGGGAAGTGAACACACAGGGGAAGAACACAGAGGAATAGAGACGGCTCTTAGACACAGCAGAAACCCGGGGGAGAGAGACAAAGCCATTTGCCTGAAAGTCTACAGCTGACCTTGTGGAGAAAACAGAGTAGCTGAGCCCAGAGAGAAGCAAGCCCCAGGAAGAGAGGAACCCAGGAAGCCTGAACCCTCACAGACGTCAGCAGCCATTTTGCTCCAACACGTGGCAAAAGACTTTGGTAAATGAAGTAACTTACGCTTTATGGTCTGGTAACTGTAAGCTTCTACCCCAAATAAATACCCTTTATGAAAGACAACAGATTTCTCATATTTTGCATCAGCACCTCTTTGGCTAAATAATACAGTTCCTTAATCTTTTTAACCCTTTATAAACAACAACCAAAAAAATTGCCATATATCTCTGCTGTGAATATGGTGTAACCAATTGGCAAATAAAGATTTTCCACATGACTTGGGAGCTAAAACATCAAACTAGAAGTCTTACATCTTGGTTCCAGCTCTGCAACACACGTAGCCTGGGTTCCGGTTCTTTAAATCTGGACCCTGGTTTTCTTCACATTTACAGAGATGGACTGTATTACTTCAAGATCATCTGCAATATCCCTCTTATTGCTAAAATTCTATCATTCTCTTTCCATTCACGTATCTCAATTCCAAAACTGTTCTCCGTTTTATAATGTGGCACAACACAGGTATTTCGTTTCTTAGAATACTGTATAATGCAATCTTTTTAAACTCAGAAGTTTATCACAAACTTAAAATGATTCAAAAAATAGTTACTGAGGAGCAACTATATATATGGCAATCTGTATGACAATGTAGGAATACAAATAACAGAAAAGATAATTTAAATCCTCGGCATTACATTCCAGAAGGAGTCAAGACATGACACGAATGTCATTTGGGAAGAACAAGGGTACAAGCATGGACTTGGTAGGCACAACCAGCTGGAATGGAATCCCAGCTCCATGATTTACGGGAAGAATGATCTGGGGCAAGTTGCCTGGGCTACTCAGTTCCCTCATCTGAAATGGAGAGAACACCTACCTCATGGGGTTCTTGAAAGTGAAAAGAAGAGAGCAATCACTGGATTCATATTTTACTTAATTGCTTAAAAATTGAGGGTAAGAAGGCACTTCATATAATTCAACTCATGACAAATGAAAAGCCAAACTCAAGAAAAAAAAGTTCATAGTTTCTAACCACTGCCGTCTTTAAATGATGCTTCAATAAACACATGCTTCTGGCTTTTATTCAAATTCCAATTCTTAAAACTCTTTGTTAGCCATTAATAGTATACCATGTCCCAAAGTTGGTATAAATACTCAAATACAAATTATAAAAATTAAGTTGAAGGGAGTCTATTGAAATATTCTAAATAAATTGCTATTGTATGAAACCTTAATATTTTAAATTTAAAAAGGTTTAAAGCTCCAATGCAATCAATATTTTATCATTCTGCCATAGTAAAATAATTACTAGACCTCTTTACTCTTGGGGAACTTTGAGATAAGATCCTAACAAATAAGTCCTCTCTACAATACAAAATATTAATTGAATAATGATCTTGAAATAATTTTTGAATAAAGATATCTCCCCTTTTATAGCTGACAGAGGTACAATATTGGATTCTCTGACTGGATTATAAAACCTCCAATTTTTATAGAGTATTAAATAAAAATGCCCTTTAAATTTAAAAAGAAAAAAATTTTAGCACGTGCCTTCATTTCTTTGAAAACACAAGTTGATATCAACTTACAATATGGATGTAGATCAGATATCTAAATATTTAATTAATTTTCATTATAATTTCAGAAATGTTTCACAAAGAAATGTCCTCAATATATAATACAAATCTCACTTAAGAATTCTAAAATACACTTCAATACACATTCTTTGTCAATGTATAAGCCTACACATTTCATTTTCCAGTGCAAGCTGTAAAAAGTCAAAGGGACAGTCATTCTACATGATCTTAGAGCACTCATTTTAATATACAAAGAAATTTAAGTGCACCAGGAATTTAAGAATTTCAAGGCCCATTTTACTGATAATTTGTAAGTCACAGGACACAACAATTAAACACCAATACTATCTATACCATTGCTGTTCTGGGTATTTATAATGACTTAGGTTGAAAATATAGTGCAAAGAAGATAAATTCGGCCTTACACTGTAGGCAGATCTCTAAAGAAGTAGCCATACTACCTGGGTTCTGGTCTCAGGGGAATCACCATAAGCTCAGCGAGCTGGATCAATTCAATTGACAACTTTGGACCTGTTTCCTCATCTGTAAAATGGGAATAACTGATTCCCTACTATCTACCTCACAACACTGTTATAAAGAGCAAAAAGATAATGTCAGTGAAATCACAATGTAAACTCTTAAAGTGCAATAACAAGTGAGCTACTGTCCCTTTAAGGGTAACAGTCTTGTAAAAACTAAAGATTTGATGACAATGACTAACAGGCTCAGAGCAAAAAAGTCTTAACTGTTCAAGTCTTTATTTGGAGACCATGCCAAAGATACGGGAGGGCTCTCTGAAGTAATTTTTGCTCTACTCTGGGAAGCTCAGGTAAACTAGACTGTCTTCATGAGGCTAAAGGGAAACTTCCTATGTTTACTGAAGATATCAGAAATGCAAATTAAAGCATAATAATTTATTAATTGTTCAGATGTGAAACTTCTTTAAATAAGGATATCCTAAATGAGACTGTACGGTAGAAGGAGGTGGGGGAGTTACCTGTTTTGACCAGTGTGTCAGAGCCAAAGAAGGATGCTTACGTCTGGCCAGCCTTTAAAGGAGAGAGATAATGGCGTAGCTTTCTCAGGGAGGAAATGTTTGTTCTCCCCAACATGACAATGCACAATAAAATTCACGATAGATTTATTTTATGGCCATAAACTATAATTTTTAACCACCTTTTAAAAAGGACATCTGAATAAGAAAATTCCAAAAAGGGGAGAGAAAATGCAAACTGTTATTTTATTTCTCTTCAATCCTAATTTGTATAAGTATAGGTGGGATGATCTATGACATAGCCCAGCTTTGTGATGGGGGAAGGAAGAAGATGATAACAGCATACATGAAATAATTTGATTATAAACTCCATTTTCTTGATTGATAATTTGTTAATAAAAGTACATTAATAATCTTTAAATAAACAGCTAAATATGACTTGACAGTTGTGGTCACTAGAGCACCACTGCCAGAGCTTAAAAACATTTCTGCATAAGACGTAATCCCAGAATCACTGGTCTTGCTTCAATCAGGGGCAGGATTCGTTTACAAGCCTCTAATAGGAATGTCGATGCATTCCTATAGGCTCAGGGCCTCCCATACTTGGTACATAGCAAAAAAACAGAGTAATTCAATTCAACAAATATTAATCAGATATCTACTATATTATCTCCTGGGCACTAGGGGTACAAAGATGCGTGAGATCTAGATCTTATGCTTAAAAAGTTCACGGTTTTTGCTTTAAGATCTGATGTTACCAAAGTCATTCCTCAGAGATGTTCTTGCTACTATTCTGACCCCATGGCCTGAATCTTTCTGCCTACCTGCAGCTAGACTATCTCCATATGTTGTCACATTTCAGGGGACCTCCTGGAACTTATCTTTTCATGTCCATGGTTCTATTGCCTTTGCCAGATTCCTTATGACAAGCTGGGCATTGTCCACACCCTTACCTGACTACCTACTAGGTGGCAGAGACTTTTATAGGTATAGGGGATACTAATGAACAAAAACTGTCTCTATTCTTACCAGACCTCTCATGCTGAGCTAGAGCCTATCCTCATTCCTACCAACCAGCCTAATTCTGTGTATTCCTTCAACAGTATCCACTGAGCTCCTATACCATGTTCTAAGTGCTGGGCATAGAGCAATGAGCAAAACAAAGTCCCTGATATCATGGGAACTAACCTAAACTTGAAGTGATACTGCCCAGTTTTGACTAGTGGTCTCCAAAGTGGGGTTCTCACACCCCAAAATGTGCAGAGTGAGCAAGAAGAAAATATTAGAATTTTTCCTTACATTCAATTTATCTAATCTTTTAAAAATTTATAAACTATTTGTATTTTATAATATATTAATGGTCCAGTACATATAATTTATAAATAAATATATATTGGAGATACATGCTCAAATTCTTTTACTGAGGAAGTATGACATTTATTAAATTTGGAGACCATTGGCTTGTATGATACCACACATCTGAGGTGAGATGCTTGGCAGCATTAGCCTGGGACCTCTGCTAAGTCTGTTTTTTCTTGAATATATTAAGTAAGCATTTTATAAGAATGTCTAATTAAACTATACAACCAAAAGTCAAATCCATCCCGATTTCCCCTCCTTAATCATCTGCGGTCACCCTATACTCACCACCCTCTTTATCTCATGGATCTCAAGCATCTTTACTTTCTAATTTATACTTGGTATATGTGTATCATTATTATACTGGAAAAATCCTGAGACCTGAGCCTTGTCATTATTCTGCAGCCCCCATAATTCCTAACCCAGCTTTGCACACTGTGAGCACTCAATAAATATGTGCTGCATAAACTAAAGACAACTCAATATAGGGAACCCAGAAACATCAGATATTACAGAAGCCAATTACTTGCTTTACCAAAGATTCGCCCGCTTTATAAATGACTTGTCTGTGTTCCTTGAAGCAGCTTCTCTAAATGTACTTTACAGATCATTGATTACTAAAGATCTGGGAATAGTAAATTTTGAATCTCTAAAATCAGAAACCACTGCTAATTGAAGATCAAGTAGAAATAAATATGAATGGGGAGTGGATGTGGCTCAAGCAGTTGAGCACCTACTTCCCATATGGGAGGTCCCAGGTTCCATTCCTGGTGCCTCCTTAAAAAAAAAGAAAAAGAAAAAGAAAAACAAGCAAATGCAAACAAATGAAAAAAACAACTCAGGAGAGCATATGTGGCTCAGTGGTTGAGTGCTGGCTTCCCACATATGAGTTCCCAGGTTCAATCTCCAACCCTGGTACCTCAAAAAAAAAAAAAAAATTATTATAAATATGGAGCATTCTGAAATCAAAATATGGCAATAAGAATATATACCTACATTTGAAAAACTAAGCCAAAACTTTTCAGGAAACCAGCTCTTTACGAAGAAAAGTACAGATCACCCTCATTCTTAAGACACATATGTTAGACTTGAAAGCCATCTAACTATATTTGAAATATAAGTAAGAAGTAATATATAAGGCAAGAACTAAAAAAAAAATAAATAAAGAAAAGCAAATCCACTTCCTAACAAACTGATTCATGATCAGTTTCTTATGCAGTAAACTCATCAGTGGGTATGTGAGAAACCAGGTCCTCACATATGTACTCTGTACCCACATGTGATCACATTCCGAAAGACATTTCCAGCTAAAGAAAACTTTTGTATGGATTTATATTATTCATGCAGAGACTATATGTAGAAAATTACTTTTTTTAAAAAAAGACTCTGGCCTTACAACCAATCTGAACATGTTTCCTGGAACTACCAAGAATATACTGCACCCCAAGCAAGATGAGAACACACATCTATATGCAAAACTTACAAAGACGTTCATTATTTCTATGAGGACTGGTAAATAATGAAATCAATGAGATCAATAATGAAATCAATGACTTCCATGATGTCAAACAACCCCAACTCAGAGAATGGAAGAAGGGCACACAAGTTATTATTCCTTGTGTCTGTTCCTCTTTGCTGTTTTAACGTAAACATTAGGGTCATGATCAATATTGAGAGCATATAAAGAAGTATTTTCCCAGATCAGCTTCTTCTTTATGATTCACTTATGAATGTATTTGTTATTAAGGCACCCAGGATTGGCATCTGGAACTTGGAGCACTAGAATTCAGAAACAAAGTTTTAATCTAAACTGAGGTGATGTCTGTAAATGACCAGCCAAAAAAAGGGCCACAAGCAAAACTGGGGGAAAAATGCATAAAAGCTGAGGTACAATAAACCCAAGAGTCATGATTAAAAGAAGCCATAATGATGGTTTGAATAAAGTCAAAGGGAATCCAAAGATCAGATCCAGATCCCTATGTATGAAAGAGAAGGAAGACAAATTCATCGGTGCCCTCTGTGCCATGGCTTACTAAACCACAGGAGAAGTCCTCTAAGTACAGGTTAAAAATATCCTGCAAAAATCTGAAAACTGCTTGATAGAAGTATTGCAGATAATTTGTAATCTATAATCCTTCGTGGGTAGAAAAACACATTTTCCCCTCTATAGAATCCCATGTTGTGTTTAATACTTGGTCTTTAGATAGCTGATTAATATACTCCTAATTAGTCTAATTCACTTCAGTAAAAGTTGGCTATACTAGTTTATAACATTTTTATTGGCATGTGCTTGGGACCTCTGGACGTCTAGTTCAAACTTCTTAGTCTATTAAACATGCTTTTAACATCATGGTATTTTTGGAATTCTCTTTGAGATGTTATACAAAACACTTCCCTTCAGTTCAATCATGTTATCATTACACATTATGACACTATTAACAACAAATGAAAAGAAGTCCAAAATATTTAACTGTAATGTAACTTTGAAATAAAAATTGAAAGTTTTAACAAAAAAAAAAATTGTTAATGTTCTTATAAATATACCAGAAGTCAAAAGGACGCACTAAAATTTAAATAAGAGCCGAAACAGTCGTAGAAGCCTGCTCTTTAAAATCCACTCCAGTGTTTGGGCCAAATTAGTTTTATAACCGTAATGGCAATTAGGGCAAGAGTACCATAGCAAGAACTCCCTACACATTTCAACATCCAGCTCCTATGTTGAATTAGCCAGTTTTTCACTGGTATTTACTCAGCACTATTTTTACGCCACAGCTATTAGAACAATTAGCACTGAATGACCTACATAATAGTTACATGGACTGTTCTTTTCCAGCCAGTAGAACATGCTTTGAGGACAAGCACTGTTCCACACTCATCTTTATAATCCCAAAGTCTAACTTAGCACCAACACACTGAACCACTTTAGTTCTTGAAGGTTGAATTAAATGATAGTATTGCTACTAAGTCACTTGACCAAATTATTTAATTAGAAAAATGTTAATCGTTGAAGGTGACCCAAGAAAACAAGTCGAAAGAAAGATGTGAAATGTCTTAACACTTAATTCAGTTTAACAACCGACTTGAATGAGAACAGTTTGGAAGTGGAATATGGTAGAGGAATGAAACACAACAACTGGAAGTCCAACACCTTGGTAAAGTTATTGTTCAGCTAAAACAATGCAAGAAGAGCACACTCAATAAAATCATCATCTGCAAAATCCACTTTGCAAAATTAGATAAACACTTATTTACATGTTTCATGGATCAGAGAAAGAGAAAAGTCATTAAATATCAAAGAATGACAAACTTTTACCCACTATATCTGAATAAGGCTCTCACTTGCTAAATTTGCAAAGATAAAAAAAACTTAATTTCAACTGAATAGGGCTCTTAGTGCAAAAAAGCAACATGTTACTTTTTATTTTCTAAATGATTTGCTACTTATATACAAAAGTGTAATGTATAAAATATCTTCTCTTTATCACAGCAGAAATAGGGTTTTATTAAGAAATATAAAGTGTCCATAAACCCACTTCCAAAACTGATGAATTAGAACTCTGACCTTTTATCTACTTCATGTCTGATCATCAGACACTCTGAAGTAAAGGCCAAGAACCTGCTTATTAATCTTTCCACTAATACTGACTTTCTTTTCAAAGTAAATATGTCAGAAATCTATCCAGGTTATATTGCTAAATTCTTCTGGTAAAATATATTCACTAATTAAATATTAAAATTGCCAGAGCACAAAAGTCATAAAATGTTCAGCTAGGAAAAGTCAATTCCCCACAAAAGAAGGAATTATTTCTACTGACATATCAGAGGAAATAATAAATATTTTTTTAAAAGTTGATATTACACATTTCTACACTAGATACACCAACTAAAAAGAAAGTTGGCTAAACATCAATTTGTACATTAAGTGTTAGACTTGTTTTGTCTCTGAAAGAGACCTCAGAGATGAGAATTTGCCACAGGTCCCAAGCTTGGACACTTTTTCTCCCAGTCCCTAAGGAGTGACAGAGCAACAGAACTCCAACACTATCACTTCCAAAGGGAGAAGACTTCTCTTTTGGGAGAAAGAAAAACTGGGGATTCTTGGCTGAAAGTCATCCCAGTCTTTCATTTCTAATATCTCGGAACGTAGCCGTAAAAGCAGGTAAATATAGAGACGCCCCAGGAGACAGAGGCCCTACAAAAGGCATTCTAAGCATGGCACTGTGACTCACAAGCTTTGTGACCCTGGACAACTTACTTGAGACTTGGTTTTATCGCCATTAAAATAGGATTACCTTCTCATCAGAAAGTTGTGATAAATTAACAATGTAGTACAAATAAAACATGTGCCTCAGGTCTGCCCTCAGCCCAAATTATCTTTCTCCCTTCCTCTCAACGTAAAATACTATTTTTGGAGAACTCTTCTAAAAACAGCATTCGACATCTCCTTAAATATAAATGAAACTGTATAGTCATTCTATCACCCTAAAAAACAAAAATATTCGGCATAAGGAGTTTACTTCAATTTATTTCATAAAAACAACAGGTGCCTTGATTTCACACTGCCCTGCTAAAAGTACCTGATAATCCCTACTTCACTGACACTTATATGTAGGAAATTACATGTCTCAAACTCATTTAGCAACAATTTTATTATATGTGTGGTGATAAATACTAAAAGGACTCAACTAATTCTTAAATTCAAATAAACGTAAAAACTTCAACTCCATACTCCCATTTGCAAACATTTGTAGGTAGTACCACAGATATCAATGAATACAATGACGGACTAAGAAATAGACTGATAAACAGAGATATAGATAAAGGGAAGGAAAGGGGGCTATTATAATAACTTCAGTAACTCAAAAGATAAAGTTAGAATCTGCATGTAGATATTGTCTCATTTTGTTCCATGTTCCACCATGTTTCCTTTGCAGTCCATGAAAACTCTATCTATACTTTGGTAAGTTTTGAGAGGTAAACCAAGAACTGAAAAACAACTCAGCATTTTTTTAATATTAAAAAATATCAGCACTGATAACAAGTCTCCCTCTGAATTACTCAATCTGTGGCTTTCCTATACCAAGGGATATAGCCATTTCAATAAATAATGAAAGAAGGAAAATTTTCTTTAGCCATTAGTAGTTTCAGTCTATACAAAGTGAAGACTGATTTAAGTCTTACCATAATAAGGGACCAGAAATAGCTATTATTCTATTTCTAGAAGGTCATATACTCTTCCTCACATCATACTTTTCAGTTTCCTGTGTTGTTTTTATAGGAAATTAAAAGTAAAAAGCAAGGTCCTAACTTAACATTTCATCATCAATTACTGAAACTAAAGGTATCTAGAACCCCTAATAAAACAATTACTACCCAAAAACATTCTCACCTGAGAACAGATTAAATTTGTAGAAGGCACTTTCTATTTTTACTTTCCTGATAGATCGAAAGCAAGGTGCAAGTGGCAATGAAGTAAGAGGAAATATAGTCCATTCATGAAACCTTTAAAAATGGTGAATTTTGTTCACCATTATATAATACCCATTCAACATAAGGTTTCAAATGTTAAGGAGATTTTAGTGTGTTTTTATTTATAAAACGAAAAACCACCACAACAAAAAAAAGGAATCACAATGTCAAAATGGATGGATAAGGTTGATTTAACTGTGTCCTATGATTTTTCTTAACCAGGAGCCTTTCACGCTGCTCAAGACAGAAGGTGCCAATGATATTAACTACTACCACTTTGTTTATCTTATTTTATAACATCATGCCTTACACCCTTATATTTAGAGTCACTGAGTCTCAAAAGACAGTTGGATTGAGTTAATATCTAATGTTAAGAAAGCTTCCATAATTCTTGCAATGAACCAAAATGTGCAGATGATCATTGATCAAAATTAGCAAAATGATTTTCATTGTGGTAGATGAAGCAATACCAGATAATTTCACTCTGTGTACTAAGGAAGTTAATATAACAAAAATCACAATTCTTTATTTGAAACCCGTAAAGTCTAGGTATGCTTCAGGATTCAGATTTTTATAGATTTTAAAAAGGTAAAATGGTGCATATAGTACAAATTATATAACATACATAGCTAGATCTAGGGCAGCATTCCATAATCATATTAATATTTCACAGGAAAATATGAATTTTTTTTTCTAAATGGGCTTTAAAACTACTTTATTTTTTTTTTTTTTTTTTTTTTTTTTAAAGATTTTATTTATTTATTCATTTATCCCCCCCTTGCTGCTTGTGCTCGCCGGGTCAGCCAACCACGCCGTGCAGGCGGGCTTGCCCTCACCAGGAGGCCCCGGGAACCGAACCCCGGGCCTCCCATATGGTAAACGGGAGCCCTACTGATTGAGCCACAGCCGCTTCCCTTAAAACTACTTTAAACCTTCCCACAACAACTCAGGTCAGATTTTGCCACCAAGTGAGTTTTTATTTATTTATTTTTTTTTTTTTTTTAAACCAAGTGAGTTTTGATGCCAAACTTGTGGGAGAAAAATTTTAATTTTTCAGAGTTTTAGATCAAACTACAAAATCATTTTCAAAATATGTAGAACATATTAATTTATCAGAAATGAGAAAGTATGGTAAATTAAAAGTACAGCAAAGTAGGAAGATGTTCATGGCAAATAGAACCTTAAAAATTAGAAATGCCAAGTCACTTACTTTTAATTTATTCCATTTATTTGGCTGAATAGTGACATTATTTAAAAAAAATAAATTTGTGTTAGGGGAATTGTGTATTTGCATAAGAGAATACTATTCCATAACCCTGATACCTGTAGTCTGTACTTCCTTTGCATTTTACAACATGTTGCATTTTCACTAGCTTTTGGTTTTTAGATTGTTTGAGATTTCAGGAAATTGGTTACTTTCCATTCATCTTATCCTTAGTTTGCCCCTATTTTTTATTTAAGTGTCTACTTTATGCAAAGCAATTTGTTAAATGCTCCAAACATAAGAACAATTTTTATGACTTTACACAAAGGTGAGTTTTAACTAGTTGTGAGAAGAGTGTTGCAAGACATTAATTACTAACAAAGTACCTAAAACTGAAAATGATTATATATATACACATATATATATATATAATTGGCAAATATAAATATGCATATATAATATTCATACATACATGTGTTATATGTATGTGTCTGTGTATGTGTGGATAAATAATATATATATGCACAAGGTTTTCAATATGTTAACATTCTCATTTGTATTCCAATATACTTTCATGTTAGGAAAAGAGAACACTGACCAGCATAAATTCTCCATGTCTAAAATCAGGGAAACCATAATTCCCCACGTATAAACATCATTCACATGTGTCTTGGAAAAAAGTTGAGAACTAATGCTCTAAGACATTCCAAGATATATTAATGCCATCAGAAAAATGGCCCAGTGGTATTAACTCTGAAATACGAAGGAGCTGTTCTTGTCCTTTGCTATGTGACTCTGATTTTTAAAGAGTTGGGAAAACCACTTCCTGAACCTGAAGAAGCACTCTCCTTAACTGTGGTATGCCTCAGCTTTTCTTTTCTTTGTCCTTTCAGGTTTTTCTTATTATTTCTTCAGCAACATATTACTTGTCAAAAACCTCACATCTAGTCAAAAATGCACCAATGTGTCATGACAGGGTTAACAATCATTTTAGAGAAAACAAAAACTAAAAGGCACAGTTTCAAGAAATTTCAGACTTAGTGGGGGTTGGAGTGAGGAGAGATAGAACCATGAAAACCGACATAGTATCTTGAGTACAAACTGTGAATTAGTCATTACATACATTATTGTCTTCTGTAATACAACTTTGCCTGGTCAATATTAATATTCCCATTTTACACGTAAAATAATGGAGCTTTAAGAGACTAGGTTATGCATGTGCTCAGATGGTAAGCAAGAGGCAGCAAGGCTCTTTAAAGGCTGGCAAAGCCCCTGCTCTTTATACAACACCTGCTACTACAGGAATATCTACAGAGGGTGATGAGGGCACTCTCAGTAGTGCAAATATGAAGACTGAAATACAGCCACAGAAGCCTAAGCTGGAAGGGACCTCAACAATCAATGAACTGTAACACCACATACAACGTATGTCTCCCATTCAATCTTTAGCTAGCTGTCCCTAATACTACTCACTTGCTTCAGTCGCCTGCAGTACTTGTTAAAATGCAGTTTTCTGGGCCACAGAACAAGGACTCTTTAGACTATCTGGGATTGGGGCCTGGGAACCTTCATTTTTAGCAAGCACTCTAGGTTGGTATTTTTCAAACTATAAGTTCAATTTAGTGGATGTCTATTATTTTTTTAAATAAAAAGCATAGAAGAGATTAGTTTTATAAAGATTAAATAAGAATAGAAAATATCAGAGGGCATTATTCTTAGTACTGTTTCAATTTTTATATGTGGATTGGGATGTAAGATATTTCTTACCATAGGTTTTAATCACCTGAGTATGGTCAAAGGAGGAAATTTTAGGTTGTACGTATGTTACTAAATTTTTTTTTATTTAAAAAATAAACAATGGGAGAAACATAGCTGCTTTAAACAATTTTGATGCTAGTTCTTATTTTACCTTTAAAATAAGTTATCAATCATTAGCTCACTTATTTCTTTTACAAAAAATATAAAATTCTATGTCCTTTTTAGCATCTCAGTTCTCCCATTTCAGAAGCTTCTGTTTTACTCCTTAACCTTTTCATCCAAGGACTCTGCTTGACAACTGGTTTAACTACTTAATCAACACTTTACAACTCTTTTGAGATTTTTTTAAGACTTCATAAAATTCAACTCATTCTTACTAAGTTTTACTTTGTATTTTTATACAACTTCTTCACTGTCTTAAGTTATTTCATTTTCTAGATACTTGAACTGACTCACATATTTGAAATTATTAAGTTTATATTTTGGTAGGTGTGTCAATACTTCTGGTCTATATTTAAACCTTTTAAGTTATTTTATTCCCTCATTCTCTCATCTCCTCTCTATTTATATGTACTTTTAGACAGAATATTTTACTTTTGCATTTTTCTCATGTAACTAGTACTTACTTTAATTCTCATCTTTTTCTTTAATAAGGAAAAAAACCAATCCCATTAATACGTGTGAATTTTCTGTGCCTATCTTCGCAGTTTAAAAATGATGTACTGGCATTTCAAGGAACTATAACTGCCTTCTAAGGGACAAGATGAACACATGAATGTCAAGTGACGTGGTACTGAAAAAGTTCTTTTCTCTGGTAGGACTTAAAATACAGAAATATCTATAATTTGAGTATGTGTGACTGCCCTTTAGATAATACAAACCTACTGACTGAACTGCAGTCACAGACCCTTCAAGCTGCAAAAACTTTGTGTTTTTAGCCTTTGTCCTTACAAACTACCTTCAGAGCAATGTTCCTCAAAGTGTAGCCTGAGGACTGCCTGCATCACATTACCTGGGGCATGTGATAAAAATGAAGCTGTTAGGTTACAATGTTTTTGCTGGAGTTGGGTTGTTTTCATTTCATATTTAGAGGAAGGAATCTGATAAAAAATATAGGAGAAATATTATTTGTCTAACAGACCTATTTTAAAAGTGCCCTGAATGGGGAAATGTTAAAAAAATAAATATGAGGTGGACTTTAAACTACAAGGTCAAGAAAAGTGTCTTCATCTTAAGTACCTATTTAATTTTAATCTTAAAATGTAGTTATGCCACACTTGTGGTGATGCAATATGCCAAAATCAACTATCTAAATTTAGTAAAGTATTTAAATATCCTAATTTTAAACATTTTTGGCACATTTTTGAAGGACTAATAATAATTTCAGGGATTTTCTTTAGTATAGCAAAAAAAAAGGCATGCTGGTAATGAGACATTTGAAATGGGCTTGAGATGTGAAGACTTTATTAATTCTATTAAAGATTTCTAATATAAAGGTAGCTAATAGTCATAGTAAGATCCACTTATAAATATGGCCCTTGCTTTTTAACCCATGCTCTTTAGAGAAATGTCGAAAAAGTATAAGTTCGGTGGTTGATGATATTTCATAATCATGTTTGCAATTTTATTGGAAAATGTGGCTTTATCAATACTTGAGCCAACTGAGTTAGATTTTTATGAGTTTCATCACATTATTTTAACACCTGTTGTTCCCAGGTGTTAAAATAGAAAACTTATCAATTACATAGTTACAGCACAGACAAACCATAATTATATATACATCATCTCTTTCATCCAAAGCTATGTTCTGAACTCAATGTCCACACAAACTTCTTCTGTTTCCATAGATTAAGCATAAAGATCTGGTCTAAAAGGTCAAGGTATTACATGTTTTTTAAATTATGTTAAAATAAAATCTATCTCACAAACTTTAAGCCTGGAACATCTTTTTCTTTTAATTTGAGTACAAAGTTCAAGACAACTTTTAAATCAGATCTCAAAATAGCAATTTTTCTTTTACTATCTAAGTCTATAGCAGAACATTCTTCCTAAAAGTGCCACGGTACATCCAAAGACGCAACACTAAGAAACAGCATAGGTAAAGCCCCTTTTCAAGAGCTAGCATTACACATGAAATGCAAATTAAGATTTCAATTTCAAAACTTACTTAGAAATATGAATAATAATAAAATGGGAAGTTTGGAAACTCTTCATTATTTAGAAGCAAAAACTTCTTTAACTAAATTCTTATTTTGATAATGAAGCATAAAATCTAATAAATACAGTTTAGATGCAAATAACTGGTAATTCATTGTCAGTGTGACTTTTTAGATCAATATTACAGTTTTACACTTTAAAATCTACTTCTCTGACTTCAAAGACCAAGACTGTTCTTGAAAATACTGTTATGAAACAGTTATTTCATATCTCAAAGAAAGGCAAAAGTTCATCATATAACTTTTGTTCTGGAAATTACGAACTTCCATATTAATTTTAGAATTGGTCAAATATATTTCCATGGGTAAAGAACTAAGTTTGCTCCAGTGAACAAAATAATGTGCCTCACATGTATACACGTGGTGGTCTTTAGTAATCAGGAATGCATTTTGAATACTCTTGCCATATGTTCAAAATTGAAAAACTTCTCTCCAAACAAGCTTTAAAAAAATCCAACACCAAAATTCACATATTTTAATGTGTACTAACTTCATCTTACAGAACCATCTCATTCTGACCACTCCAATTGGCCTACTATATATGTGGCATATTATGAAATTGCCAATTGAATGAAGCACATAATTATCTGAAATAATTTAATAGTTACAGTCCATAAAAAAATATTGGGCACAGAGCCTTTACTACATGAATCATCTGAAGTCCTCACTAATGTCAAAGTCTATTTTGCTACAGTGTAGAGACTACCAAAAAGGTCTGATCTTCATACTCAATTCCTCTTACTTCTCAAACACAATGTTTTGAGAATGCAAACAACATTCCAGCAAGCTAGGAAAGAAAACACAATGTCATTAAATTTTTCTCCCATGGAAAACTAAATTCAATTTCATTCACAAAATACAATCTCCATCTTCACTATGATAATATTATAAAACTGATTTACACAATTTACATCTAATTTTCTTAACATATGAGCAACCCGGAGTACATGGGGTATTCCTTACAATGGAAGGGAAATCTTGCAAGCTGATCCTCTACAGTATGGACTCACCATGTTGCTTTAAAATGCTCTTTAAAATCTCAGTTTTCACATGGACCATCTTATCATAAAATAGATGATGAATTGTGCAAGTTGATTGTGGTATGGTTTTTGTGCTTGCAGAATGGATCAACTTTCTGCTTCGTACAGACAGGGAGTAGGGAATGAGGATGCTGGAGGTACCCTAGAATTACAGCTGGGCTACTCCCCATTCTCTGCCTTTGGATACTGGGAGTCTTTCCTGACCCATGGTTCCTGCATTGTTCAGGAAATAAACTTTCAGATGCTTGCTGTCTCACACATATCATTTCACCAATTTTTCCATTTGAGGGCATATATGTGAAAAAGACACTTAGCAGATCTCAAATTTGCTGTTTATTGTACAGACTGTTAAAATGTTCCCAATTTCAAATAAAATTATGATCAATTTGGACACAGGTATTTGCATTTGGAATCTAGCTCATATACTACAGCTGAGAGCTAGATTTACTACACTATCCAATCTACTCTTTCCTACCTCAAAAGTAACAGTCACAGACAGCACAGGTTACCCAAGAAAGAAAGCCTGGGAAAGAATAAGCAAATGTCAGTCACTATAATTAGAGAGGTCTTCTGCACAATGCTTCCTTCCGTCTTTAACAGTTCCCTCCACTCATAACCTGCAATCCTTCTAAAGCATTGTCTAGCGTTAAATTTCATAGGCCTTCAACTCTGTATAAAATGTCATCAATTAAAATGCCTATTAGACAATAAGTTTTCAAATGATGAACACTTGCAGATAATCATTAAAGAACATTTAAAATCACTGCCTTGAAATAATAACCCCCAAATGAATTCTAAAAACCAAGAATCATAAATTGATTTCTGCTGTGAGAAATTCAGTATGACAAGCTTTTTGGGGTGTTGCAACCCCAATAAAGCATCTTCTCTGTGAGAACAATAAGGACCCTTATATCATTACTAATATCCATCCCACTTCCCTGTATGAAGAGTTTGCATACTTACTCAGGAAGGCAAATGGAAAGTACACAGGGAGGAAGGTGAACTGCGGCAAACCCTTTGTCATATGATAGTGACCTATAAAGTATCAAATAAAGGTACATCATCAGTATGGTAGGATTTTACAATACAGTCCTGGGTACCCTTAACATTTATGAAGAAGAACCCAGAAACCTAGGAGTTTAGTTCCCCACCAATCCCTCCCCTCTTTCCACGCTGCACGCAGGAACTGTGGGTCAGGAAAGGTTCCCAGTATCCAAAGGCAGAGAATAGAGAGCAGCCTAGCTGGCATTCTAGGGTGCCTCCAGCATCCTCACTCTACTCCCCGTATGTACAAAGCAGAAAGTTGATCCATTCTGCAAACGCAAAACCCACACAGCGATCAACTTGCACAAGTGAATGCCGTCCCCCCCAAAATACACCAGGACCCAAATCATAGCGATCAATAGGCAGCCCGAGTCTGTGCCGTGCCCAGGAGCGAGCAGGAGGTGGCACGGCGGCGGCAGCGGGTCCAGGTAACCTAGCCTTCAGCCCTGCAGACCTGGGCGGCCACAGATGTCGCCCAAATGCCTGGCCCCGGTCGCAATCTTAAGATTAGAAATTGTGAAGCGACGAGGGAAAACACATTCGCCAGAGCACCCCCCGCGGCAAGTGCAGGGCCACCAGGTCTGCTAGGTCGGGGTGGGGGGAGCTAAGAAATGGAGAGGAAGGGAGGGAACGAGGGATCCCACCCCGGCTTTGTTGCTGGTCACCATCAAGTTTGCATCTTAGTACAAAATGTCGATCTTAAAGGCTGACAAGACAGAGCAGAGGGAGAAAGAGAAAGGGAATAGAGTCCATCTTGCTTTGGGGAAGAGGGGGGAGGAAAAAAAAAAATGAAGTGCAAATACCACACTCCGGGCGTAAAAGTCTGCTAAACACCTTTCCATAGCGGAGGAGCAACGAGTGGGGTATTCCGTCCCCATGCCGGCTCCAACTGGCGGCGGTCTGGACAGAAAACGCCTCCCTCTCCTCCTCTTCCTCCTCCTTCCCCTCCTCCTCCCTCTTCTCCTCCTCCTCCTCCTCCCGCGGGCCCCGGCGAAGATCCCGCCGCCACCACCGCTGCCTCCGCTGCCCCCCGGGGAGGCACCGCCGCCACCCGGCCCGGCGCTGCCATTCCGGGCTTGGACCCCGTGGCGCCGGGCGCGTGGGGCCGAACGCAGGGTGGTCGCACGGGGACGTCCGCGCTGGGTACCCCCAGCGCACCGTCGCCGCAGACTAGCCACAAAAGTAGCGCGAGCAGAGGTGGCGGTGGCGCGCAGGGGGAGGGAGCGCGCATGGGGGCCCTCACGCCGCGAGTGGGCAACCCCAGGAGATGGCGAAGAACGCTGATCCCCGCACGGGGAAAGTACCCCAGTCCCCGCCAGCCAGCCCTGAGAACCGCAGCCCGGCGTCCGCGGCCGGGAGACGAGAACTGGACGTGTCATTAGCAGGACAGGCAATGGTTTCAAAGCCCCAGGCCAATGACCATTAGCAGAGGCAGAGCTCGCTCTGTCCCCATCCCCCACAACCTCCACCCACCTTCCTCTCCGTCCACCCCCCCCCACCTCCACCCCTCCTCGCGAAACTTTTCAACAAGATCCACCTGGGCTAATTTGGCCTCAGACAGTTAAAATATTGAGTAGACCCTACACATTGGGAGGGAAGGGGAATGCTCGCTTTATTTTCCTTTCTACAGAAAGGAAAGCAAAAAATAGCTTCTCTCTCCGTTTCTCCCTCTACCCCCCCCTCTGTCGTACATGTTGTGTCTTAGCTTTTTGCATCGTTTCGTTTTACCTTCCTCATTTAGCAGAAATGATCGCAGATATTTCACACGTAAATGTGTTCCAGATTCTTGGATTCAGGGTCCTTGTACATTATAGGACTCGGGTTTGGTCTCAGTTACGTTAAGTTTCAGACAATACCAAAAAATAAAAAATATTCAATTTCTGAGGGCGAGCGAGCGAGACAAGGTGGAGGAGGAAAAGAAACCTCGAGTCTGATTTCAGTTAATTTACTAGCGACCCGGATCGCAGCAAATAACAGTGTAACGAGTGTGGCTTAAGAGGAATGGGAAGCTCTTTCTAGAGGCATCGACCCCATCCCCGGATAAAGGATCTGCAAGTTTTCTGTCATCGCTACCATCCAATGCCATAACTTACCTTCAGAAATAAGACTTTAAACAGCCAAGGCCTTCTTCCTCCCCTCTGCCACCACCCCCAGCCTAGCTCTCTCCACCTTAAACTTATTGACACAACATAATCCCACATTCAAGCAAAATCCTGACACAGCCTCCCTCCTCTTCCCCCTCCTGTCTACCCTCCCGTTCTCGTTCTCTCGTTCTCCTCCCCCCAACCCCCCCCCTTTCCCTCCCTCTCCTCTCTCTCTCTCCCCTTCTCCCTCGCCCTCTTCCCCCTCTCCCCCTATTCTTCCTCCTGGCTACTCTGGCACTAAAACAGCACTTTCTCTACTCGCCGCGCATTTGGTTGGGGGGGGGGTGGTGAGAGGGCACCGATCCGAGGGGCCGGAACACCCAAATCCCAACTCTCCAGATGAACGAGCAACTAGGCTGCTGTTTCTGGTCACCAACGCAAACGAAATGTTCAATAAATCCACTGAGGACTGGATCCTAGTACCTTCCTCCCTTGCTCCTGCTCCCCAGGCCCCACCTCCCCGGCAGTCGAGCCCGAGCTAGGATCCACGTACTTTCGCCGAGATGAAGTTTGGGGCTCCCCGGGCGGCCAGGAGCCGCCCGCCGGCGTGAGGGCTCTGTTGTTGTTTTCCTCCCGCTGCTCTTGCCCGCTCCCCGGTTCTCGTGCCCCTCTCGAGCGGCGCTGCCTGTGTGCCGAGAGGTGCTGGTTGCAAACGCAGCCTGGCACTGGCTGGCCTACTACTCCCCAGCCCGGCCCCCAGCCTCCCGCTCGCTGGGCACTGCCTCCTCGTCCCCCGCCGCCCGCCGGCGCGGCCGCCGCGACCCTCGCCTCCGACCTCTCCCGACCCAAAGTTTTGGCGGAGGGGGAAAGTGTCTGGGGATCCGGCCGGCAGGGGACGGCTCCGGACGCGCGGGGTTCCCTCCGTCTTCCTCAAGTCCACCCTACCGGCTGCCGCCGCCGCCGCTGCTCCTGCCGCGGAGTCCTTGGGGCTGCAGCCCGGCGGCTCGCAAGTGAGTATGAAAACAGAAAGTGTGGGGAGAGCGCCCAGAAAGGGCTGGGGATGGGGGGCGCTTACCTCCCGGGCTCGCCGGGCGTGAGGGTGTGTGTGTGTGGCTCGCCCTCAGCGGCCAGTCAGGGTTTCTCTATGGGAAAGTGGAGAGGAGCTCGCGGAGCCGCTCTGCCTCCGCTTCACTGTACACTGCTCCACATACAGTACATGCAACCCGGAGAGACTGAAAACACTCATTTTATATAAGGCAGCCTGCCATTGGCCCGCGTCTTGACGGACAGGCCGCGCAACCAAACAAAAAGCCTGTTACACCCAAACACACGCACACATACACACATTTTACAGAGACACACAAAGATCATCACATTTTCTATTTTCTAATGTTCGGGACCTGTAGACAGTAGGAGAAGACAGGTAGAGAGGTCCAGAAGAGTGGGGTAAAGGGTAAAAACCCTCTTGCACCAAGTTGCAAGACTTAAAACTGGTGTCCTTTTGACTTGGGAGGGTTATGGTAATAAACTACAACTCCACTGGATATGGAAGTGAGGGTTTTTTTTTTTTTTTTTTTTTTTTAATCGCTGCCGTGTGGTGCCCCATGGAAAAGACGTGCATTGTGTTATGATTTTACAGCCTGACCTGGCTAACAAGTGGCCATAATAGGCTTTTATCAGCTTGGGTTTTGGGGTGTGTTTTTTTGGTCAATGGATTTGCTATCATATAGGCCAAAATAGTGCAAGATAAGTTTATTAAGACTACCATGCTTTGTGGTTGCTAGTGCCTCGTTCATGCATAAATTCAGAAAAATCAACAAACCAATACAAAAAAAACAAAGATAAACATTTTGCTGAAATAACCAATCTACTTTTAGATTGGTCAGAGGACTGACTGCAATCACCTGTGTGGGCATGCAAACAATACTATAAAGTAGAATAAATCATAGAAGGTTCATTATTGACCTTGCTCCTTAAAAAGAGACCTTTTGGTTCAATATATGCAAGATTTATATTCTGTAATATATGTATGAGTTTTTCTTTACATATTTCATATTCTATGTGAACATGTTTTGGTTGGATGACTTTTGGAGGTGGTGAACCCAAGGGCTGTACTTTTTTTTTTTTTTTTTTAATGCTGCATCTTTGGCAGATTTTATTTCACAGTCTGATGTAAACAACCCAACAGGTTGCTGGGGAAAAGCCAAAGATGGAAATTAGAGGGTATACATTCTAGAGCCAACTCTTTATCTGAGCAACCTTGGGCAAGTTACTAAGCATCTTTAATGCTCAGGGTTGCTTTTGTTTTTGTTATATTGTTTTAAGATTAAAATAGGTGTCTGCTAGACTTTTTCATTAAATGTTTATTCAGCACCTACCAAGTGCCAAGCATTATCCTAGGACCTACATTTTATCTTAAGATTCCTTCTGATTTAAGAGTCTGTAAACTATTCCTAAATTCAAACATTTTGAAGATTAAAGAAACACTATGGTTTTATGGCCTAGATGCATAGCTTTAAAACTTAAATGAAATTTTATTTACAGAACTTATTTCAAATCCCCTTTTATTAGTTGGCAGTTTGAGGTTTTTCTTTCACATCACTTATCTAGTGTGTGCGTGAAAGAGTAGGAAAGGGAGAGAAATTTAAGTTTATGAAGTTTAGAAAACAAACAGTGGTATTTAGGAGTTTTTTGAAATACATTTTTTTGTATTTTAAAAAGGGAAATAATTTTAAAAGGGAAAAGGATATAAAAATCACAGTATTTTAACTGATGTAAAAAGTTATATTAACGACGCTGAACATTTACTTGACAAAAGGAACAAAGTGTTATTTAGTCATGTTACACTGCTCTGAAGTCATTGCTAGTATTATGATCTCTATTTTACCCAAAAGGAAAATGAGACACGGAGAAATTATATTACTTCCTCAATGTTACACAAAATGCCAATGAAGAAGGGAACTTCAACCCAGCCCAGTTTTTAGTACTTGACAGTCCTTCCTTCCAAAGAGCAAAATTCAGGATGAGAGGCAGATGGGAGGTAAAACCAGGAAAACTTTCTTAGGACTTCACTATGCTACTTTTTGAAGAGGAAGAAATTCAGGTTGCCATATTTTACAGCTAGGCAAAATGTGAATTATTTACTAGTATATTTATTTTATGAAAAATGTAAAAGATGGGTCCACTCCCGACCTCTACCCCTAACCCCAATCATAGGACCTTCTTTGTTTCTTTATGGTCACTTAGATTTTTTGTTGAATTTTGGTTAGCTCAGCAGAATTATTTTAGAGTCATATCTTCAAACTTTCAGATCACGCACTACTCTTAGTAAAAAATGACCATGTACCCCCAATGTATGTATATTTGTGTATACATTAAATACATGCACCACTGTGTGGTTATACTATTTGTTATTATGAAGCATAAACCCATGAAAAACTAAATGAGAAATCATGAGGTGAAAAATTCAACTAGAATTCTAATATCTTCTTTCCACACACCTATGAAATAGTCATATATCTCTACGTGTCCTGGGGTTTTGCACACCAGTTTGGGGACCACTGACCTAATGCATGTGAGGAGCTAACAGACCAGGACTAAACCCGAAGGAAGGGAAGAATAGGGTGAAAGTGCAAGAGATTATAAGGAAATGCATAAAGACTACTTGCAAGTCGCTTCTGGACTTGGAATGGCAGACTGACATATTTTTGTCAACACATGTTAAATATTGGTGATGTATTGGACATCATATTGTAGTATAAGCCATATTCAATATACTTTTGCAGAACATTTGTTGCCAGGTTTCTCTGTGCTAGGCACTTAATGTATGCTAGATACTTCTCGTAGGAGAGGCAAAATTCAAGTCTCTTGTATGATAGATAGAGCCTTTCCACTAAGTAGGGAAAGGAGACTTAGACCTAAATTAATGTAATATTTTACAGTTTAGGAAGTACTTTTTAGATTTGTTTTTATCTCATTTCGGAATTGGTATCAAGAAACTTTAAATGCCAGTGATGCTCAAAAGTTAAAAATATGATCAGGACAAATCATAGCTTTCAAAGAGTTAAGTCTGGAAATACGAAAGACTTGATAAATATTATTTTCATTTATCTTTCACACATACAAGCCAATGACAGTTGCTTGTTTTCTGTAACCCCCAATCAAATGGAGTTTATGGAACCTGTTGCAACTCACTAGCCCAGTGTGTACAATTTCCCTTTAACCTGTCCTCTACCAGCATCAGCATCTCTGCCCGTAAAGGGGAAATCAGCCTGATCCCAGGATAAAGCACACATCCTATTGGCTGAGCATTGTTAAGCACCTTTAAAAAAGCAAACTTGTAATAAATCACTCTTTGAAATAGGCCTTGTTTTGTGGATTAAAACTCTAGATGGTTGCAGGTATGAAGATCTGCCTCACATCTGCCTTACAAAACAATTTATAACTTGTACTTGACCTAACTCGGCTTTGCTTTTTTGGTTTTTTGTTGTTGTTTGTTTTATATAAAAGAAGAAATAGGGAAATCATACTTCACTTCTCATGGCCAAAATAAAAGGACTAAAAATTGGAACTCTGACAGTTGGACCACTTCTCAGCATGTATGCAAAAAACTTTGTGATCTTAAAGAGAACCGGATTACAATGGGTCCCAGCAGAGTTGGGGATAAGAAATAAAGGAGAATACCCTGTTTTCCTAAGGAGATGCAAGGCTTCTTGGGAAGTCCCACTCTTCTGTGACCTTCTGTGGCATTTTATCTATACTACTTTTAAGGTATTCAAATACTTGTTTTGTATTACATTATTTGTATATTGATAGATATCTCTATTTGATGGCATACACTTTGAGGAAAATGATAATGTCTCCTTCATCTCTTTGTTTTCCAACAGTGCCTAGAATAGTAGCTTGCACATTGCCTAACATGTAACAGTAACTCAACATATATTTGTAAAATAAATGAACAACAAAAAAAATCAAGAATACAAGAAAGATCAGAGAGAATCTGGGAATGAGAGAGGTGGCAGAGAAGGTAAGGGTCCTGATGTATGATGAACAGGATTTACAATGTAGTCATCTTAGGTTATACTTGCATATTGCTTTTAATTTTCTAAAGAACTTTTACATCTGAGGTATCCAACACACTGGCTAAAATCCACATGATGTAGATAAGACAGATAGAGGGACCTTCCATTTAAAGATAGAAAATTTGAATCCCAAAAATTATTCAACCAGTAGCAGAACTGGATTAATACCATGGTTCTAGACTCTCAGTTCTGAAGGCTTTCTGCCCTTTTTTTGTGTGGGGGGGAAGACAACAGGAATTACCAGCATGTCACTTGACTCACTTGAGGATCATACCATAAATTTGTCTCTAAGTGAATGACAATTTTATGCTAATGAATGTTATCATCAAATCAATAGGCTTTAGCATTAGCAAGAGGTCCTTCCAGCCACCATCCCATTAGAACCTTCAACAGTATATACCCAGAAAGGAACTTCTGCTATGACACGTCAGCTCCTGGGAACTCCCTTCTTCCCAAAACAGTGTCTTTTATCTTCTGATAAAAAATTCTTCCCTATATTTAACATAATTTATTTTCTTCTAAGTTTTCCCATTGTTCCTTATTTTATACCCTTAAAACCACACAGAACAATCTAATCCCTCTTCCATGTGGCACTTAAAATATGTGAGGATAACTATCATGACTGATCCCTGCATTGAGTTGTGCCTTTTCCAGGCTGAACAGTCCCAGTTCCTTAAAACATTCTTTCTGGGACAGATTCTAGGTCTCCTCTCAAACCCTGCCTATTGTCTTCTGAATAAGTTGCACCTTGTTGATGTGCTCCTTCAAGTGTGATATCCAGAGCAGTGGGGGTGGGGGGGAGTAAGGGAGGGGTTGGCTACAGCAGTGTGCAGTACAGCATGACCATGGCTCCCTCATCCTTGATACAATATTTCTATTAGTGCAGCCTAAGATAGAATTTGCTTTTTTGGCAGTCACATCACTCTGCTGACTGCTATTGTGCTTACTCTCAAAAATTTTTTTTCTTCAAATGTGGGCGAAGTCATGTATCTTCATTCTATATTGTCTAATGTATTTGGAGGAATAAATAAAAGAATAAGCCTTTATAACCCTGGTATTGTGTGGTAGTTAAAAGCCCAGGCTTTGTGGTTATACCAGTATGGGTTAGTACCTTGGTTCCAGCACATCCTAACTTTGCAGCTTGAACAAACTGCATAGCCTTTCTCTGCTTCAGTTCCTCATGTGTAAAGAGGATGGTGATATGTCTTTCATAAAGTTATTGTAAGGAATAAATAAAACTATATATGTAAAATACTTCAAAAACAATGATTTTCGTATAATAAGCACTCAATAAATGGTAATATTATTTTCTTCAGCTGATGAGGTCTGGCCCAGAACTCCATTTTGCCAACATCTTTTTGTTTGCCAATTATTTCTTTCAAAATATTTGCTCTTAAGATCACCATCTTTGGTTTATTCACAGATTCGATGACTTCTTTACATTTTCCCAAGTCATTTTTTAAAGCATTGTCCAAAGCAGAAGCCAGAGCACACAACTCTGAATAGATTAACATTGATCCACTAATCAGCACCTCCATGGCCACAGTTGTTGCGCACATCAAAGAAATACCTAATTCTACCTGCATTTTTATTATTTAAACCTAAAGAACCCTAGAGAGAATAATATTGTGTAGTGATCACCTGTAAGCTTTTTTTAAAATATAACTTAACATGTTATTACATGCCTCAGATTTCTTTATGAGAAGTAAAACATTGCAGATAACGTTCGAACACCCCTTACCTGGTCCAATCCCTGACTACTTCTCCTCAGAGGTAACCATTATTTTGTAATCTCACTCTCATCCCAGCATCCCACTCATGAAAATACCTGAAGAGACTTTATCAAAAGGCTTGTGAAATTCATATTTGCCACTGGTATCAGAGAGGGTTCTTTGGTGAGCAGGTTAAACCAACTCTGGTTAATTAAAAAGAAAACGGAATTATGGAAGGATATGGAATAGCTCTTAGAAATAAAGGAAAGGCTGGAGGATCAGATCTCAGAAAGGCCAAGGACACTGTCAATTCCAGGAGTTGACATCATTTTAGGTTAGCATATCATCATTATGAATTTGCTTAAACTCTTTTCCATTCTTCACAGAGCAGAATGGAGAGACCAATTGGCTTCATCCATGTTTTATGCCTTCCTGTTGGCCAGGGGAGAAGAAGGTGCTTTGCTTGAACCTCCTACCAAGATTGCATGGTAACCTGGTATGGGGCAGTGGTAGGGGAGGCAGGGGTTAGATTAGGACAGGCATATTTAGGTGGATGTAATATATTAGTAACATTCTAGTTGTTGGCGGTTTCACAGGTGTTCATTTTATTATTTTGCTCTATAATTGACCTAAAAGTTACATTATTTTGTATGTATCAAATATATTTTTAAAATAAAAGTAAAGCTTTAGGAAAACAATAGATTAAAAGATTGCCTGCAAAGAAGGCTTTTAGTTTCCCAAAATAAAAATGGAGTGCACTAAGAGAAGGCAAAGCGATACCGGGCAGGTGAAAACAAGAGATCTATAACATCTACGGTAGCTACAGTGCTACTGAGCTATCAGTTTATTAACCCAGTTACCAAATAAATTAATTAAATAAATAAATATTGGGCTAGTCTTATGGACACCATGCTGGCTTCCAGTGTTACTTTGTCCTTTTTTGTAAGTACACACAGATCTTTCCTTCACTTGCCTATCTTAGATTTCATTTAGTTCTAAGGATCATAAAGCCACTCAGATAAGCTTAAGGAAAAAAAAGGGCAATTAATTGTATGAATATGGGGTTCTCTCACAGAATTTAGGGGTATTAAGGATAACCAGCCCTCACAAGGGTATAGAAACAAAACCACATCTCCCTTGCTATCACTGTCATGAGGTGAGGGGGCAAAGATTTCCCTATTCTGGAGGGCTGCTCTTTGGATGTTTATAGGCAGAGAAAGTCCTCCAAAAGTGAGTATGGGAATGGAAGCAATAGAGTGGGTATTCTTTACTGCATAGCATTTACTAAAATTTTCCCTAGGCTCAGTGTCTAATTTACCACTCAATAATTGGCAGAATCTACCTTCTTCCCCGTAATCTCAAGAAATTCAGCTAAAATTATTCAGAATGTTTGTGGCATGCCCTCACACCTGCATATGTTCAGAATTAAATTATTTCTTTTATATGTTTATTTATTTGTTTGTTATATTCCTTAACTCATTCCAAAAAGAATTTCAGTTGGGTTTCAACAGTTCAAGCTAAACTTCATGTTTTCTCAAGACTCTCAGATTTTATTCAATGAATCCAGGAATTCTGAACTCATTTAGAGTGGCTAGGTGGTCTCTTAAAAAGTTTTTTAACTTGTTTTTTACTTCTTATTACATTCTACAGAAATCTACTCAAACTAGCTTAAGAAAAAGGAGGATTTATTGGATTCACTACACAGGTAAGGTTACAGCAAGGAACAACCAATAGAAAGTTGTAACTTAAACTCCCAAATGAGGTGGGATTATCAGGGATCAGGGGCCGGCTATAGGCTGAGGACACTATCTGAAGGTGCAGTTGTATTTCGGGAAATACAGCTTGTTCTATAAAGGTTGTTTTTTCCTGCAACAAAATGGGACAGACAGGAGAGGCATGCAACTGAGATGTTAAGTAAAGCATTGATGTTTTGATGTAAAGGAGATAAAAATGGGGAGGGGGGACAGAGGATGTGGTAAATGATAACTTTTGTATCAATTCACTTCTCTGCTCATCCCCACCATATAAATAAATAAAACACACATTTACACACACACACACACACACACACACTGAGGCTGGTCTGCCAGAAAGTGCAGCTTTAAAAAGAATAATGTGGCAGTGCTCAAAAAAGAGGCATTAAAATTTTTGCCTGAAATTGGGCTTTGAACTCTCTTTACAATAGAAAAAAAGTGATTCTAGTTTTTAAGATTACTTAGCTGGTTTGGGAAGGGATATTTTCCTTTTCCATCATTTGACTTTGTTTCTTAAAGTGCTATCTTCTTCCATTCAAAACCCAAACTTTCTCATCTGTTGGAGTACTAAAGTTCTCTTCCAAATATCAGATTGGCTGTTACTAATTTGTTAAATGCTGATCTTTGGTCCTTGAAAAGAAGGAAAATGAATTGAATAACTATGCCTGTCACAACATAGAAGGAGGGAAAGAAGGAAGAAACAAAAGAAGGAAAGAAAGAAAGTGATGGGAAGGAGAGAAAGAAGAAAGACATGCTCTCAGAGAAGGACTTATGCCATCAAGCCTTCAGAAGTCACCCTTGACTGACTCTGCTCTGACGTTGCACTTACATATGACCTGAGTAGGAGTGGGGGAGAGAGAGGAAATAAAAATAAAAGAAACCTTTCCCTAACTAGGTAACTCTGAATTAGGATAAGAAAGAAGCCTGAGTCCTCCTCAGCAACAGTAGGGCCCCCACACCTGAAGGGAGAGGTGAGGTCCACTCTAGACCTAGCCAAGTCAGTGGCTGCAGGAAGGCTGAGGTCTCCCTTGGCCATCCTGACTTAGAGGATACGTGCCCTCCCTTCTAAACCTCACTTGCTGGGCACAATCCCATTCCCTCTTTTCTCTGGTCATACTTGTTCTATTCAGAGCAGATAGCAGTAAGCCCCCTGCTTTTCCACCTCCCACCAACCCATCCAGGCTCCCCTTTTGGTGGCTACTCTCCAGCCTTCACACACTGGAATTGCCTCTAATTCTCCCAAGGGAGGAAAGCAACTGATTTGGAAGGTATCTTAAGGTGATGAATGGCAAAAAGCTGGGTCCACAGTCTTGGTGATTATCTGAGAAACCAGTGGCATTTCAGACCTGAATGAAGTAAAGAAGACAACCAATAAAGCTCAAACTATTGTGCTGATGAGGATGGAAGAAGCAAACACTCTAGAAGCCACTAAATTTTGTGGGTCACTCATTCGTTAATTCATTCCACAAAATTTATTGAGTGCCTTCTCAGTACCAGGTACTAGGCTAAGTGCAAGAGATACCAAACAAATGTAATCCTTGTGCTGATGGAGCTTATGGTCTAAAAGCAGAGACACATGTAATATACAACATAATACAATATGTTCTTCAGCATCACGGATGGAAGGAGAGCAAGCCAGCATACACTGTTGGAGGAATCTAAAAGTGGAGGAGCAAATGGGCACTTCAGGAACTGAGGGTGCTAAAAGTTTAGCTGTTTTTTGTTTTTTTTTTAAAGATTTGTTTTTATTTATTTATCCCCGCCCGTTGTTTTGCACTTGCTGTTTGCTCTCTATGTTCATTCACTGTGTGCTCTCTGTGTCTGCTCATCTTCTCTTTAGGAGGCACCGGGAACCAAACCTGGGACCTCCCATGTGGGAGAGAGGCACTCAATCGCTTGAGCCACCTCAACTTCCTGCTTTATTGTCTCCCCCATTGTGTTTCCTCTTTGTGTCTCCTTGTTACGTCATCTTGTGTCAGCTTGCTGTCTTGCTTGTCTTCTCCAGGAGGCACCAGGAACCGAACCTGGGACCTCCCCTGTGGTAGGTGGGAACTCAATCACTTGAGCCATATCTGCTTCCCAGTTTAAGCTGTTTTAAAGAGAAAAGAGGTTTTCCATAGTCAGCTAAGGTAAAAAGTTTAGATTATGAGATCTTTAGATTCTTAGGTTGGCTTTAAATTCTAAGTAAAAGAAAATGCCACTTAGGGATGTGTCCATTTTATGATTTCTGTGGTCAGTATTATTCTTTTTAGCTTTTGGGTTTGTGAGTAGTAGTGAAGGATTGGGAGAGATTAATCTGCTTGCCTCATAAACTTTAGTAGTAGGCTAAATATGTTAGGAATATTCAGCAAAAAAATGTTTAAATATTAGTGGTTGTAAGATGATGCATCAGGAAATGCTACCCACTGGAGAGTTCAGGTGGCAGCTACACTAAACAAAAAAGAGTTTATGTGCTGTCAATAAGACTGACTATTTCCACAGTTAAAGTGTTTCTGGTAAGAATGATAAACACTGGATATTGATGTAGATTTTATTTTTCATTTACATTTTGAGAGTCATAATTACATTTTAATTTTATGTCATTTCTTATGGGATAGAGATGTTTTTCTTTTGGAAATGTGTATCCATGGTAAGCTATGCAATTTGTTGATATTTGCCTCATCAGTGCATATTCATAGGGTCTGTATGAACCAAGGTCCCCAGTCGAGGAAGAATTGCTTAGAGCTTCAGAGCTGTAGCTTCTGGAGGCAGAAAAACCTGGATTCAAATCCAGGACAAGCTCCTTTACTCTGCCAAATCTCAGGCCTCAGTTTACTGATCTGTAAAATGGGATTTTAATGATTCCTACCTCTAAGGGTTGTTATGAGAATTGAACAAGATAATGCATATAAAAACAGGCCCTGACACTCACTAAATAGTAGCTCTTAAGTGTGGTTTGTGATATAGAGTGATGTTTATTGTCCAGTGATAGGGAGCACTGAAAGCTAAATAGAAATTTTATATTCTGAGGATGAACATTAAAATGCTTGAGTGATTTGGCGAGGGTACAATTACAATGGATGGGATGAACTAAAATTTTCCTTCTGTTTTCTTTCCAAAAGATTGTTCTCAATTGTTTGGGTAACATTGGAGCTTTCCAGAGTACTTATGCACTTCTGACTTGATTCGTTTCACTTTCTTGAAAGGCATGTGTGCTAGAACAAGAACTCATTTTTAACTCTGTCACCGTTGCATCCTTGGCATTCTGCTGTCTTAAGATAGTATTTTTTCAAAATGTGGTTAAGCAAAATCACCCAGGAGACTTGTTAAAAAATTCAGATTCTTGGTCCTCACATATGACAAAGTCGTGAAATTTAAATAAATAACTCAGCTGATTTCTATCTACATCTAAGCTTAAGAATGACTTGATCATACAAGTAATGGCATTCCATATATAAACTGTACTCTCAAAGCTCTGTCAGGTTGTTATTTAAATAGTAACTTCTGTGAAATATTTGTGTTGACACACCCTGGCATCATCACATGATATAATACGTAAGCTCTTTGTTTTTTATGCCTTAATAACTATTTCTAAATCACTTGATTCATAATGATTTACTTTCTCGTTTACTTTTCAGAAACAACTGTCTTTCCCTGCTTGTTGTGGTAACCGCTATGCTTGTTACCTTATCCTTGTTACTAAGAGTAGGCCATGGCATAGGATAAAAGTGAATGCATTTATGATTGGGATCCACAGAGAACACTTGGTTTATACAAACTTCCATGGCTGATCTTGTTAACGCTGACATTTTCTTTCCCCAGTCCTTCTGTCCCTAGAGTCTCTAAACATGTAACATCCCTGCCCTTTTTGTTCTGATCACTACTCCAGATCCACTTTGATCATGGATCCACTTTGATCCAGATATTTGTGGTTATTATCTGTTTGTGCTTCTAGAAATTTGTTAGCCATGAAGGTGGTAAAACATATATCCATGTTCCAATTTGTAAATAGAGAAGAAATCGATGTGAAGGAATGTTACTATGGTGTGGAGTGAAATGATGCTTATAAAGCTAGAGAAGACATCTCTAACTTTGTATTGCTTGTCCTGAGTGATTCCAGGCAAAGAGACAGGTGAGCCACAGAGGCAAATCTGATGCCTGTTCCCTGCAATATGTTGACTCTTTGAATACTGTGGCACTTTTTTACTGCCCAGGCGATGTGACACATTTTGAAATTTGAAGTTCCATGATTTGGAGGATTGATTGACAGGTGAGCCAGTGCTAACATCCTTCTGATTAAAAAATGTTATAGGAGAGCTTTCTTGCTTTGATGTGAGTATACATTCTTTATGTGGTAAGTCTAAAGATTGCACCTCCAGAAAGCAAAAACTCTTGAGCCTGAATCTTTTGTCCTACAAATGCAACTTTAATAAAATCAGGGCTGTATTGTGAGATGGCTCCCTCCAGCGCTCTCTAGTTAGTGGAGGTGGTATTTATATAGTCCGTTACAGACCAGTGCTGACACATGGGCCATGGAGTCAACCCGATGTGCTTTTAGTCCGGGCTCCTGACACATGACAAGGCAAAATGGTGACTGGTCTCTGCTTACTTCTCCAAGCTCACTTTCTCCCCAAGCTCAGCTGTGGGCAATCAGGCATGTGGCTCATCTTTCTCCTCCTCTGAGCCTCTCTTTCAGCTTCAGGCTAAAGTCGCTTCCTCTCAGTCTCTGTGTCTATTGATTCCACCTTCTGGGTTCCTCTCTGACTCTGCCATTTCTATGTGGCTGCTGCTTTTTGTCCTTCATTTATAAAGGACCCAGTAAAAGGATTATGACCCACCCTGGGTCCCACAATCTAATCAAAGGCCCTTAACTAAAGTGATCTAATCCTAAGTGATCTAATCAAAAGGTCCCTTAACTGAATCTAATCAAAAGTCCCACTTAAATAGGTTTACACGCACAGGAATGGGTTAGCCTAAGAACATAATTTTCTGGGGTCCACAAAAGACTCAAGCCAGCACAAACACTATGCTCAGGACTTTCTCATCTGTAAATTGGAGGGTGAGGAGGATCCCTTCCACCTCTATAATTCCATCAGAAGCTATATGAAAAGTTCCAAGAGTACTTTTCTTCCCAAAAACTAAATCAAGGTATGATATGGGCCTTTAATCTCTTGACATCTATTTTATTGAAAACTGTGATTAAGGTGATTTGTCCATTTTTTGAATGGAGCAAAAATGGAGTGGTAATCTTCCACATGTTATTTATGCCTCTTTACCCTTCATGCTGAAAATGAAGGGGAGAATATATTCTTACTACATAATGCTCACCAACAGTTTTGCCATACACTTAGAACTTTGAGGCCTGACCATCAGATATTACCTATCAAACACTTAAAACATTCAAATATTTCTGAAATTAAAGAGACAGATTGAAGAGGCCTATCATCAAGGTCACAAAGCCTTTTAAGCTTATTGTGTTTATATCAGAGTTAGATGTATTAAGTAATGTGTTATAATCTTTGATTTACATGGGAAGAATTGGAATGCACACAAGGGTCCACTGAAAAACTCTAAGTCACTCCTCACTATAAACCCAGACCTTTCCTTAGTCTTCTAAACAAGGAATTGTCCAACTACTACCTCTGGACCAAATCTGCTTTCCCTTCTCTTCCCTTTCTCCACTCCTCCCCATTTTTTAATGGAGTTTACATTTTTTAATGTTGGAAAAAAATCAGAAGAAGAATACTGTTTTGTGGCATGTGAAAATCATATGAAATTCAGATTTCAACATTCAGGAATAAAAGCTTATTGGAACACAACCATTTCCATTCATTTATATGTTGTCTGACAGAGAGGAGTAATTGCACCCAAGACCATATGGCTCACAAATCCTAAAATATTTACTATCTGTCCCTTCAAATAGAATAAGTTTGCTAATCCCTGATCTAGGCCATATGGAATCTCTCTTTTAGGGCCTAAGGGAGGACATACCTGGACTCAAGGCATTTCAGCCCTTATTTTACATATGCTTGTCCATTTTACAAGATAAGCCTCATGTCTTCTCCCATTCTGCTATGTTTCCTCCTTTATGGGTTATTCATTATTAATTATTATTTATGGAAATCCTCATTTGTTCATTCATTCACTCTACAAGCTGTTAATGGTGCACCTACTTTACACTAAGCACTGTATCAAGTACCTGTGAATAGTGACTAAAAAAACTAGCCCTCTTAGTTAGTTACTCTACTGGGAAAGACAGAAAAATAATTGACCATTACTATACAATAGTGAGAAGTGTCATCATAAGGTTATGACTAGAGCAGAACTGAAAAGCACTTTACTCAGTTGAGGGGACTGGGACAGCTTCTCAGAAAAGAAGACACTTGAACTGAATATTTAAGGGCAAGAAGAGGAGGGGGGACACATGCCCTATGTAAGATGGAACAATATTTTCCACGGCCTTTATCAGAAGGGGTTCAGTGCAGGAAACAGAAACCAATATATTCATTTTAAGCAGGAAAGAATTTAGGGCAGGTAATTAAGACAAAATCAGTGGAAGTATCAAAAGAGTGGGCTGTTTGTTGGGCCACCAGGAATGATTTCTAGAAGAATATAATATGGCCCAGTGAGACCACCAATGGAATTATTTAGTCCAAAAACATGTTGCTTAATGGCCCTCAATTATGAGTCTAAAACACCTGGATATCCTGGCATTACTGAAAAGAGTTCTGGCATCCATAAGTGTTGAATGCATTATTTGTTGACTGAACAAATGGTATAGCTTGACTATATATACATTGCTACTAAAAGCACTGAAGAGGCATAAGGACGTCATCCCCACTTCTGCCAGTGTTCCTGCCTCTCCATACCCAGGAAGCCAGAGAATAAATAGTCACAGGAACTCTGCTATAGAAAAGGGTCTCCACAAAATGGTTTGCCAGTTAAAAAAACAGTCAGGAAAGTAGGAAAATGGCTATAGTCCCATTGTCAATTTCTGAATCTTACAGGAATGGATCTATTTTGTGCATCCAGAACCCTTGCTGCAAAAGAATTTGGGAAAGATAGCTTTTAGCTTTCTAGCCTCTATGGTACAGGAAGGCACCCAGAAAGTATAGTGGAATGGAGGTTGAGCAAACCAAGCCATGGAATCTACCACATGTACAGAATCAAAAGATGTACCTGTCTATTCAAGTTATTCCAAATATTTTTAAATGCCTTGAGCAGTAGTTCTCAAATATTCAAGTGGGGATCCCTTTTTAACATCAAAATGTTGAACACCTCCCTTATATGACAATAGTTATATTTTACCATCCTATGATTAGGAAATATAAAACAATTATATTCAAATAAATTTTAATTGTACTTATCACAATAACAAATACATACATTTGAAAAATAGTGATAAGAAAATAGCGCTGACGTATTACATGCATTACATATATTAACTCATTTAGGACAAAAATCAAGTTTTCATGTCAGAAAGATCATTCTGGTAATAGTTGGCAGATGATGGAATGAAAACTATGATCAAGAAGAAAATATAGTAGCCTATTTCAGTGATTCAGGAGTCTAATAAATAAAATATTAGGTAATGGGGATGAAAGGAAATAGATATTTAGGGGCAGAATTGACTATTTATTGGTTACCTTGGTGTGATGTGGATGACTAAGAGGAAGAGTAAAGAGGCCATACCTGGGTGACCATGTAAAGAAAGAGTACAGTTCAAAAATGAGCTGTTTCAAGTTCTCAAACAAAAAATATATATAATTAAAATAAAAGCCAGTAGAGTGGAGTGTGTACAGAACTAAACTAGTCAGGATAGGCTAACTGCTATAAAAATAATCCCCAAATCTCAGTGACTTAATAGAGTAAAGGATTATTTCTCATTCACGTCACAGTTCACTAGGGGTCAATGTGTGTGTACATGGTGGTAGGGACGGCGACAGGCTCTGCTCCATACAATCATTCAGGGACCCAGGTTTTTTCCTTTACTGGCTCCACCATCTCCAAGGGCCACTGGATTTTCTACATTCATCTGGATAAGGGAAGATAGAGTTGAATTGCAAAAAATGTTATGGTTTAGGCTTGGCATATCACTTGCACACATATCCCATTGGTTAGGACTCAGTCATGTGGCCATACCTAACTGAGTTGGTCAAAAGAAATATTATCTAGCCATGTCTAGGAGAAAAGAAAAAGTGAATTTCAGGATCATCTAGCCAGTCTCTGTCATAAGCATATGTTGGATGATAAGGCAGAACTCACAGAATTAGAAAATATGATTGCAGTGAATAATAAAGTGATTTGAGCTTAATAGGACAGTGTCTAAACATGGGTGATGCAACAGAGAAAGCTGTGACCCACTTGATCATATTATTGAAGAAATTCTATGACCATATAGTGTGGAGGTGGGAAGAAATAGGAGGGAGCAGTGTCTCTATTGAGTCCCGAGATAGCTGAATCAAAGATACAGAATGTATTTTTCTCTAGCACTGTCTATGGGCTAGGGTACTCTACCCATGCATTCATTAACTACATACTAAGGACATGCCATTTACCAGGCACAGTTCTAGGTGCTGAAACAAAAAACAAATTATCCTGATTGTCAGACAGGTATATTTCCTAGAGAGAGATGAATCTAGAAGATCCTCGTGTCTTGAAGGCCCCAGCCTTTTTAATACTCCACTTAATTTGCTTTCCTCTGATTCTCTCTTGACTATTCTTAAACTCAGGAAGAAAATAGGCTAATAAGCTGTATTAGTCAGCCAAAGGGGTGCTGATGCAAAAATACCAGAAATCAGTTGGTCTTTTATAAAGGGTTTTTATTTGGGGTAGAAGTCCGCAGTTACAGGCCATAAAGCGTAAGTTTCTTCCTTCACCAAAGTCCACTGCCGCGTGTTGGAGCAAGACAGCTGCCAACGTTTGCCAGGGTTCAGGCTTCTTGGGTTCCTCTCTTCCTGGGGCTGTGTTTCTCTCCGAGCTTAGCTCCTCTGTTTCCTCCACAAGGTCATCTGTAGACTATGAGGCTCTCTAGGCTTTGCTTCTCTCCGCAAGGCCAGCTGTGACCTCTCAGGCAAATGGCTCATCTCTATGCCGGGGCCTTTTCTCCTTCCTCACCAGAACTTCAATATCAAAACTGCACCCTCTGTCCTTTGCCTTGCCTTTTCTATTTGATTCCCGCCCCACCAAGGGATGGGGCTCAACGCCTTACTAACATGGCCCAGTTAACACCCTAATCATAACTTAATCATGCCCAGATTAGCAGACCAGTTTACAAGCATGACCCAATATCTATTTTTGGAATTCATAATTATATCAAACTGCCAAACTGCTACACTCCACCCTCTGAATTCCAAAAATACATTACAATATTCAAAAAACCTTAGTTCAGTAACAATGCAAGTACAAAATCACATCATAATCATTTTAAAGAAATACAGTTCATCTTGAGGCAAAGTCCCTTCTAGCTATAGACCTCTGAAACTTACAAAATCATTTATCTGCTTCCAATACACAAATGGACAAAGGATTAACATTTTCATTACCATAAGGAGAAATTGGGAGGTTAAACATGAGTCATCATGTGTCCTCTACAGTTCAGTAAACCTGCAGGGCATCCTCCATTTGATTTCAAAGTCTGAGAGTCATTCTTAAGATGATGGTTTCTTCTCCTTGGGGCCACATGGGAACCCACCCTTTCCACAGACTTGCCCAATGGCCATTTTCTTGGTTCCACCCTCATCAAACATCTGGGTGTCGACCAAGCTCCAGACCTCACCCTCCAAGAGTGTTTGGGTGATTGCCACAGCTTACCCAATCTTTGGGTTAGAGTCTTAGCCCCCCTAGTACAGTGAGGTGAAGACAACATTTCCCCTAACCTTTGGCATACAGGCTCAACCCTCTCAGAGCAATGAGTTGACCACCTGGCCTTCCCTAATCCATGGGGGACAGGTCCACCCCTCTCAGACCTATGGGGTGCTGACCTTAATCATCCTAATCTTTGAGGAATTTGCTCTACCCTCCCTGTTCCCTGGGGCAGCAAAACTCTTCCTGAACATCAGGTGGGAACATCCATCCTCTTCAACTGCTGGGACAAACTCACCATCTCTATACACATGGGTGGGACTCCTCTCTTGGCCCAAGGTGATGTCTTAATTCAGATCTCAGCTTCCATGGGTTTCTCCTTAAAGCACTTTCTTCTTCAATGTCTCCTTTCCATGTCTTTTTTAGTCCAATCAAACAGAGGTTTTGTTCATACAGTGCTCTCAAAAACCTTGTTGGTTTAGCATGCAAGAAGCAGGGATCCAAGCCATCAGACAGTAAGACTTTCCACAAGTCTTTCCGAGATAACTGCATCTTCAATTCTGATTTACAAGTTCCAGGTTTAGCCAAGTCTTCAAATGGGGCACTTTCACCTGGGAACTTGATTTCCAGAAACTTGGAAGTTCCGTAAACACTTTCTGTTTTCTTTGTGCCCAAAAGTTCAGTCCTTAGTGTATTTCACTCATCTAGTATTTTGCTATAAGCTGCAAGGAGAAGCCAAGCCATGTTGTCCAAGTTTACCTTGGAAAGTTCTTCAGCTAAATGCTCACGTTCACCATTTTCATATTCTCTCTTCCATATAACACCAGGAGTTAATCTTGCTAAGTTCGCTGCAATTTTAAAACATGGATCATCTTTCTTCCAATTTTCAGTAATAGTTTCATCATTTATTTCTAAGGCATCATAGAAAGTCTCTTTAGCATCCATATTACTATCAACAGTCTCTTCAAAATGATCTAGGTCTTTTCCATCAAGCATTTCACAATTCCTCCAAAAAATACCCCTTACCCATTTATAAAAGCGTTCCAACATTTTGGTAATTGCAAAAGCACTTCCCCATTCCTTGGTACCAAATTCTGTATTAGTCAGCCAAAGGGGTGCTGATGCAAAAATACCAGAAATCGGTTGGTCTTTATAAAGGGTATTTATTTGGGGTAGAAGTCCACAGTTACCAGGCCATAAAGTGTAAGTTTCTTCCTTCACCAAAGTCCATTACCATGTGTTGGAGCAAGACAGCTGCCAACGTTTGTGTAAATTTATTAACCCTGAGCCTGCATCATTGTGCCTCCTGGCTGGTGACAGATTTAGTCTCTCTATCCCTGCAAGTGCCATGTGAAATGTCCAGGTTCTTCTGGAACAACAAAGCTCCTGGAAAGTCTTTCTGGTCACCAGTCAACCCTAGTTTCCACTGGGACTTGTACCAGCTCATGTGGACCTTTCATCTAATGGGTTCTGATGCTTCCATGTCTCTTGAGGCAAGGCAAATTTGGGTGAGGCTGGTTGTGGCTGTGCCTGGGACCTAGCCCTGCCAGGTGGGACATCCCAGCATCACCTGCCTCAGAATTCTGTTCCCTCTTTCCCCCTGACTTCTCCCCAGGGTAGACCAAAACCATCCTTTTACCCCTTGCAACCTTCAAAGGGTCTTCCCTCTCTTATGTCTTTCCCTGAGATACCTTTCACTAACTCTTCAATGAGTTTAGATTTTAATCCAAGTTAGGAAGAGAATTTGCTTCAGGTAGCTTCTACTTGGCAACGCAAATACCTCTGAGGAAAAGAAATGCAAAGTCCATCTGGGATTGAGGTCAGGGAAAAATACATAGGGAAAAACAAAACAAAAATTTAATAAATCATCCTGCCACACTATCAACTATTTTAAAATGTAATCACATTTAAGAAGGAATGGATTAGCATTGATTTTTTTGTTGTAATTTTTAAAATAACAGATTTATTTGATGTATAATCTATACACTTTACCTACTTAAAACACACACACACACACACATATATATATATGTATTTTTTTTTTTTTTTTTTTTTTTTGAGGGCCTGGTGACTGGGTATTGAACCCGGACCTCATATGTGGGAAGCCAGCGCTCAACCTCTGAGCCACAACAGCTCCCCTGAGTTGGTTTTTTCATTTGCTTTGCTTGTTGTTTGTTTTTTTTTTTTTTTTTAGGAGGCATCGGAACCGAACCTGGGACCTTCCATATGGGAAGCAGACACTCAACCACTTGAGCCACATCCGCTCCCTGTTTATTTTTAATACCGTGTGTGAGTAAAAGTAAGCTTAATTAGAGAGGGATAGGCAGAAAATTCTATGGATGTTTTGAAGGGGACTTCTGAATACCTTCAAAGGTTTAAGAGGTTAATGGTGCTGGTGTTTTTGTTATATAAAATTTCAATAAAGATCTTCATTTTATAAGATGTTATAGGTATATAATATATGTTTTTAAACTATGATGCTCACTGAAAATGGCAGGCTACAAAATTGTTGATAGAATATGGCCACACCTATAAGAAAATATGCCTAGATAAAAGACAGGAAGAAAAAAATGTCCAAGTTTGGATGGTTGGTTTTGAGATACCTATTTTTTGTTCTTTTTATAGACTATGATCCTGCTCGTTTAGTATGTATACTTTTAGAATGAGAAAGGAAACTTTATTTACTAAGCTTTGGCATTTTCTCTTTCTTTGAAAACATATCACAAGTACTACTCATCCAGCCTGACTTGGGTTATTTTGGGGAAATCAGAAATGATGACAATAAACTGCATTTGTACATTGCTTTATAATTTACAAATTGCATTGAAGAACATTATCTCATTACATCAAACAAAGAGATGGAGATTTTGCTGAGGAAATTGTTAAAGGGGATTAGGGGTGGAAAGAGCACAGAGCAATAACAGAGCCATCACTGATCTGAGAGAGAAAATGGGAATGAATGTGGTTTCTGGGCCTGCAATTTTTATGCATGGTGTATCTATGCATGTCTACAGTATCATCAACTTAGACTAGGCTAGGAGTTGTCCACAGAGAGATGGTTCATGGGAAGGGAAAGAGGAATGAGGAGGAAAGAATCCCACTTCAGAGCGAGTGAGTGAGTGAGAGTGAAGGATGGAAGGAGGCAACTAAATAGCTTTATGCTAGGAACATTCGTAAATCAGGTATTTTAAGTCTGAAAACACTTTACTTTGAAGTAATCAGATAGTATGCAAGATTGTGTTAGGTAAAGTCTATATCATATAAATTTTAAGAGAAATAGAATTTTATTTTTTTCCATCGGTATGAATAGATTATATAAACAGTAATAGGTAAGATGTAGTGATTCAAAAAGTATAACTATTGATGGACCTACATTTTACTTTAAGCTTATAAACAATTTAATATATATCCTTTGACATAATTGCTGGTTCCTAAATATGAAGAAATTTATTTTCCTTTTATAGATGGCTTGTAAGCAATGAAAATTAAGAGGAAAATATATCACCTGTAAGTAATAATAACTATTTTATCAGAACTATCATTAAATTAAATTATCATAGGCTGTATTTTTTTTAACATAAGGATTTTCAATTAACCACTATTAACTTTATTAGAATTGCTACAATTCTGAAATCATCTGAATCAAGGGAATATTTTTCAGTGTCTATATTAGTCAGCCAAAGGGGTGCTGATACAAAATACCAGAAATCTGTTGGCTTTCATAAAGGGTATTTATTTGGGGTAGAAGCTTAGTTACCAGGCCATAAGGCATAAGTAACTTCCTTCTCTAGAGTCTATTGCCACGTGTTGGGGCAAGATGGCTGCCGACATCTACCAGAGTTCAGGCTTCTTGGGCTCCTCTCTTGGGGTTCCATTTCTCTCTGGGCTCAGCTGCTGTGCTCTCTCCACAAGGCAGCTGTAGAATATCAGTTGAATGGCTCTGTCCCTCTCCCAGGGGCTTCTGCTGTGTCTAAGGAGTCGTCTCTATTCTTCTGTGTTCTTCTCCTGTGTGTTCACTTCCCAGGCTCCAGCTCAAAACTCAGCATCAAAACGCCAACATCAGAACTCTTAACTAAGCCCTCTGCTCTGCTGTGTAGTTTTATTTGTGGGCGGGGACTCAATGTCCTACTAATGTGACCCAATCAAAGCCCTAATCATAATTTAATCATGCCCAGGTACAGACCAGTTTACAAACATAATCCAATATCTATTTTTGTAATTCATAAACCATATCAAACTGCTACAGTGTCAAAGCCTGGGCAAGCATTTGAAAGATGCTACTGTCATAACCTCAATATAATGTTATTGGGAGAGGAATCAGAATCAAGGAGCTGCAATGCACTGGAATATACAACTGCTGCATTCAGTATACCTAGACTTTGGATAGCTCCAGATCCTCGTGTGTTTGCAAAATTTCTGGCATGAGAAATTCAGTCCTTTCTCTCCAGGCTCAGATGAAATCTGGTTTCCTTAAGGAAACCTCCCCAAACATTCCAGCCTGCAGTGACCTTGTGCTCATTGGAATGCATCATCCCTATTAAGTGTATCTGAAGGTCAACAGTTGTAACAGGCACCTCTGATGCCCTTGCATATGCCTTTGACCCACCTCTGATTTCAAGGGGGGTCCATGCAAGCTCAGACTCACTTCACACTGTGGGCACTCCCACCTCACCCACCTCAAGTGCACTCCCTCACAGGACTAGCTGTGAGAGAACTTGCTTGACCTGTGGACAAACCCATCCTAGAATTGTAAGCAAGTTTTTGTTGCTAGGGAAATCCCTTCATACATGGGATATGGGAACCAGTGGATAAATGCTCTCACCGCCCACTTTTTTTTTTGTTTGTTTGTTTGTTTTGTTTTGTTTTTTTTGGTGGACTCTTCTATTTTGTATGCATCTTGGAGATCCTGGCAGCAATGAGCCATCGTTGTCTAAGGGGTGTCTGAAGGGCACTGTTATATTGGCTTTTCTTCTTTTCCTCGTGCATTTTTCCCACTTCCTTACCCCTGCTTCCTAGGACCACCATTAAAAGAGACAGTTTGATTCAAGTTCTTGTCTCAGGTTCTTCTTTGGGAGAAATGAATTAAGGCCACAGTTATTCACTGCATTGCCATTGTATTTTAGTTAATCCAATCTTTTTATATCTTATTTGTGTAAATTTTGTTTCCACATGTAGATTGTAGCCTTCATGAGGGTAGCAAGAATTTCTTACATATTCTTACACATTGTATCATCTTCCATGGTATCTAGAGTACTGCCTTGAACATGGTAGATTTCTGGTAGTAAATGTGTGTTCATTAAGATGCTCAAGATGGTATATGGAGATACTGTCAATCCCTTTGGGAACCTCTGAACTCATGTTCAAGTTCTTATAAGCATTGGGTTGTGCTCATCTGCAACAATCTAGGAAATGGACATTCATTATTATTTATGTCTAACGAGCTTCCAAACTCCTTTCCTCATAGGAGGAGTTACTCTTGTAATTATTATTACATTAATAATACCAGCAACTCACTTTCCAGGTCGCCCTTACAGCTGTGTCATAAATTCCACCAATCAGATTTAGCCACTCAAGGCTATGAGTCAAAGCCAGCATGTAAAGAAACAGGGACCACTCAGAATCTATCCTCATAACAGTGGGTGGTGGCTGCAGTGGCAGTCACATCACAAGGCCAGTTCTGGGGCATGTTTGGGGGCACTATATCTGGCAGCACAGCCTCTAAGCCTGGTTCTCTATGCCTCCTAGAGGTCTGTGAGCTACTGTATATATTCTTATTAAGTTTTTTTTCTGAGTAAATTAGCCAGAGGACAGTTTGTTTCTTTCAATAAAAACTTTGATTGATACATTCTGTATTTCCAAGGAGGCTTGAGGGTAATTACTTTGGGTTGCTGGTGGGTGGGAAAATTAAAGCAAGCTCCAAAGGGCAAAAAAACAGATCCCAAATCTCTTGGAGAATTCTGATATATTCCAAAAAGATGTATATCATACCCATGTAGAATACCCGAGACATATCCTTAACCCTCATAAACCTGTGATGGTTTGAAGCAGTATGTACCCAAGAAAAGTATATTCTTAAAGTTAAGCCATTCCTATGGGTGTGGACTCATGGTAAGTAGGATCTTTTGGTGAGTAGGATCTTAATTTAAGATGTGACCCACCTCATTCAGGGTGGGTCTTAATCCTCTTACTGGAGTCCTTTATAAGAGAATGAAATTCAGACAAAGAGAAAGAAAGCCACAGAAGCAAGAAGCTGAAAGCGATGAAACCTGGAAGAGAAGGGAGAGACCAGCAGATGCTACTGTATGCCTTGTCATGTGACAGAGGAGGCCAGGATGGCCGGCAGCTGGTCTTTGGGAAGAAAGTATTGCCTGATGATGCCTTGATTTGGAAATTTTTCTAAGCCTCAAAACTGTAAGCTTGTAAGTTAATAAATTCCCATTGGTAAAGCCAATGAATTTCATGGTGTCTGCATCAAGAACACAACATGACCCTAGAGTGTTGATGTCTAAGATGCTAGCTGAAAGGGCAGAAGTGCACGAGGGTCTTCTGTTACATCAAGCAAGAAAGGTAAAATGTATTGGTGGACAGAAGAATGGAGTAAAATTACCTTTTCCTAATCTCTATCCCCACAGCTCCACTGGAATTGATGTCAGATATTTCACAAACATAAAATGCTTTTACATACACACACACACACACACACACACACACCCTCAACAAAGAATATTTCAAATTCAAGAGACAATTGGCTATAGATAGAGATATTGCAAAGGTGGTAAAATGTTAAAATTGGTGGATCTGAGTGTCTCTGGGGGATGGTATGTTGGAGTTATCTGTATTATTTTTGTGACTCCCTTATAAGTTTGAAATTAATTCAAAATAAGTTAAAAGAAATATCATTAATCTGCAAAAAAAGAGAGAGAGTTGTCTATTAACATGCTAGGAAAATTTATTTTAACAGACAGGGTTCACTCACATATTATGAAAGATGACACTTTATTTTTGTTTTTTTTTATTTTTTTTTAAGATTTTATTTATTTATTCATCCACCACCACCCCCCACCCCCCCACCCCCCCGCCCCCCCGCCGCCTGCACTCGCCGGGCCAGCCAACCACGCCGCGCGGGCGGGCCTGCCCCCACCAGGAGGCCCCGGGAACCGAACCCGGGGCCCCCCATACGGCAAACGGGAGCCCCACTGACTGAGCCACAGCCGCCTCCCGAAAGATGACACTTTAGTAAAAATCATAAATAATAAAAGATATGTAAAGGCTAAGCCATTATGGACACTATATCAGGTAATCTTAAAACAAATAAAGCAAAACAATATTATTAGTTTTTTTTTTTTTAAAGATTTATTTTATTTATTTATTTATCCCCACCACCCACCCCACCCCCTTGCTGCTTGTGGTTGCTGTGTCCATTTGCTTTGTGTTTTTCTGTGTCTGCTTGTCTCCCTTTGTTGGGTCATCTTGCTGTGCCAGCTCACCGTGCCACACAGGCCAGCTTCAGGAGGCCCCAAGAATCGAACCTGGGGCTTCCCATATGGTAAACAGGAGTCCAACCAATTGAGCCATAGCCACTTCCCAGATTTGTTTTTAAATACAAACTAGCTCTTTCAAATCCCCACCCCCCAAAATGCCCCTGCTATTTTCTACAGATTTTACAAATTATTAAATATATTACTGCATTTTTAGAAAAAAAATAAGTCATATCTTACTCGTGCAATATGCTAAAACTGAATAATAAAGCAACTAAAACTAAATAGTAAAGGTTGGATTAGAGGTGATTGATGTCAGAATGGGGAGGAGCTTTCTTAATCTAGAAACAGTGCAAGAATCACAAGGAAAAATATTAATAAACTTGACTACATAAAAATTTTAAAGTTCACAAAACTATCATTAACAAAACTAAAATGAAAATAAGAAGCAAAACATTTTCAAATTATATGAAAAATTGACAACCAGCAAGATAGCGGCAGAGTAAGGAGTTCCTAGAATCAGCTGGTGCTACAGGGCAGTTAGTAATCACCCAAAGCTATCTAAAGCACCTGTTTAGGGACTCTAGGAGACCAGAAGAGCATCCTGCAACATCCTTGAAAGAATGGAAGGAGGAGGCTGCCCATCTGCAGAGAAGATTTGTAAGTAACCCATTCCACGCCACTGAGGCTGGTGCCCATCCTCCACTGGTGGCACAAGCCACCTCAGGAGCTGTTCGGTGGCTGGAATTGGAAGCTCCACTCCCCAAAAATGGGGGAGAAAGAGACAGTTGGGCACCAACTTCAGCGACTGATTAGTAAATTCGGCTGGCTAAAGTATAATCCTAAGAACAGCTAAAGTTTGAACCCGTCCAAGTCAGAAAGAGGCCAGTAGCCGCCATTTTAACTCTGCTCCCACATGAGGGAAAGTGGGGCGGACTAAAAATCACAGTACTGGTAGGGACCGGCTTCTTTCCATCCAGATTGGATTGCAGCTCTAGCCTAAGCCCCAGCCCCACCTCCGGCAGGGAGGAAGCTGGGGGGGACCTGTTCCAGCCTCTCCAGGAAACTACAAGCCACGCCAAGGAGGTTGGTGATCATTCTACTCTGGCAGCACAAGCCACCTCGGGAGCCATTCTGTGGCTGGAGTTGGAAGCTCCATTTTCCAAAAACAGGGGAGGAAGAGACAGTTGGCCACCAACTTCAACTACTCATTAGTAAATTCAGGCTAAAGTATAACCCTAAGAACAGCTAAAATTTGAGCCTGCCCAAGTCGGAAAGAGGCCAGTAGCTGACATCTTGATTCCAACCCTGGTATGAGGGGAAGCCGGGCTGATTGAAAATCTCAGTGAGAGTAGGGAACGGCTTTTGTCCACCCAGATCATACCACAGCCTTAGCCTAGGCTTCAGCCCCACCTCTGACAGGGAGGAAGCTGGCAGGCCCTGCACCAGCCTCTCCAGGTAACTTCAGGTACATTCAGCTGGCACAGACTGAATAGTCAGAAGTCTGCTGGGGCAACTGCAACCATTTTGGACCCACACCTGCAGCTCTACCCCCACCCCAAGCAGGGGAGGAAGGGCATGAAACTTCATCAGTCTTTCTGGGTAGCTCAGTCTAGCCCTGCACAACTTGGATTATTACCTATGGCTGTGGCTCTGTCCCAACCCCTGGCAAAGGAGAAAAGTAGGAGATGCTTTATTGGTCCCTGGAGCAATGTGAGACCCTTAAGCCTCCACAGCTTACAGCACCAACTGCATCCTTGGCTCCTACTACACAACCAGCAAGGGAGAAAAGGCAAAAAAGCCCTAAACTAAAGAGAGAAACTATACCCAGAAGAAATACATCTAGTAAGCCAGATGCCAAGACACCAACAAAAAATTACAATCCATACAAAAAAACAGGAAAATATGGCCCAGTTAAAGGAACAAGATAAGCCTCCAGATGACATAAAGAAGTTGAGACAACTAATCATAGCTATTCAAACAATTCTTAATAAATTCAATGAGATGGCTAAAGAGATTAAGGATATTAAGAAGACATTGGATGAGCACAAAGAATTTGAAAACATGTAGTAAATAGCAGATCTTACAGGAATGGAAGGCACAATAAATGAAATTTAAAATATCTTGGAATCATATAACAGCAGATTTGAGGAGGCAGATAAAAGGATTGGTGAGTTTGAAGAAATGGCCTCCAAAAACGAACATACAAAAGAACAAACGAAGAAAAGAATGGAAAAAATTCAACAACGTCATTTAAGGAACTAAATGACAGCAAGAGACATGCAAACATACGTGTCACAGGTGTCCCAGAAGGAGAAGAGAAGGGAAAATGAGCAGAAGGAATATTTGAAGAAATAATGGTAGAAAATTTCCCAACCCCATTGAAGGACATAGATATCCATGTCCAAGAAGTACAATGTACTCCTACCCAAATAAATCTGAATAGAACAACTCCAAAATACATACTAATTGGAATGTCAAAGGCCAAAGACAGAGAGAATTCTGAGAGCAGCAAGAGAAAAGCAATGAATAACATATAAGGGATACCCAATAAGATTAAATGCCGATTTCTCATCAGAAACCACAGAGGCAAGAAGACAGTGGTATGATATATTTAAGATACTGCAAGAGAAAAACTTCCAGCCAAGAATCTTATATCTGGCAAGATTGTCTTTCAAAAATGAGGGTGAGTTTAGAATATTCACAGATAAACAGAAGGGAGTTTGTAACCAAGAGACCCACTTTGCAGGAAACACTAAAGGGTGTGCTACAGTCTGAAAAGAAAAGACAGGCAAGAGAGGCTTGAAAGAGAGTCTAGAAATGAAGATTATATCAGTAAAAGTTACTAAAAACCTTAAAAGAGCAGTGAAAATAAAATATGACAGATAAAACCCAAAGGTTAAAATGGGTGAAATAAAAACTGTCTTTACAGTAATAACACTGAATGTTAATGGATTAAACTCCCCAATCAAAAGACACAGACTGGCAGAATGGATAAGAAAATATGAGCTACCTATATGCTGTCTGCAAGAGACTCACCCTAGAACCAAGGATACCAATAGACTGAAACTGAAAGGCTGGAAAAAGATATTCCATGCATTCAGTAGCAATGACAACAACCAAAAAAATCTGAAGTAGCTTTTCTTATATTAGATGAAATAGACTTTAAAAGACACTCATATTATGCAATCTGAGGAGTAAGTCAGGAAACAAATTCCATTTAACAATAGCAACTGAAAGAATCAAATATTTAGGAATAAACTTAACCAATGATGCAAAATACAATGCACTGTTAAAATAAATTTTTAAAAAACCTAAATAATTGAAAGAACATTCCATGCTCACAGATTGGAGGACTAAATATCATTAAGATGTCAATTCTATCCAAACTGATATACAGATTCAATGTAATCCCAATAAAAATTCCACCAGCATTTTTTCAATAAATGGAAAACATGATTATCACATTTATTTGGAAGGGTAAGTGTACCTGAATAGCCAAAAACATCTTAAAAAGGAAAAGCGAAGTTGAAGGATCTCACTTCTAGACTTTAAATCATATTATCTAGCTACATTGGTAAAAAAACAGCATGGTACTGGCATGAAGACAGACACACAGACCAATGGAACCAGACTGATGGTTCAGAAACAGACCCTCACATCTATGATCAAGTGATTTTTGACAATCCTGTCAAATCCACCCAGTTCAGGCAGAACAGTCCATTCAACAAATGGTGCTGAGAGAACTGGATATCCATAGCAAAAGAAAGAAAAAGAATCCCTATCTCACACCTTACACAAAAATTAACTCAAAAAATGGATTTTAAAAAACCTAAGTATAAAAGCAAGAACCATAAAGCTTGTAGAAGAAAATGTGGGAAAACATCTTCAAGACCAGTGGTAGGTGGTGGATTCTTAAACTGATGCTTAATGTATATAAAAGTTTTAGTTATTTTACTGTAAAAGTGTGCAAATGTATAGAGTTGATGTAAATGATGACATTTACATTATAGTGAGTAACAGCTTTTTCATAAATGGGAATGTGGCTAGAAAGGGTAGTCTAGAGATGTAAATGTCAATTGAAAAAGAGCTAGAGAATAATCTAGGGACTGAATAACACAGTAAACTCAGGGGTGGATGAGAATTGTGGTTGATAGTACAGATGCAAGAGTGTCCTTTGTGAGCTAGAGCAGATGTACATCACTATTGCAGGGTGGTGGGAATGTGGAAAAGCATGGGAAAACTACAACGGGAGTGACCTATGGGCTGTGGTTAACAGCTACACTGTAATATTCATGCTTCTGTGCCAAAGATGTACTGTGTTGATGGAGGATTATGGAAAAAGTGTGCCAAATGTACACTATAACCATGGTTAATGGTAATAGTCTGATGATATTATCTCATAACCTGTAACAAATGTTCCACCACAGTGTCGTGTGTTGATAGAGGGCTGTTGTATGGGAATTCTGCACATGTGCATGATTGTTTTGTAAGTTCACAACTTTTGTAATAAAAATATATTTTAAAAAATAATAATAGGGTGTGTTGGGGGGAAAATACAACAAATTTAAGATATGGACTATAGTTAGTAGTAAGATTTTTATGATATTCTTTCATAATTTGTAACAAATGTCTCACAACAATGCAAGGTGCTGGTGGTGTATTGATGTATGAGACCTCTGTATGATGTTATGCAGTTTGCTTTGTAAGTTCACAACTTTTACTATACCCTTATTGTTTATGTATGCTCGTGTATATATGATATAAAGATAATAATAATAGGGTGGATGGGGGGGGATATACCAAATGTAAGATACTTTGGTTAGTAGTAATATTTTGAGGATGCTATTAAATCATTAGTTAAAAATGTTTCACAACAATGCAAGGAATTGGCAGTAGGGTGAAGTATGAGAGCCCTATATGATGTTATGTATGTTTGTTTTGTAAGTTCACAACTATTACTATACACTTATTGTTTATGTATGTTTATGTATTAGTGATATACATCAATAATTTTTTAAATATGAAAAATAGGTTAATAGCCATAGTATATAAAAACTATCAAAAATTGAAAGTAAAAATTTTATTCATGCCAATTTTTAGAAAATGGGAAGCATATAAATAGATACTTAACATCAAAACAAATCCAGGGACCAATAAACATGAAAATATGTACAGCAATCACTAAAAGCAATTAGTATTTTTAACAATTAAATTGGCAATTTTTTTCAAGCCATTTGTTGGAAGAGTATGCAGTGAAATGCTATTTTCATGTTGGATTGAAAAGTAGTGCAAAGTTTTAGGAAGGAAATTGGTGATAGTTTCAAAAAACCATAGAAATATTTGTATGCTTTGATTTAGTATATCCTTCCACTAATTTCTTTCAAGGAAACAGTGAAAGATATACATAACTATTCATAAGAATGTTTATCTTAATATTACTTTAATAGCAAAAAATTTAAAACATCATGAATATCCAAATAATTTGATAAATTGTTGGTGGTTTATTCATATGATAGGATATTACTCAGCCAATAAAAACATATTTTTCAAAGATAATTTATTGATATGGGAAAATGCTCACAACATTACATTGAATGGAAAAAGCAGATTAAAAAATGTACATATAGTTTTTTCCCAGTCTGAGTTTTTATAATGTCCACAATAAATGTGCTAGAAATAACTAACATGAGATATTAACAATTTTATCTATGATTAGTAGGTTTATGAATAGTTTTTATTTTCTTTTTTATACTTTTTGTGTTTTCCAATAATTATACAATCAATTATATTTTCTAAATAAAATCATTATTAAAAGAGTGATTCTTCAAATTTTTTCTCACATCAAATAACACATTTCGTAGCATAGGCTGCAGTAAGGAAGGAGGAAAAATATTCATTTAGTCCTTTTTAAAAACAGTTGAAACAGCACAGGTGTTAATGATCCCAGTTAGAAGATGAAGAGATTGTAGATTAGAGAGAGTAAATGATCTGTCAGTATTCAGTTAGTTCAACAGGCATTTTTTTTTTTTAGCAAATGATAATTATTTTGGATAAGATTAGACATTTAGGCATTAGGAATAAAAAGTTAAAATTTTTTGCCAAGAGTTTGCAATCTTATACTAGGAGACATTACATAAAAAGTATTTTCAATTAGTAGGCTAAGTATGGTAGAGATATGCTGTAGAAACTAAAGAGAAAATATTAGTTGAACCACATGAAATTGCCAATATTCAAATATTTTTGACCTACAAAAGTGACATTTTTATATGGTCCATTCTAATACACATAAACCAGAATGGGAGTAATGCCTGAGTTGATCTTGATGAAGAAATAAGAAGGTACCAGATGAAGGGGTGGACATCAGTTAGGGTCAAATCAGGAGACAAAAACATATACTAAATTGAAAGTTTAATATAAAGAATCATTAACTACAACAGGTGAATTGATTCATGAGGGATTGGTTAGTAAGATATAAATAGAACTCTAAAGAATATAGACAGAGTTGATGTAAGGATCAGCCACCACCCCTAGGGCTGAGATAGAACTCCCAGGGAAGATCCCCCCACCCTCCTTCTCCACTACCCCAGGTCTGAGAAGGCACAGCTATGACTAACTGAATGGCAAAGAAGTTACTGTGGTGGAACTTGCTGAAAATACCCCCTCCAGGGTGTCAGGGAAAGCTGTTTACTGGGAGGTATCTCACTGAAGGCACTCTGCTAAGTTACAGCCCAAAGGGGTGCTATGGGAAGCTGTTAGCTGCTTGTTGCTGCTGAGGACCCTACACTGGAGAAGCTGCCTGAGCTGCAGGAGACTGTTGCTGGAGAAGCTGCTCAACACCATAAGAGGTGGGTGCTGGGAAGCCACATGCACTGCAGGAGCCAGACACTGGAGAAGTTGCAAGTACTACAGGAGCCTTGTGCAAGTGCTATAGGAGCTTGGTGCTGGAGAAAGCTGCCCACAGCAGGCACATCAGGACCAAGAAAAAAACTCCTTCCTCCAACACTGTATCTTCACTGCCCTCTACTGGCAAAGCTTACCACTATGCCAGTTGACAAAACTATTAAAAGATCCCAGCTACATTTTTGCACAGCAGGCAATAAAGGGTGACTGGAACTGAGAGGCAATAAATTGATAACTGGTTCAGTGTGGAAAGTGAGTCTTGCAGCCAGAGGGAATAGCATGAGATAAGACATATGAAGATGACTTTCATATCTGACAGTATGATGGATTAGATCCCAGACTGGCATTCCTACTACAAAGCAAGCAAACAAAAACTAAATATTCTGGATAAAAAAGGAAAGAAGACTGTGTTTAAATGCATCAGTGAGATAGCAAGAATATAAAGGATACTTAGGTGCCAAAACTAAGTGAAAGCATGAACTTGAACATTGATGATGGCTTTCACTTTGGAAGCACTTGTCAAATCATTTGAACTTGAACTTTAGTTTTCAGGGTCTTGAGGACTGCAAGGGTCAAAAAATTAGTTATCACTTCCAAATCACAACTATCCCTAGCACAGTTTCAATATATCGTGGGTCAGCATAAGAAAATAAATAGGAATTTGGGGGGAGTTTTGCAGAAGCCACAGATGACATTCGAAGGCCAGCAGATGACACAAAAAGTTTAGAAATTCAGAAATACATAAAGTATATATATAGTATTGTATAACACTTAACCCAAATTTTACAATATGGTACTGTAAACACCCCATAAAAGAAAAAGAACAAATTCAGACATCTTCTCTGGTACAAAGGGAGGGCCCAAAAATTTTACATGGATTTTCCAGATTGCAGGGGTGCCACAACTCTGACACCCATGATATGGAAAGTATAAGTGTTAATTCCAATATCCTCTCAAATTTGGGAGTCTAATAGTGAGATCCTCTCACATTTCACTGGGATGCAATACATTCACTGTGAGGGTAAATCAGACATCTAGGTTGAATCTTTATATTTATTTAGTATGACAGTATTCCCCATTTCCTAAGGGGATTGAAAGGAAAATTGCAGTGTTAAACTTTGACACGGGCTGAAGGGGGAAACTTCTCACCTCAGAATTCATACCACAAGTTGACCCCTAGGGGATTACAAACTGAATTCACACTACCCACGTGGTCTGAAAAACTTGAGGTGAAAATTTAAAGTAATGCCGGGTTGGTAATGTTCCCCTAGGGTTTGGAAAAAATAAACACAAATCCTCTTAGGTAGAAAGCTGCCTTCAGTCCAGGTTTCAAAGAAGCCACACAGATAAATTCTGATCATTACTAGGTCACCACCAAAATCACAAAGTACATGAGGAAATATGGCCACAATGAGCAAGAAACAACAGAAAAAATAAACCCACAAAGGCTTCACCTATTTGAATTATCAATACGATTGGTATGTTTATATGTTTAAAGAAGTAAAAGACTAAACTTTACCATGATGATTTCAAAATGAGTCACAAAGAGCTGAAAAGTTGTAATAATTTTAAAAATTCAATAGATTAGTTTAAAGCAGATTAGATACTGCTGAAGTCAGAATTAGTGAACTGGAAGATAGAACTGAAGATTATGCAGAATGTAGTACAGAGAGATGGAAAGGAAAAAAACTATGAGACAATGAGACATGAATGAGAGTAAGAAAGTTTCATATACATTGAATTGGAAATTCAGAAAAAGATGAGTGGTAGAATGGTAAAGGGGCAATATTTAAAGAGGTAATGTTAGAAAATTTCCAGAACTAATGAAAAATATGTATACAAAGATTCAAGATGCACAGCAATTTCCAAACAGGATAAATAAAAAGAAATCCACACGCAGCAACCTTGTAGATCAATGCCAAACACCAGAGGTAAGGAAAATGTAAAAGAAAAAAGATTCCCAAGAAGAGGAAAATAAACTGAGAACAACCATGGAAAACAAAAGAAAGTAGAATAATAATTTCATTGTGCTAAAAGAAAATAACTTTCACCCTGGAATTGTATGCCCATCAAAAATAAATTTAAAACAAGGGGGAAATGAAAACATGTCAGATAAACAATAACTGAGTTTGTAATAAAGAATCTCTAATCTAAAGAAATTCTAAAGAATGTATTTCAGATAGAAAAAAAATATTCCAGATAGATTGTCTGAGATTCAAGATGAGTTAATAAAACAAACTGTAAAAATATTAGTAAACCTAAGCAAGCATTGACTGTAAAAAAATAGTAATTTTGAAGGGCTGAAAAAAATATAGCTAAAATACACAGCAAAAAATAGTCTATTTATCTCAAACATATAGAATACAAAATTATGATTCTTGATTATTATCTTAGTATTATATGTTCATGGCAAGGATGAAAATAACATGGATAAATAAACATACTTTATAATTAGACTCTTATGGTACATAAATACTCCTCTTTTAAAATACCACTTAATATTGCCATCAATGTTTTAAAAAAATGAAACTTTAAATAAAATGCATTATTCAAAAAAATATAGTCTCTAAATTATGAGGGATTATCAGAGTTAAAGTGTTCCAGAGACCTTTTATTGTTCAAGAGAATGATCCAGATATTAATTTTAGCATTGATAAATTAAATATTATGGTAAAATCTCTATGGTAAATACTAAAATAGTGGAAATAGAGTAGGCTAATCCATATTTTCAGATTTTTTTTCCTATGGCCATTATTTAGTTAATAAAAATATTTATTTTTTATCCAACTAAGATGGAAATTGATTGGCTTTTATGAAAAGTTCAGATGTATAATGGAGTTTATGAATGGATTAATATGTGCTTTATTGTTATACTTTCTTTTTATTGTTTTTTCAGACTGGCCCTCTTACTTCATTCATATAAAATAGTTGCAGCAGTTTTAGAGAGCACATCCATAAGACTCAGATTCCAGAGGAAGAGAGAACTTTTCTTTGTTCAACTCACAAACAAAAGTCTTAGACTTCACTCTGATTCACCTTTGGCCACAATGAATGTCATGCACTGTGTATCTTAGCCTGCGTTGTACAGATCACTCAATGTGTCTGAGTCCATGAAGCTACAGGAAAATAAAACATCTGTTATGAGGGTTAGCATCCCTCCATCAGTCATTTACTACATGTAGGCTTATAGAAACTTTGTTAGTTCGAAAATTGAGTTTTGAAACTTTTAAAATAATTTGAATAACCCAAACTTGCATTCTTGGGATAAGCTGTACTTTTTCATGATGTAATATCTTTTTTTATATGACTGGATTCAACTTGTTAGTATTTTGTTGAAAATTTATGAATCTGTTGGGATATTGGTTTACAGTTTTCTTTTCTTGTGATGTTTCTGTCCGGTTTTGGTACCAGAGTAATGCTGTCCTAATAAAATGAGTTGGGATGTATCCCCATCTCTTCCTGTATTTTCTGAAAGAGTTTTGTGTTTGTTTGTTATTATTTCTTCTTTAAATATTCAGTAGAATTCACTAGTGAAACCTGAAATTTTTCTTTGTAGGAAGTTTTTAAATTATGAAGTTCTCTTTGTTTAATAGATATAGGATGAATTAGGTTTTCTATTTCTTCTTTTGTCAGTTTTGGTAATTTGTGTTTTTCAGGGAATTTGTTAAGTTCATAGAAGTTGTTGAAATTATTGGTATATATTTGTTGATAATTATTCCTTAATATTTTTAAGATTTTTAGGGATCTTTCCTCTTTCATTCTTGGTATTGATAATTTGTGATTTTTTTTCTTTTTAAAACTTTTAAAATAATTTGAATAATAATATACAACTTCATATTGCATAATTATAAAGGTCAAAAGCCAAACTTGATGAGAATGAGACATAACTGCCACTGAAAGTCACATCTGTAGATTCAGTACAAAGGAAATCTAAGCATGTTGGGGTTTCTTGAAGTTGAAAGGAATTAACCATTAGTCGATCAAAGGTAATGATATATATTTGGGTCTTGATAATTAACAATAGGATGGTTAGGAGGAGATAGTTGTTAAATGAATAAATGGGCTAATAAATTTCTTAAATGCAGAGTGAGGGAAAACTAGACTGATACAAACGAATATTCAAGGAAATTGCTGCATTTTGATCAGTTCTCTATATTGCCACATGCATTATCTTTCTAAAACAAAAATATGATTTTGTAAATCCCCTAGTTAAAGATTCTCATTGGTTTCCCATTGTTTATATGATCCATTTGAATGTCTTTGGGTGGCATATAGGGCTTTTTATAGCATAGTTCCATCTTATTTATCCAGCCTCATCTCTTACTTCTTTCGTCAATATATTGCAGTCATACTAGACATAATCTTAGATATAGAGATAGCTAGAGAGAGAGAGAGATGACAGATTTGCGGGGGTGGGCCTCATCTTACTGTACTTTTTGAAAGAAATATCCTTTCAAGGTCTAACTCAATGTCATAAGTGGCTTTTCTTTTCTCACTCTCAGTTTAATTAATAGCATCTTTTTGTTCTCCAATGGCATTTGCTTATCTCTCTAGTCTATTATAGCACATGGCACATTTAATCAGATATAGATGCTTAAGTGACTGCTCCCTTACAAACTGAAGCTTTTAGGACAGTGACTGTCTTATTCATTTTTGTACCTCAAACTTCTAGCACAATGCTTTGCATATTGTAGGCATTCAGCAAATGTTAACTTGATGCAAAGACACATGATAAACTCACAGTCCAAAATCACAATCTCACTGTTACAAATTAGAACTTAGTAAAGGAAGACACTGTTCTTTGGCTTGGGAAGATACCACCAATCTGGATCAACTAATTTACAAATGTGAGTCTGTTTTTCAAAAGTCAGAACAATCGAAGTGTAAGTTCAACTAGGAAAGGATTATCATTTTCATGTACAAAAGAAACTACACTTATCAAAACAATTATAAAATAATTGTAGGTTATACTTAGCTGCTGAATGAACAGCATGAGTATACTGTTAATTTTGCAGGTCAACATTTTGACCTCAGATGTGAGTTTTCAAATGGATTAAAACTGTATTAAAAATATAATCCTAAAAATGTATTGGAAAATTGCTTCAAGGTGTACTAAAATGGAGACATGATAATATCATTAAATTCTACCAATAAAATAGACATGCTGCTCTTTGATAGACCTAATAAACTTGTAATACTTATTGGTATTCCTGTTTTACTAAGCATGAATATTACAAGAAATACATAGAAGATAAACAAATATGTTATTCAGATTAACAAGCCAAGAGAAAAATGATATTTATGGCACCTCAAGTAATGCCAATTATCATCTTAATGACTCATTTTAATTATCAGTTGGTGTTTAAGAGTATATATGAAATTAAATATTTTAAGAAACAACATTTATCATATCTTTGCATTAGTTCCAAATATAATATTTTTGCAAACAACAAAACTTTTTGTCCTTAATGTAGTAAATGATTATAAGTCACACTAGAACAATGGTTTTCCACGTTTTATCTATACAAGTAAGCCTGTAGAATATGATATACTCCCATCAATAATAGTGCATTATTACAGTAGGATAATAACAATCTGAAGGAGAGACACGCTCATCACATTGAGAATCATTGTAATAGAGTAAGATAATGATGAAAATAATTTATTCTCTCCCATACAGACTTTTTGGAGAATTTGACAATTCTTCCACAGTGCTACAAAAAATTAGATGCTCAAACCAGGAATGTTTCTGGAGACTGTGTTAGTGGCCACAAAAGCTGGAGGTGACCTAGCAACTGATGTCATGTAGCACTTAGGGGAGTTCACTGTGGGCCATGTGTGTTTGATAAGTAGGCAGAGAACATTGAGATGAGAGACCGTGTAGTTTTAGAAAGAGGAAGATATGGAGAAGGAAGTGGTTATGGGCTCTGGTAGGTTTCTAGTTCTGGGTTCATTCCAGCTGTGAGACTAGACTCAGAGATCCTTCTAGCCCTTAGATTCTGCAATTTCCTTGGGCTCAGTCCTCACTTAAGCTTTCTCCAGTATGTTCTATTTCAAATGGACCTTGAGCATGAGGACAGAGAGTTAAAAAATAAATCGATAAATGCCCATATGGTTTAATTTTTTTAAGATCCGATTAATTTGAGATATATAAACACAATGTATCTATCAAAATACTGCCAACATACCAATATTGCCAAATATTTTCCAAGTGTTTATTCTTTGTTAAGGTTAGAAAATGGGAATTGGAGCTTGTGATTGTTTTTATTTTATAAAGCAGTTTTATTTACACACAGTACAATCCATCTAAAGTGTACAATCAGTGGCTTTTAGTATAATCACAGTATTGTGCATTCATCTCCACAATCAATTTTAGAACATTTTCATCACTCCAGAAAGAAAAACCCCATACCCCTTATACCCTCCTATTATAGACACTTAGCATTGGTGTGGTACCTTTGTTACAACTGATGAAGGAATATTAAAATCTTATGAACACCTTGTAATAGTGATATACATTTGTTCTAGTTCATGAGAAAAAATTCTTTATTTTTACTATTAACCACATTCATCATCCACAACAGGGTTCACTATGTTATACAGTCCCATGTTTCATCCTCTAGCTTTCCTTCTAGTGACATATGTGACCCTAAACTTTCTTTTTCAACCACAATCACACAATTCAGAGCTGTTAATTATACTCACCATAAGGTGCTATAATGCTAATGTGTAAAATATTCTTTATTCCAGATCGTCTTTCAGGTTGGAGTCTTCTAGAATTTGACAAACTTTTTCTGTAAAGGACCAGATAGTATTTTAGGTTTTATAGGCCATCTGATCTCTGTCATAACTATGTACCCCTGCCATTGTAGCACATGAGAGCACTACAGAAAGCACTATGGAAAGCATCCACGGATAATACAAAGAATGAGTTGTGTTCCAATTAATAAGCAGTGGGCCAGATTTGGCCTTTGGCCATAATTTACTGACCACTAGATTAAATGGTTATGACCCATTGGGCCTAATCAACTTAAAGTTTAGTGTCAGTTCTTCCAGTGATTCTCTATGAGACTTTGAAAAAATCATTCAGTGTTTTTCAGACTCAAGCTTTTTACTTTATAAAATAATAGTATGCTAATTCTACTTGACCTTAAAGAATTTGATGAGGAATATTTAAGAAATCAAATGAGGTAAACTATAGTAAAATAGTAACTACAGTGGCTGGCACAGAATTCATTCGACAAATATTGTCTGTGTCAGACTTTTTTCTAAGCACTAGAGAGATTCAGGGGATAAAACAAAAGTAGAAATAAGTGCTATTGTCATTTGTGAGGGGCAGATTGAACACTGGAGAGAAATCCATAAACTCTATACATTTCACTGACCAAATCAGCTATCAAATAGAAAACTTCAAAATATTTAAATGCTGATAAATAAAATTAAACAGCCAGGCACTATAAATAGCCCCATAACAAGAAGGGGAAAATAAATCACACTGTGATACCTAATAAATGTAATTTAGCATAGTGTTACATATAAAAGATGTGTTTCCTATGATTGAGATCATACAATATTTGTCCTTTTGTGTCTGGCTTATTTCATTCAAAGGATGATATGAAATAATTAGAATATAAAATCTCATAGAGTCAGAATTTAGAGTAGAGGTTAACGGGGGACTGGGTGGGGATAGGAATAGGGAGTTAAGGCTTAAAATTACAGAGTTTCTATTTGGGATGATGGAAAATTTTGGGTAATGGATGGTGGTGATGGTACGACAACATTGTAAACCTAATTAACTGCAGTGAATCATGTATTTGAATGTGGTTAAAGGGGAAATTTTAGGTCGCATATATAGTAATAGAACAAAAATTAAAAAAAAATATCCATAGAACTGCATAACACAGTGAACCCTAAGTTAAATTATGGACTATTGTTAATAGTACATTTATAAAAATGTACTTTCCTTAGTTGCAACAAATATTCCACACCAATGCAAGGTGTTAATAATAGGGTAGTGTATGGGAATGCTGTAGTTCATGCATGATTGTTCTGTAACCCACCTCTTCTCTAATAAAATTAAAAAAGTGTGTTTAACATGTTAGGAAAATAGTTATTTTGGTTCTTAGGTTAATATAAAAGAACTACAATTCTATGCTGTATGTTTGGGTTTATTCAGTCTTGAATAAAGATTCTTACCACCTGTCTGCTATATAGAGTTAGGTAGCTTTAGTTAAGTTGCTAATAAAGCCTTTACTGGTAAAGACTAAAGATATAAAAGGATCAGGAAGCCACAGCCTCTTTCCTGTGTTCCTTCCAGAAAAAGGTCAAGGGTGGAATGACTGAGAGAGAAAGGTTCATATCATTATTCTCTTAACACAGTCTAAAGTTATCTTCCAGAATGCAGATAAGTAGATTATAAAGGAGTTATCCCATAGGTTGTGGATTAGCAAGTCTCCTAAGTCTAAGAACCTTACCTTATGTGCTCCAAAATTATGGGGTTCTTGGAACATAAGTATATTTAACTCCATCTTTGTGAAGTTCAAGCTCTTTGTGAATAGTGGGATTCCTATTAGTCTTTGTAACATCCTCAGGGACACAGGAGATAGAAGACAAGAAGAGGGGAAATATTTCTCTTTCGTGAAAGAAAAAAATTTAGTCAAAATATTTTATTTCTTATGGGAACCAAAAACTTCTTTGTCCTGATGGTGAATCCTAGAGTTAGGCTGAGGTCAGCCTTAAACCTTCCACCTGATTTGCTGACCTGTTGGTGGTCAAGAAATGCCCTGAAAGGCTTTGCTCCTTGCTTCTTTCACAAACTGCTCCTAAAAGCGGTCTCTGGTAACCTAACTCTAGGCTAAGTACCTGATCTCAGTTTAATCGTCTGTTGTGATCATTTAAAATGCTGATTTTGGGGTGCCACCCCAAACCTATTGAATTAGAAGCTCTGAGAGGTGTGTGAGAAGAGAGAGAAGTGTGTGTGGACAGGGTGTAGTGGTAGTCATTCAAGAATCTGCACTTTTAATAGATTCCCCGGTTGCTTGTTAAGCAAAGATAAAGGCTGCTTTTTTAACAAATCCCTTTCCACAATACTATTTAATTTTTGTCATTATAAAGAGCACTCTGGCCAAAGTTGCTGCTGTGTCAAGAGACTGTATCTTGACCTTCCGGAGAGAGTTTCCCAGCCAAAGGATATTGACAGTGATGGAGGTGGTCTACCAAGTTTCCTTAAATCAAAAGGAGTCAATCTGGTCAGGTAGGACTAGCTGTTGCAGTTCAAGAGCAGGGGTCTTTAGCCTGGGGTCAATGGGTAAGGAAAAACATACCTTTATTTTCACTAGCTTCTAACTGAAAATTAGCATTTCTTTCTACTATGAATGTGGCAACAAACCACATTAGTGTTAGCAGTACCTGTGACTCTGTCACCAACAGAAATGACAGATATTTCCATATCACATTTTAGTTGCTATGGACAGTTTGAAATATCATTTACACTCATCACAACTTCAAATTACATCTAGTTTTAGACTCTATCACTAGATCTTATTTAAAATGTTAATAAGGAAGCACAGATATTACCATTTGACAAATTTAAAAATATTTTGATAACTATAATTCAATATAGTTGGTTACCTTACCTTTGTAATTTTATAATTTTACTATATACATTTAGAAATATCATTCTGAGAAGTGATCTATAGGCTTCACCTTTTCTGAGAATAATTTTCTAAATATATATTATATGGCTTCACATCATTACTAAGGAAGTCCATGCAACAAGAAGTTAATAAATTCTGTTCTAAAAGAATCCCAAACCATCAAGTGACTTTTGAAACAATGAGTGATGAACATTTTAAGATTACTCTAACCAACCAGAAGTTTTTGCTGGTTTAACTCTGCATTAATCATCTCCAATATACTAAATATACTAAAGGCTTCCCACTTAGTACATAAATATATTAGACTAAGGACAAAGGCTTCTTCATATTTGCTCATATAACCAGCTTCACAGTAACCAACCCCATCAGCCCATGGAATTTAACCCCCATGGCCCTGACAAATGATCTTGATATTGTGTGCCCTGTAGCCCTAAAGTTGTCTGGCTGGTAATTCTTTGGTTCTTCATTTGTATTATAGTCATTAACTCAAGGGCACATTGGATTTGTGGAAGCGTATAGAAAAGAACTATGAGATACGGTTCCAATACTCCAGGATAGTGGTTCTCAAGCTCTGGTACTTGAGGAAATTATGATTTTGGATTAAGTTTAAATCTTTTCTCTGCCGCTTACCCGCTGAGTGACCTTGGGCAAACTGCTCTCTGTGCTTCTGTTTCTTCTACTGAAAATTGAAGATGATACATGGGTGCCCTTAGGATAGTACTTGGTATATAGTAAGCACTCAATAAATGTTAGTTGTTATTAAATACACAGAATCCTGAGCTACAGCCCAAACTCAAATCAGAATTTCTGAAGGCTAGGTCATCTGCACACCACAGGTGATTTTGATATACTTTAGCAGTTTTCAATCTATTTTTCATGATTAGTTCCTGAAGAAGCCATTTTAGACATTTTTTCCCTTAATACTCCTCACCATGAAATTTTAATACTACAGATAAATATCCCCTTTGGAGGTCCACAAACTATTGTAATATCTAAGATTTTTTTGTGCCTCCCTCCCCAAGAACCAGTGTTAGTCCTCACAGGGGCAATGTCACCCCTATTGAGAAAGCATGGCAATCTTGGCTGCACATTAGAATGAAATGGGGAAGCTTTAAAAAATTACCCATGTTTGAGATGCACTCCATACCAGGTAAATTAGACTCTCGTGGGGGGGAGGGGCGGGGGGGAACCAAAGTAAGAGTGTCTTTTTAAAAATCCCAGATGATTCCAATATGCAGCCAAAGTTGTGTACCACTGCTTTAGAGTTTTATATCTTCTTATAGGAGATTAAAATCTGGTTGGCAAAAAAGACACAGAATCATGAACATAAACAATGCAGAAATGAACGGAACAGTGAGTACTATAGGAATTCAGAAAAAGGAAACATTAACATAGGCTGTAATTGGGAGAGATTTTGTCAAAATAAATTTTGAGCTGGACTAGGAATGTGAACAGAAGTTGCAAAGAGAGAATGGAAGAGAAATTCCAAAGCAGAAATAACATGGCCAAGAGTATAAAAAGAACATGGGGTATTTGGGGGATGTGGTAGGTTGAATGATGTCTGCCCAAAAGATATGTCTACCTGAAACCTGTGAATCTGACCTTATTTGGAAAAAGAGTTTGTAGATGTAATTAAGGATCTTGTGATAAGATCATCCTGGATTAGGGTGGCCCCTAAATCCAATGACAAGGGTACTTATGAGAGAAAAGAAGGGGAAAACACAGGGGGAAAGATGATGTGGAGATGGAGGCAGAGATTAATGTGTCTGCAAGCCAAGGATTGCAGCAGCCACCAGAAGCTGGAAAAAGCAAAGGAAGGATTCTCCTCAAGAGCCTTAGGAGGCAACACAGTCTTGCCAACAACTTCTTTCAAACTTCTGGCCTCCAGGACTGTGAGAGAATAAATTTCTATTGTCAAAGCCATGAAATTTGTGGGAATTTGTTATGGCAGCCCTAGGAAACAATGCAGGAGACAATGAGAAAACCAATCTGATAGAATAAAGGGATTGTATTAAGAGAGGTGAAAAAACAAACTGGAAATATAGGTTAGTTCCAAACAGGAAAAGTCATTGTTTTGACAGGATACTGCCTGCAATGAGAACAATTTGAGGTCTGAGGATAGGGAGTACAACCTGATGAAACCAATGTTACTAGGTGATTAATCTAGTAATTAATGCTGTTTAACCCAAAGGGAGAAAGTAGAGTTAGGGAATCCACCTACAATTATGATAAAATAAAGTAAGGAAGTAAAGAAAACCTGGATTAGTGGGATGGCCTCAAAAAGGAAAATAAAGAAATGGGTTCACACAAGAAAGTTCATTGGAAGAGCTGACAGGTCTTGGTACCAGATCTGCATGGCCATGAAGAAGAGATATACTTCAGTAATGACTGTAAGGCTTGAGCTTGAGCGAATGATGTGTATTCCATCTAGACTATCAAACAATACATTAGCTTTTATCAATTTATTTTTTATTTAATTTAATTTTTATTTAACAGCTTTACTGAGGTATATCTTATGTATGATACAATCCACATATCTTAAGTATACAATTCAATGATTTTTAGTAACTTTACCAAGCAGTGCAGCCATCACTGTAAATCAGTTTTAGAACATTTTTTCCCCAATAAGAGCCCTCATGCCCATTTATATTTAATCCCAGGTCCCACCCAGATATCTACTTTCTTTCTCTTTAAATTTGCCTTTTTTTTTTGAATACTTTATTTAAATAAGATCATAAAATATGAGGTCTCCTGTGTCTGGCTTATTTCACATCACATAAAGTTTTTGAGGTTCATCAATCATGTACCATGTGTCAATAGTTTGATCCTTTTTAATGCTAAATGGTATTCCATTATATGGATATAGTACATTTTGTCTATCCATTCACCACATGATGGACATTTGGTTTGTTTCTAGTTTTTGCTGGCACAGTCATTCTTAGGCAAGTCTTTGGGTAGACGTATATTTTCATTTCTCTTGTTAGATACCTAGGAGTGGAATTGCTGGGTTATGTGGTGGTTTTATTTTATTTTATTTTATTTATTTATTTTTTTAAGATTTTATTTATTTATTCATCCATCCCCCCCTTGCTGCCCGTGCTCGCCGGGTCAGCCAACCACGCCGGGCGGGCGGGCCTGCCTTCACCAGGAGGCCCCGGGAATCGAACCTGGGGCCTCCCATATGGTAAACGGGAGCCCTACTGATTGAGCCACAGCCGCTTCCCTATGTGGTGGTTTTACATATAACTTATTGAGAAAGTGGCAAATTGTTTTCCAAAGTGGAGGCACCATTTACATTTTTACCAGCAATGGATGAGGGTTCTTATTTTTCCCTATTCTCACAAACTTTTCTTATTGTCTGTCTTATAGCCATTTGTGGTGGCTTGGAGTTATGTACCCCAGAAAAACATGCTCTTAATCTTTCTCTGTGGGTACGAATCCATAGTAAATAGGACCTTTTGATGAGCTTACTTCAGTTAAGTGTGGCTTAACTGAATCTGGATGGGTCTTAATCCTATTACTAGAGGCCTTATAGAGAAGGCCACAAAGAGAGAAGCCATAGGTATCAGCCAGAAACTGGAAGTCAACTGAACTTGGAAAAGAAAGAAGAGGCTGCCATGTGCACTGCCATATGATGGAAAAGTCATGGAAACCCAAAGATTGCCTGCCATACAGAAGATAAGACCCAGGAGGAAGCAAGCCTTCTAGCCTCTGAAACTGGGAGCCAACAAATTCCTGTTCTTAAGCCAACCCATTATATGGTATTTGTTTCAGCAACTGGGAAACTAAAACACCATTCTTATGGGTGTGAAATTGTATCTCAGTTGGTTTCAATTTGTATTTCCCTAATGAATAATGATGGTGAGCATCTTTCATGTGCTTATTAGCAATTCACATGTCTTCTTTGGTGATGTTGGGGATTGAATCATATACCCCACGAAAGATATGTTCTTAATCTTAAACTGCATAACTGTGGGTGTGAACCTATTGTTAATAGGATTTTTTGAAGATGTTATTGTAGTTAAGGTGTGGTCCAATGTAATGAGATTGAATCATAATCCAGATTACTGAAGGCCTTATAAAGAGAACAGGAAGCAAGAATGAGAGAGAAAGCCAACAATAATAGTCGGAAGCTGGAAGTCAATGTAACCCGGAAGAAAAAGAAGGGACATCGCCATGTGATTCAAGGCTGGAATACAAGTCAAGGAACCCTTAAGGATCACCAGCAACCAGCACCAGAATGTTACTGACTTTTTGACTTGGCAATGCCTTGATTTGGCACTTCTTCTACCCTCAAAACCATGAGATAATAAGTTCCCATTATTTAAGCCAACCCATTGTGTAGTATAGGTCATAGCAGACTGGCAGACTAACTCAGATAAAATCTCTGTTCATATCTTTTGCCCATTTTTATTGTTTTCTTTTTGTCTTATTGAGTTATGAGTACTTTGTATATTCTAGATGTGAACTTCATGTGATAGGAATTTTGCAAGTATTTTCTCCAAGTCTGTGGTTTGTCTTTTCATTTTCTTGATGTATTTGATGGGCAAAAGTTTCTAATTTTGATGAGGTCCAGATTATCTTTTTTTTAATTTTTAATTTTATGGACTGTGCTTTTGGCATCATATCCAGGACATCTTTGACTTAAGGTCTCAAATATTTTTCCTATGTTTTCTTCTAAGAGTTTTTTATTGTGTTAGCTCTTGCATTTAGCTATGATTTATTTTATTTTATTTGGTATTTTTAAAATTTTTCTTTTTTCTTCTTCTTCTTTATTTTGTATTTCTATGATCTATTTTAAGTTCATGTTTGTGTATGGTATGAGATGAGGGTCTAAGTTCATGGTTTTGCATGTTGATATCCAGTTGTTCCAAGACTCTGTTGAACAGAATATTTCTCCAATGAATTGCCTTGATACCTTTGTCAAAAAATCAACTGACTATAAATATTAGGACTTATTTCTGTACTCTCCATTCTGTTCTGTTGATTTATATGTCTGTCCTTATGCCTGTTCCTTGCTTTTGTAGCTTTATAGTAAATTTTAAAATCAATTGGAAAGTGGCTGTGGCTCAATTGGTTGGGCTCCCATTTACCATATGGGAGGCCCCGGTTTCGATTCCTGGGGCCTCCTGGTGAAGGCAAATCGGCCTGCGTGGCGCTGTTGTGGCTGTCGCGATGGGAAACCCAAAAAAACAGCCCTCGGAGGGAGCAGAGGAACCAGGCTCCTGTGTGGGCCCAGAGGAAAGTTTGGTTTCCAAATACTGGGCCCCTAGCCCCAATTTTCTGGAGTTTTTATTGGGGTCTGCAGGTGCCCGTTCATTGGCTAGTGAGTTGGTGGGTGGAATTTTCCATTACCTTAGGCAACTAAGCAAGCATGGTTACAGAAGCAGAATTTGCAGGTTACAAAATCAAGCGGGCAGGTTTACAGAGCCAGAAGCGCAGGTTCCAGTTCTAAGGCGGGAGATTCTTGTCAGGAAAAGGGGGAGGGGTAGGGCTGCAGTGACTTTTCCTTACCATTTCCCCCCCTTTTATGCCCTTATAATTCCCATAGGGCATCATCTGTACTCAGGGGACTGTATTCCCTTAGGGCTAGAATCTTGGTGGTAGTTATGCGTGATATCGTTGTTTCAATGAACCTGATGAGTGCCTTTATCAGGCATGGGCCAAAGATGGCAGCTATGAGCAAGATGAATAAGGGTCCAGCCAGGGGCAGAAGCCAAGAGGTCCACTGTCCGAGGTTCCAGCCCCAGAACTCGTTTAAGTGGTCCTTCCTCTTTTGGATTCGATCCCTAAGTTCTTTCACTTTGGTAGTGACTATTCTTGTCTCATTAACATAATAACAGCACTCTTCCCCCAGGAAGATAGATGTCCCCCCTTTTCCGGCAGTTAGCAAGTCAAGGGCTCTCCTGTTTTGTAGGACTACTCCAGCTAATGAGTTAATTTGGTTTTGGAGGGAAACCAAGGAATCTGCTACTCGCTCTAGGTCTTCATTTAGTTCTTGTGAGAGCTTATAATAGAACCCAATAGAGGAGCCCAGACCTGCTACCCCTGTTCCTACCCCTGCGGCCACTCCTGCCTCTATGAGAATGGAGGTAAGCATGGCCCTCTTAGCCCTTTTCTAATGGGGGCTTAGTGCCATTTCCAGTTCCGTGTCATTGTAGATTGACATTCAGGTGCCAGGAACACTGGAATGCAACTTCCTGTCCAGTCCCCTCTAAGTACCTGTAAGCAGTGCTCCCCCATAGGTAAAACAGTCCCCGGGGGGAGCACTGAGTCTGATTAGTTGACAGAATTTGGTAGGAAGAGCACCATGTTTCAGGGGCGTCCCCACTGGGCGGGCTGCTCCTAAGACAGGTTAAATTACCTTTTACGGTATTTAAACGGATGTCGAGGGCTACAGGGTCAACAGGGGCAGTTTGATTACGGGTTTCTGTCTGCGTTTGATTTAAGTACCAGTCAAAGTGAGCCGGGGTGCCCGAGTAGGCTCTCCTCCCTAAGGACAGGCATAACCAACAGTGGCTGGTCCCGGGGTTGACCTCGTGGAGGAAAACATAGGTGGCATTACTCATAATGCCACTTGTTGCTGAACAGAGGCCATGAACCATGTGAGATGGTAAAGCCCTGTCATATTTGCTTGCTTGTACTCGGGGCCCTTAGCTAGTCAGGTGAGGCTGGCTCCAAATTGTTCCAAGTTTTCTTCCCAGGCTATATCCTGTACCCCGCTCCCATATTACATGCCTGCATGTATATAATAAGTCCAGCAACTGACCTCTCCTGGGGTACTGTAAGCTCTGCAGCTAGCCCTAGATTTTATTCGGGCCATCCAGAACTTTTGTCCCCTTTCCTTACAAACTGAGGCTTCGGATACCTTATAACATTCTGCTGGCATGTTGGTATGTGGGTAAAGAAAGAGGAGGGTTGGTATGTCCCTGCGAGCTGTTTCAACCTATCCGTTGCTGAGAGAGGGGCAGTCTTGTAACAACTGGAGCAGGGCTGGGAACTGGCGTCAGCCCTGAAGGAAAATAGGAAAAACAGCCCAAGGCACAGAAACATCCTACTATGCACCAGTATGCTATAGCAATTAGGGTTCTATTCACAACAGTCCAGTCCTTGGGGCCACAGCAGCGAGTCCAGTTCCAAACACCAAGACGATCAGGCTGCATCAACACAGGCCCCACAAGGAGCAGGGGTCCATTCAGCTGGCGTTCGGCGAGGTTGGTGCTCGAGGATCTCGGGTGATTCGCACTCTCAGGGGGTGGTCGGGTATGGGTTGAGTTTCCCAGCTGTTCAGCTCTTTATCGTGATGGGCCTTCTTGACTCTGGAATGATGAATCCAGGGGGTACTGCCTGCAACTTTAAGAGCAGTGGGAGTTACAAGGATTACTGTATATGGACCTGTCCAGGTAGGCTGAAGGGGTTCTTTCCTCCAGTCTTTGACCCAGACCTGGTCCCCTGGCTGATGAGGGTACACCGGGTGTCCCAAGGGGATGAGGTTTCGGGACAGGACAGTTTTATGTATTTCAGCTAGAGTTCCTCCAAGCTGCTGGAGAATGGAATCTAGGTTGGCCTCCCCCAGAAGCCTAAGACTTCCTCTAAATGCCCAGACAATTGGGGGTGGCTGCCCAAACAAAATTTCAAAGGGAGAGTAGCCTGTGGGTCCTGGGGTGCACCTAACTTGGAGAAGGGCCAAAGGGAGTAAATCTACCCAGGGGAGACCAGTTTCCTGGCAGAACTTTGCTAGGTTGGCTTTGAGGGTTTGATTCATGCGCTCAACTTTCCCTGAAATCTGAGGCCTGTAAGCGGTACGGAGCCTCCACTTAATTCTCAGCATTTTCGTCAGTTCTTGGGCTGTGGCGGCCACGAAGGCGGGCCATTGTCACTTCCAATGGACAGTGGCATACCGTGTCGTGGAATGATTTCTCTAAGCAGAGCCTTAGTCACTTCTCTTGCCTTTTCCGTGCGAGTGGAAATTTTGGTTCCTCGACCCAACCTGAAAAGGTGCATATCATTACCAACAGGTATTTGTACCCTCGACATGGTTTTACTTCCATAAAGTCCACTATGATATCCTCAAAGGGGGCAATTCCCATGTGCTGGACACCTGCTGGAGCACGGGGGCCTTGCAACGGGTTGTTCTTGGTGCAAACTTGGCATTGACTGCTGATGGTGGTGCAGAGAGAAGTCAGCTGGGCTATGTAATAATATCTCCCGAGCAAGGCTTCCAGTGCAGTTTTCCCTAGGTGGGTGAGCTGGTGGTACTACTGGACAAGGGCATATGCAGCTCCTTTTTGGCACAAAAATCCGGTCATCTGGGAGCAGCCAAGCCCTTTGGGGGGTTTGGCTTCCCCCTTCCTTTTCAGCCCACTCCTGCTCTTCTTGGGTGTAGTTTAGTTGGTCAATTCTTTGTCCCAAGAGGGACAGCTGTGGTGTTAATTCTGGAACCTGTACTTTGTGGTTTTCTTCAGCCGCCTGTCGTGCTGCTTTGTCAGCGAGTCTGTTCCCTTATGCGACCACGTCAATTCCTTTCTGATGGCCCTGACAGTGGATGATGGCAACCTTATTCGGTTCCCACACTGCTTCTAATAGTTGGAGAATTTCCTCCTTGTTTTTGATCTCTCTTCCCCCAGTGGTTAGGAGACCTCTTTATAGATTGCCCTGTGGATATGAACGGTAGCAAACGCATACTTAGAGTCAGTGTAAATGTTTACCGCTTGTCCGGTGGCTACCTGCAGGGCTTGGACCAGCACCCAGAGCTCTGCCCTTTGTGCAGATCATCCTTTCGGTAGAGACGCTGCTTCCACTACCCGCTCGGTAGTGTTAACTACATATTCAGAAAGCTTTTCTCCGTTCTTAACAAATTGCTCCCATCCATGATAGCGTCAGATCTGGTGTGGAGAGCATTTTATCCTGGAGGTCGGGGCGGCTGGCATAGACCTCTTCTGTCACTTCCATGCAGTCGTAATCTGGGGTCCCTTCTTCCTCAGGCAAAAAGGTGGCAGGGTTCAAACTGCGGACCATTTCTATAGTCACTGGGGTTTTTACAGAGTAGTCCCTGATATTGTGCAAGCTGGGGATTTGATATCCATCGGTGCCCACAGGAGTTCATTAAGGCAGTAACCTCATGTGGCACCAGGACGTGGATGGCCTGTCCAAGAGTTAATTTGTCTGCCTATTTAACCAGGATATCACGGTGGCCGCCAGGGCTCTTAGGCAGGGTTGCCATCCTGCAGCCACAGAGTCTAGTTGTTTAGAGAGAGAAGCAATGGGTCTTTGCCAGGGGCTGACCGTTTGCATGAGGACCCCTAAGGCTACTTTGTTTCTTTCATGTACAAACAAGTTAAAGTCTCATCTGGAAGGCCCAAGGCGGGGGCTTGGCTGAGTTGTTTCTTGATGTTTTGAAAAGCCCCGGTTGGACTTCTCCCCAGGCAAGAGATTCCTTTTCCGGCCCCGCCAGAGTTTCGTAAAGGGGTCTGGCCATTGCTGCAAACCCAGGGATCCAGATGCCTGCTCCGAGAAACTCGCGGAGCAGTCTTTTCGTGGTGGGTGTGGGGCTGGAGCAGATCACCCTTTTCCACTCGGGTCCTAGCATCCGGAGCCCTCGCAAGATGTTGAACCCTAGGTATTTGACCCGCTGTCTGCAGATCTGAGCCTTTCTCCACGATACTTTGTACCCAGTCCATGTTAAAAGTTGGAGGAGGGTTTGAGTTCCTTTCCAGCAACTTTCATCCATCTCACTGGCAAGCAGGAGATCGTCCACATATTGCAAGAGAATGCACTTGCAGTCTTCCTGGGGGTAGGTGGCCAGATCTGCTGCCAAGGCTTCCCCAAGAAGGGTTGGGGAGTTCTTGAAGCCCTGTGGAAGCCATGTCCAGGTTAATTGAGTCCTTTTCCGGGTTTTGGGGGCCCTCCCATTCAAAGGCGAACAGGGGCTGGCTAGTGGGGGCCAGCTGTAGGCAGAAAAAGGCATCTTTTAGATCCAGGCAGGTGAACCAGGCAGCTTCAGGTGGCAGCTGTCCCAATAAAGTGTATGGGTTAGGAACAACGTGATGTAAGGTAAGAGTAGTATCGTTTATGGCCCGTAGATCCTGTACTGGTCGGTATCCGGTTCCATCCAGCTTCTTCTCTGGTAATAACGGGGTGTTCCAGGGTGACTGGCATTCGATTAGGATTCCTTCTTCCTTCAGGCAATCTATGTGCTCAGCTATGCCCAATTGCGCCTCATGGGGGATGGGATACTGCCTAGTCAGACTGGGATCGCTCAGGGCTTTAAGTCAATGATGATGGGTGCATGGTTCTGCGCCATTCCCGGTGGGTTATTTTCTGCCCAAACTTGGGGAAACAGTACCAGCACTTCCTCCAGATTCTGACCTGAACTTTCTTCCATGTGAAGTCTCCATTCTTCGCTTCGGGGCACAGTGAGGAGGAGAGTGAGACTGGTCCCGAGTTTTAAGCTTGCTGAGCCTTCAGGTTTGAAGGTAATCTGGGCCACAAGTTTGGTTAGGAGGTCTCTGCCAAGCAGGGGAACCGGGCACTCAGGCAGGTACAGAAATTCATGAGTTACTTCATGGCCACCGAGCTGGCAAGGCCGTTGGTTTGACTGGTCTCTGGTCGCCCCTATATTAGCGGTCTTTCCGCTAAAGGGGGCCACAGGGGTTGTGACTACAGAATGTTCAGCACCAGTGTCCACCATGAAAGTCATTGTCTGGCCCCCAACTTGTAATTTGACCATGGGCTCGTGGGGGCCAAGTTCCAGTGAGCCCAGTCGCCCCTATTCAGAGTTGAGTCCTGCCAGCCCGATCAGATGGTCTTGGGGCTCTGGTCAATATTTTCTGTTAGGGGTGCTTCCTCTTGGTATCTGAGACTTCTGGGGGCACTCATTTTTCCAGCGCCCACTCTCTTTGCAGTAAGCACATTGGTCTCTGGCCAGCAGCATCCTCCTGGTGCTTCCTCCCCTTTTGCATGGCAGTTCATTTCACCTGGTGGGGTCAGCATTTCCCAGGGCTGCTGCTAGTAGGGAGGTTTGGTGCTTCAATCATTTTCTTGGCTTCTCGCTCAGTGACTTTGCCCCAATTGAGGAACACTTTGTTGGTGACCTCTAGCAGTTGAGAGATGGTCATGCCCGCGAATCCTTCCGACTTTTGGAGTTTTCTTTCGATGTCTGCTGCTGCCTGTGCCACGAAAGCTGCGTTCACCATCCTCTGGTTTTCTGGAGCTTCTGGGTCGAAGGGTGTGTAAATCCTGAAGGCCTCGCAAAGCCGTTCATAGAATTCCCCCGGAGACTCATCGGGTTTTTGAATAACTGAGGTTGTTTTGTCATGTTCGTGGGTCATTTAGTCCCTTCTTGGACCTCTCGGAGGAGTGCTTCCTGATATAGTTGGAGCGCAGCCAGTCCCTGTTCAGTGTTAAAGTCCCAGTTAGGCTGTTTCCGGTGCCGCTGCCCGTGCCCAATCCTCCAGGTCTAGGACACCAGTAGGGGCTTGCTCTTGTAGCCACTTTCGTGCTTTTGCCAGGATTCGCCATCTCTCCTCAGTATTAAATAGAGTCAGAAAGAGTTGGCAGCAATCATCCTAGGTGGAAGGGTGGGTCTGGAAGATGGATCCCATGAAATCAATAAGGGCCTGAGGCTTCTCCGAATAGAAGGGGTGTGATGTTTCCAGTTTAAGAGGTCTGTAGTTGTGAAGGGCTGGTAGTACAAAATGGGCCCTCCTGGTTGAATGGTCCCATCTTTGCCTAGCCAGGGTGGGCCCTGCGTCTCACGGAGGGGCATCTGCAATGTGGACTGTGCTGACTGGAGTCTCCTTGCCAATGGGGTTGCAGGACTCCCCTCTGGTGGGGTCGTCAGTTCTGCAAGAGCTAGGGGTGGTGTCCCTGCATGATTTGCCTATACCTCTGGGCCGGGAGGGGAGACTGAAGGAGGAAGCATCTCTGGGAGACCCGCCAGTGCTCCTGAGCCAGGAGGAAGGGCCCGGGCAGTTGGCACATATGGCAGTGGGGGCAGTGGTGGGTCTTCTTCCGAGGACCCCTGATGAATGACTTGTTTCTGATGCCTCGCTTCTTATGCAACTAAGACCCTGCTCTGTCCCTTCTTTCCAATGCACAAGCGAACCCAAGGGGGCAGAGTCCAGGCTATTTCTAACCAGGAGTCAATATAGGGGAACTGATCTGGGTGGCCAGGGGTTCCGGTGACTACTAGCCACACCGCATGGATGTTGGCCATGTCTAGGGTTCCTTCCGAGGGTCAGTCAACATTAAAAGTGGGCCACTCCGACTCACATAGAGTTCGGAGGGTGCCGGGGTTCATCAGGATACCATAATCTCCGGAAAAGCCCTCCTGAAGTTCTTAAGCGTGCAGTTCAAGATGGTGGGTTTTGACTGTGATGAGCCCATACCCTGTGTCTGTGGCGCAAGACAGACAAAGGTGGGTGCCTCTTTCAAGGCCACTCAGGTGCCCACCTGTCCGCGTCCCTTGCGGGGACTTAGGTTGTCTTAGATAAGGTGTCCAGACAATTTTCCGGGTGCACTGTTATGCTGGATGACGTAGCCCCGGAAGCAGGTTGGGGCCCACTCTGACCCCATAGCACAGGCCGTGGGGCCACAAACTGGTATGATAGGTGCAAGCCCCTACCGTCCACATTCACGCACACAATCACTCAGAGGTTAAACAATCCCTCCCACAGGAATTGCCCCATACTGGAGTCTCGTCACACGAGACCTTAGGGGGTGATCAGTCTCCTCTTCCGTCTGGAGACGGGCCTGACTGGGGCTTGGCACCCGGGTGCTTACCTCTCCGAAGTCTTCTGATATCGTGTCTCTCTCCCTTGAGTCCGACTGGGACGTGGGGACGCGGCCCGCAGGGATCCACCTGGGAAGGAGGTCCCGTCAAGACAACAGGAGGCGCCTACCTCGTTCACTCGGAGATCGCCGTTGCCCACGCCCTTAGGTCCCAAGCTGGAGGCACAATGGGCCTGCTCGGTTGGGTTTCCCGGTCAGGGAACCAAATGTTGTGGCTGTCGCGATAGGAAACCCAAAAAACTGCACTTGGAGGGAGCGGAGGAACCAGGCTTTATTATGCGCGCGGCCCCAGAGGGAAGTTCGGTTTTCAAATTCTGGGCCCCCAGCCCCAGTTTTTTGAAGTTTTCATTGGGGTCTGCAGGTGCCGGTTCATTGGCTAGTGAGTTGGCAGGTGGAATTTTCCATTACCTTAGGCAACTAAGCAAGCATGGTTACAGAAGCAGAATTTGCAAGTTAGGAAATCAAGGGGGCAGGGTTACAGAGCCAGAAGTGCAGGTTCCAGTTCTAAGGTGGGAGATTCTTGTCAGGAAAAGGGGGAGGGGGAGGGCTGCAGTGACTTTTCCTTATCAGCGAGGTGAACTCATGGCCCGCATTGGCGCGGTGGAGCTGACGCAGCAAGATGATGCAACAAAGGAAGACAAGCAGACACAGAAAAAACGCAGGGCAAGTGGACACAGTGAGCACAAGCAGCAAGGGGGGCGGGGATAAAAAAATAAAAATAAACCTTTAAAAAAAGAAATCAATTGATAAAAGTCTTCCAACTTTGAACTTTTTCAAAATTGTTTTGGACCTTCTACATGTATTGTATTTCCATATTCATTTTATGATCTGCTTGTCTAATTATGAAAAAATGTCTGCTGGAATTTTGATAAGAATTGAATCTGTAGATCAACTTTGGGAAGATATTCAGTTTAGCAATATTGAGTCTTCCATTCCATGAATATTTACATCTTCTTTTGTTTCAGCAAAGTTTTGTAATGTTCAGTGTACCAGTCTTGCATTTATTTTGTTAAATTATTCCTAAGTATTTTATTTGTTTTGATGCTATTTTGAATAGAATTGTATTCTTAATTCATTAGTGAATTGTTCATTGTTTATATATACCAATTATTCCTTCCTATTGCTAAATAACTATATTGTTTTTGTTGTTTTTAATAATTAATGGATTTATATGTGAACAAGCAAGGGGAAATTTTTTAACCAAAGGAGAGAAAAGGAGGTAAGCTTAAAGATAGATTTATTCAGCATAGGCTTGGTATTTATCCAGTTGACATTTGTGAAGGTCCATGCCGTGTAGTTTGTGGTAGTGTGAATGATATAACCTCATGGAGGGTTATAAAGTTAAATTGGATGAGCATATGTAAAGTTCCTGACAGAGACATCAACCTCATATGCTCTGGGGCTGGTGTGCAGAAGGGAGGCACATTGCTCAGAAGTAAAGATGGTTTAATACTCACTGTTCTCTTGTCAGCCTGGAGAATCCTGGAGTCATTAGGATTGTACCTCATAAATATTAAGGCTCTCCTAACTAATTTTTCTTTAGTTGGATCTCTTTCCTGCTGCTTCTTTAATCTCAATTTTCCTTTCCATTCTCTCCACTTAATCAATTTGAATGATAATTGTTAATTATTGGGTTCATTTCAGACAAAATGTTTAGAAAATATTTTTGGTAGGGTTTAGTAAATTGATGCATTTCTCTTTTGTTGTTGTTGTTGTTTTTAATTACCTTAACTGGGTTAGTATTGATTTACTTCTTATGTTCCTTTCTGAATGAGAAGGAAGCCTTGTTTGTTCATTCATTTATTCATTCACTCGTCATTCAGCATTTATTGAGTGCCTGCTATGTTTCAGACCCTGTGCTAGTTGAGAGATCATTCCACAGAAGCACATGGAAAGAAAAATCCTTCACCATTTTCTGTGTATATCTACCTGAGCTTACTGGGGTCGGTGAAGGAATACAACCAGAGGCCTCAGAAGGCATTGCTCAGATTAGAATAATTAAGGATAAATAATGCTGCTTCATTAATTACCCCACCCCCACCCCGGGTTAGAGATTCTTTGAAAAGTTATCGCCAGCTGGCTGATGTTTCAGCTCAAAGGCACCTTTGAGTAGTATACAAAATTATGGAATAAAGTAACTGTTTTTCCAGATCTCTTCTTTTGAACTTAAGGGATGTTAACCTAAGATCGTCCACTAATTAACTCTATGACCTTGGGCAAGTCACTCCAGTGATCTCTGAGGACTTTTCTAACTCTAGCTTCTATTTTCAGACTCCTCTTCATTCCTAGGATTCTGATTTGTGGGTAGCAGAGAAGGGAGAGAAGTGACAAAGAAAGAGGAAATCTTTCCAATGGCTTTGTGTGTTCAGGATATGATACATACAAATATATAAGTAAGCTTAAAAATAAATGACTTAATTTACTGGTGAGTTTGGGATAAGGAACCAGGCATGCATGGCTCTACCCCTTTTCTTCTCTCTTATTCTTGATAATAAACTGCTAGGGGCATGAATTCTGGTCTACTCTTCCATATCTGAAGTTTGTTTACAATGCAAGTTCCCCCATGGATATCTGTGGTTGTCCACGTTTTCCTATAATTTGGTGGATAAATCTGCCAATTCAGGGGCTCAGCATTAGGATGCCCATTTTTGCTTCTAATCTAAGCCACATCCTCTAACCCAGCCTTTATCAGTGTCAAAGATGGTGGTGGTGGTGGTGGTGGTGGTGGTGGTGGTGATTGATTTTTTACCATTGGCCTGTCTTTGATTAAAAGCTCAAGAGGAGAAAACAGTAATAGTATTTACTGGGCCTTCTCAAACTTCAATACATGTCTGTAACAATAATGGTCTCCTTGGACTTTAAAAGGAAAACAGCATAGACGTAGCCTGAACTTGTTCAAGAAATACCCTGCAGAGCATCTGTAGGTCCAGATCACCAGGTACACAACCTTTAGAAAAAGGAAATCAAGTGGGCACTTCAGAGTTTATAAGAGTTTGGCAAATGTGAATGTGACTGCTTTATTTTATACTTTAAAATTAGTAACTTCACTCCTGTAATACAATTGGAGTATTTCTGGAATCAGTCAATCACTACTGTCAGATATAGTGGATCAGTTACTTTCAGCCATCACCTAAAGATCTGAACAAGGCATTTGCATTTTATCCTCAATTTATCCTTGTAATTCCTATATTGTGATTCATAGAAGTAAATCATATTTAAGAAGGATAGAAACTTTACATCTTATAATTCCATAAGCCTTTTACTTTCCATATTTAAAACAAAACAAAACAAAAAAACGGAAAGGGAAATTTTATATCCTAATTAGTGAGTATCCTGGAATGATCGTTCTGAATTATATTTATAGGAAAGTATCACTAATTATGAATTGTTAGAAGGAGTGAGAAGAGGCCAACCTAGTTGTCTCAATTTATCCTCTTCCTTTAGTAAGTTTATTTGGATGAATCTTAAATGATGCCTCTGGCTCCAGCTCTCTCTTGAGGCTCTCACACGCCTTTTTAACTGCCTGCTGGACCTCTCTAGATTAATAACCCACCTTGAATTCCACAGATCCAAATTCAAACCACAACAACATCAGTCCAATGAATCTGCAGGCTCCATTTCTGAGATTTTGCTCCTTCCTCTCTGGTACCCAGCCCTGGGAGCTTCACTCAAAGTGCCTTCCATCTATACCCCTTCTCTGTTACCCCCCATCAATGCCTTTGTCCTATTGTTGATTATGTCTTACCTTGCTTATAGAGATAGCCTTCTGTCCATCTCCTCCAGGCCATCCTAAACATCAGGACAAGAGTTTCAGAGTAATCTTGCTAAAATAAAAATTTGGTCATCTCTTTCCTGTAATCAAACATATTCAGTCTCCTCATTACACATAGGATATAGCTTAAAGTTGCTAGACAAGTCATTTAAAGAACCCATCCCATTCTGATTATTACCTGAAATTTTAGCCATATTTCTCTGCACCCTTCTTTCCATATGAATCCTCAACTATATTTATGTAGAGCTGTTTGCCTTGGTGACTACAATGTACCCGTCTCTATCTCTATGCCTTTAGCCCTGTCGTTCCTGCTATCAGGGTTGTCATTCCTGTCACCACCTCCATCTTATATGGTCTTACTAAAACACCACCTCTTCTAGCTGCCTTCTTTGAAAATCATACCTTGAATAATATTCCCCCTCTATAGCAGATATTATTAGCATCCTGCCCTTTCCCTCTAGGCACACCAGCCCCACGCACACTGACCAGATAGATTTCCTGGGGTAAGCAGCATCCTAAGGACTTTTCTCTTATACCTGAACCAAGGCAGGTCATAAGTACCAAGGAGTCTTCATTCCTCAGGAATAGTCCTCAACCAATGAATGAAAGGGGTTGGAGGAAAAAACTCAGGCTACCTTGCCCCTCATTTGAGCTAACTGTGGCATCTTCTGCACTGTCCCCCAGAATTCATTACCCAATAGGATTGAACTCCAGTTGCCCACAGTAGGAATCTGCTCAAGAATGCACCTTTTATAATCAGCTACCTAGATTCCTTGTCTAACTTCCATGCTTTCCTACTGGTGCTTTCAGGAATCACCCCACAAATAAACCACTTGTGCAAACATTTTTATGTGAGGGTTTGCTTCTGGTGGAACCCAACGTAATACACTGTGTATATGATCAAATAGGCTGCTTAGACTTCTCCTATCTATAATTTCATTTACCTTGGGAAATATTCATTTGAGAACCTATCTGAATCCTTGAGGTCAGGAACAGAATCTTCCTTGGTATATGCCTTTCAACACATGCACAATCTTTTACTTGAAGTGGGTGTTCAACAACTAAAATTTGAACGAAAAATTTGCATTCTGGAACATGAAAGAAAATGCTAAAATTTTCAAAATTTTGTGGTAACTGCATTAGAACAATGACTATTTTAGTCTTTAAGAATTCTGCCCTCAAATGCACAGAACACATTATTTGTAACCTGCAGTCAATACTTTTCATGTTACCTGGTATTGAGAGTTGTATTTCCATGTTTCACCCCCCTATCCTCTAGCCTCATTGAGGCTATTATGCTTCTTTATAATTCCAACCCCTAGTCTGATATCTTGCATATAGTATGTGCTCAACTTCAAAAATATTTTTAATAAAGTTAAGAATTATAAAGCACTTGAGAGTGTTTAAAATTATTTATTTTTAGATAGTTTATTTTCATTTATCATTGTTATACTAGTTATTTTTATGGTCTACTATAGATTAGAAAGATAAACTGGTAGAGTTGTAACATACTGCCTATACAAATTTTAAGTTGAGAATATCCAAAGTAATGAGGTTTTACTGTATTTAGGAAATTATTTGAACAAGTATTGAAATTGGAATCTTGTAGAGTGTGTGATACAAATTAACAGTCTCTGAATATCCTGATTGCATAGCCTTCATCCTTCAGCTTCTCTTTTTGCCTGCACTTCAACTGCAGCATCTATATACATTCACCCCAAAGAGGCAGTCTACAGATCTTGTAACTTTCCCTGCAGCCAGAAAATCTAATTCACTGTAACAGCACAGCTGTGTCTTCCCTAAGCTACCGTAGACATACCCCTTTAAATATTAGCTTAAAGAAAGCAAAATAATACAAAACAATTGGGAGAAAATAATTAGTGTCATGTGGCCTGCACCCAGTCATATGATTTTTATAAAGCAGCTCTTTCTGTGTTTAGGATTTCAGGTTTCCTTTAATCATCAGTGAGCCTTCATAGGTCAGAATTTCACCTGGGCCTTGTCACAGAGGAAATAGTGCAAGAGGTTCCACCAAGAGGGGCAAATTAATGATCAGCAGATACAACCAGAGATCTATATATACATGAATAATCTGAATCTCTACACTATTTTGCATATGTAGATAAAAGTCAAACAAACACTTTAGAATAGGTTGTGGATATGGATATGCCTGGAAGGCATGTGATGTAGTTGTGGTCCAGGTGTAAATATTCTCCTAAAAGGAAAGTAGATACAGTGCAGATGTATGTAAATAAAAAAACATTCTTCATGAAACTATACTCTTATGATTACAGTGCTGGCATACTATTTTTAGTGTGAAATAAATTTTGAATTAAATAAGCTTGAATTCTGCAAGATTTAAAAATTATTAAAGCACAATAGAAAACATGGTTGTGGAGTAGCAACTGCTTTGGATTACGTTCTCTTTTGAAAAAGAAATGTCACAACTGGGAATATGGTGTCCAAGAAGAAGAGATTTGCCAACAAAGGTGGATCTTTAATCCAGATTCTACATTTTTACCCTCAATACCTGCTACACAATTTGCAGGACCCATTGCAAAATGAAAATGTGGAGTCCCTTGTCCAAAATTTATTAAGACTTTCAAGATTAAGCCAAGTGCAGGTGACTCTTGAGCAACTCTTATACCCATGAAGCTGGTCTTAGTACCCGCCATTTATTCAGATCCTTCTCAACAAGGCTTCTTTCTCAGTGGATCTTCACTAAATGAAGTGTCATGAAGACTAAACAAGGTCTATGTAAACATGATTCAATAATTTCTTAATATACTTTTTAAAAAAAAAGATTTATTTATTTATCTCCCCTTTGCTGCTTGTGCTCGCCAGGTCAGCCAACCACGCTGTGCGGGTGGGCCTGCCCCCACCAGGAAGCCCCGGGAACCGAACCCGGGGCCCCCCACATGGTAAACGGGAGCCCCACTGATTGAGCTACAGCCGCTTCCCAGCTGTGCATTTTTCTGTGTTTGCTTGTCTCCCTTTGTTGCATCATCTTCCTGCACCAGCTCACCGCACCGTGCAGGCAAACTTGCCTTCACCAGGAGGCCTCGGGAATCGAACCCCAGGCCTCCCATATGGTAAACGGGAGCCCAAACAATTGAGCCACAGCCACTTCCCTTGATATACTTTTAACAAATATACATTGAAGATTTGTAAGGTAGGGCTGGTTCTTAATTAAACTTCAATAATTAATCTTATGATATTCGTACATTCCTTCCCACTTGATTGACAGATCTTCAAAGTCAAGACCCCAATCTTGGAATCCTGAGGTCTTGGGTGATCACCTACTTCCACTGTGTTTGAGAATAAGGGAGAAGTGGCAAATGCACTCATGTTATTATTTCACAGTGGCCTTTCCCACAAATCCCTCCACGATCTCCCTTGCTGGAACTGAATCCATGTACTTCTTTTGTTTCAGGGTCATCCTCAAGGCAGGTCCGAGCAGACTCCTCTATGTCTTCTTTCCCTCACACTTTGCTTCCCCTGTTAGCCAACAGAGGGAAAATAATAGATCTTGAGGAGTTAGAGAACTTGGTCTTCTTTACCCCTCCTGGCCCAAACTCTATTCATCAGCTTATCTTGGAGGCCCAGTTGTATTCTTGAGTTGTCCTTGACAGGTATTGCTTCAATCTCTTTGTAATAGAGTACAGGGATAAAACAACTTGGGTTTTCCCTTTTGGAATAAAGATATGGTGAGTTGTGTGACCCACCTCTCCCATAGATTCAGTTTTGTATTCCTGAGCCAGGTGGATCTCATGTATCTACTAGGACCCACAAAATTTGAGAACAGTGTATATTAGTAATCCTGAAAAATTCCAGGAGTAGTTCTATAGGAGTGTCTCCAAATTTTTCGCTCACTTATGTCATATTTCTTCCAAGACCTATGAATGCGTGCAGTGTTAATTAAGTTTATTGTAACTTTTCTAATGAATGTCTTTGAAAAGCATTGGCTATTATGCTTATTGTCCTATAACAATCAGGGCATTTAACTGAATTTTAAACCAAGTTATGGCACTGAGCTAAGAAGTTAACTTCCAAACATTGTGATTCTTGTTAACAATTATGAAATAAATATAAATAAATAAATATATATCCCAGAGACTTAAATCTTTGGACTGTTCATATGCCGATTGAGCCCTGAATCTCAGCAGAGTTGTAGCCAACACCTACTCTCCGGTTCATCAGACTCCCCCAGGACAGCTATATGGTAACAAAAGATTGATGAAAACCAAGTATCTAAACTGCAAGCAAGACAGTTCCATCCACCTGCCCCATAGGATATAAGCCCTCTCTTAGTTGGAAGCAGAGTGGGCATCACCATCTTAAAATCCTCAAGACTAAGGAATGAACAAATATAAGGGGAAAATGCAACTATGGACTAAAGTAAAATTATTATTCTAGTAGTGGACGAACTTGTGGCATTGATATAAAGACAGTGGTCAACAGAGGTTCTGAGGGGAGGGAGAGGGAAGAATGGGGTGTTTTGGGGACACTGGAATTGTTCTGTATGATATGGCAATGACAGATACAGGCCATTAAACATTTTAACAAAACGTATAGAATTGTGCAGTGTAAAGTGTAAACCATAAAGTAAACTATTAACCATGGTTAGTAGCAAAGCTTCAATATATGTTCATCAGTTGTAACAAATGTACCACACTAATGAAAGATATTGTTAATGGTGGAAAGTGTGGAGGTGGAGAAAGTGGGGTATATGGGAATCCCCTATATTTTCAATGCAACATTTATGTAATCTAAAGCTTCTTTAAAAAAAATTATTTTTATATAAAAAGAATAAGAATATGCATTTTTGAAAATAAATAATAAAAAAGCAGTTATGAAAAAGTTGTGAAAAAGTCATTCTTTGGGCAACTTAAACTTTTGCATCTATTAAATGTGAATAAGCCCATCTATCCTTTTATTTCAGAGGGAAAACACCAGTTATTGGGCATTTTTTTAAAAAGGGGAATTTGATAAGAAAATGATGTTACCATTACTACTACTATCATAATTATATTTAGTTTTTAGAATCCATCACCTCTTAGTTCTCAATTGTTTGTTTTTGTTTTTAGTGTACTATTTTTTTTTTCTGTATTAGAGAAGCTGTGGGTTTACAGAATAATCACGCATCAAATAGAGAATTACCATGTACCACCTGTGATGGTTTGAAGCTGTATGGACTCCAGAAAATTATATTCTTGAAGTTAATCCATTCCTGTGGGTTTGGACCCATTGTAGGTAAGATCTTTTGGTGAGTAGGATCTTAAGTTAAAATGTGACCCCATTATTCAGGGTTCTTTATTCTTAAAGTTCTTATTGGAATCCTTTATAAGAGAATGAAATTCAGACAAAGAGAGGGAAAGCCATGGAAACAAGAGGGAGAAAGCAACGAAACCCTGAAGAGAAGGGAGAGAGGAGCAGATGCCACCATGTACCTTGCCATATGATAGTAGAGTCCAGGATTGCTGGCAACTGGTCTTCAGGGAAAAACCATCCCTGATGATGCCTTGATTTGGACATTTTTCTCAGCCTCAAAACTGTAAGCTCATAAGAGAATAAATTCCCACTGTTAAAAGCCAACCCATTTTACAGTATCTACATTTCGGCAGCCTAGTAGACTAGAATACCACTGTATTATTAACACCTTGCATTGGTGTGGAACATTTGTTACAATTTATGATAGCATACTTTTATATTGTACTATTAACTATAGTCTATAGTTTAACTTAGGGTTCACTTTTTGTTTAGTATAGTTCCATGGATTTTTAAAAAATTTTATTCTATTGCCATATATATAATCCAACATTTCCCCTTTTTAATCACATTCAGATATATATTTCAATGCTGTTAATTACATTCACAGTGTTTTGCTACCACCACCACCATCCATTTCTAAAACTTTTCCATCATTCCAAATAGGAACCCTGTTTTTAATTAGAATTTTGTAATAGATTTCTCTTGAGTCCGATTTTCATAGAATTTAAGTTACTGTTTAATTGGCATTTCTCCATTGAAACTGGTAAGACACATTGGGTATACATTAAATATGCTGAAGGAGTTAACAAAATTACCTGTTCGATAGATATAAACCTATACTAAATGCAATTTTCAATCAGTTACCAGTAGAATCTTATTATACTGGCGTACTTCACAGGATTTGTGGATTTTACTTAATATAGTTAAACACAAATGTGTTTTTTAACAGCTTTATTCAAGTATAATTGAAAAACAATAAAGTGCACATATTTAAAGATTACAATTTGATAAGTTTTGAGCTTATCTATACACCCTCAAAAGCATCACCACATCACAGTGGCAAACATATCCATTACCTCCAAAAGTTTCCTTGTGCCCTTTTGTAATCCCTCCCTCCTGCCCTCTCCCAGGGTCTTGCTTCTCCCCATCCCTAGGCAACCACTGATCAGCTATCTATTACTTTAGATGAGTTAGCATTTTCTAGTCTTTTTTGACTTTTTATCAGTCACTATAATTATTTTGAGATTCATTCATGTTGTTGAAAGTTGTGTTTCAGTGATTGAGCCCATTTTTATTGCCGAGCAATATTCCATTTTGTTGATATTCTGTTTTAGCCTCACCTTCAAATCTTTTCTCTTTCTTTATTCTTCTCCTCTTTAGGCTGATCATGATCTTTACTTCATTTATGTCTCCAGGGAGGCTTCATGGTCCTGCTGGAGTTTTGGTCAGCACATGTAGATCCAAGTCCCAGCTTTGTTCCTTTTGAACTGTGTGAAAGTGGCCTTGTGAGTTTCTTCCCAGGACTACAGTTCCCTCATCTGAAAAATGAGAATAGTAATATATACCTCTGAGGATTGTTGAAATTAATTCTGTAAAGCATGTAGAACAAATTTAGCACAAGGTAGTGCCATGTGAGTTTGCTACTATTGTTATAGTTACTACTACAATTATTAATTCCTTATGACATGCTTTGTAGAACTCCTAGCTCACAATAAGTCCTCAATAAGTATAGCTACTATTATTAATTTTACTAATATTACTACAGTACCTGACAACTATTCTTTCCCTTCCTTTCCTTGCCCCTGTGTGGTTTTCAGTATAATCACTATTCTTGCCACTAGTAGCACAGTGTTACTTGACCAGGCAGAATAGAGGAGGGAATTGGTTCCCAAAGTAGGATCCCAGGACCAGCAACATCTGCGTGGATCTGGCAAATTGATAGAAATGTAATTCTCAGTGGAACCACTATCTGAGGCCTTCCAGGTGATTCTGATGCATGTAAAATTTGAGAACAATGCAGTATTGTAGGCAGCAGGCTTGAGCAGGGGTTAATGCAGGCACAGCTCACATCAACTTCACTTGTTAGCAAAATCACACTGTGGACTAATTGAGATTAATAACTAAAAACCCTAAATCTTTTTTATACGTGTTGCTGCTAATCCCCGTATTCCCCACCTAGTACTCGTTCAGGATTCTTTTTGAACTGAAGTATGCGTCTTCACATTTATCCTTATTAAACTTAATCTTGTTAGATTCAGCCCATCGCTTCAGTCATGTTTGGGGAAATTTTAGTTCAGCTGGAATGAACCGTGACAACAAGGCAGGGCCTAGAGACCGGGAAGGGATGCTGCAAGGACCATGTTCTTTTATATATTGGCCGAATACTGGCAGATGACATTCTGGCTATGGTGGGTTCCTAATTAAACACGTGAGACTGGGGAGAGGAGGGAACTTGATTTCATTTTAATGCAACTAACATTTTTTGGGCACCTACCAAAGTTCCTGGTGCTGCAAGCAGGTAAAGGAAGAGTGCTAAATAGTCTATTCTTTAATGTCAGATGTAAGTGAACATGAAGGATCCCCCCTCTCACCCCACAGGCACCTAAAGCCAGATGCAGTAACACTTACTTGCAAGTCTCTGAAGAAAGAGAATTAATATTTTCCGAGTGCCAGACTCTTCCCAATGATGTAAGAACTATTACCATATTTTCAGTTGAGGAAACAGGATCTAAGAAGTTAATGCATTTTCTCAAGGTCACACAGGTAGTTAGCAGTGGAGCTAGTGGAAATCCCCAGATCTGTGTGGTTTTAAAGAATATTCTGTATGTAGGTTTTCTCTCTGAGACCAAGAAAATTAAGCCCTTTAAATATTAAAACTACCAGTGTCTTAAAGTACGACCATAAACAATTGATGCTCTTAGGCTGATTTATACTGCGTAAGTTTACAACCCTAAGATGTTAAAAATAGCAAAGATAACCAATGCTAAATTTAGCAATTTGCCTAACTGTGCTCACAGTTCTAATTTTTAAAAAAAACAACAACTTGCTTTTGGGTGTATTTTTATTTGCCACTTTTAAAGCATCAGCCACATATTTTGAAATGTTAACCATATATTTTAAATAATACCTATCTTTCAGCAGATATATTAATATTATGACAGCAACTTTTTAACTCTAGCAGCCAGATCTTTGGAAGGACTATCATTTCCTTATCTAGGGGTGAAACTAGTTAATTCTGCCCTATTTAGCAGGTAATATCTACTATATTTTACTATCATATAAAATATGCATTTTAATAAATAGCTTGTTGTATGATAGAAAGTACCCTTGATTTGGAGTTTGAAGATTAAAATTTGGTTCCACTTACCAATGATATAATCCTGGGCAATGAATTTTACTTTTATAAGCCTCAGTTATCACATCTTTAAAATGGGGAGATAATGTTCATGGAGTTATAAGAATTTACGGAGAATGTGTCTATGAAGGTGCTCTGTACTCTGTTAAATGTTTCACAAATACAAAGTACTATTATTATTATTATCTTCTGATACCTATTTTACAAATTGCCATCCAGAAAAGAAAATGTGAACTATTTTGGACATGTCTGCCACCTATACCTCTAGTTAATTTAGAGAGCAGAAGTTACATTTTTGAACTTCACTGAAAATGCTTCCATTCTTTCATAGTTTCTTTTTAGCAATAGAGCTTCCTGTAGAATTACCATAAGAACAATGTGGTAGGACCAATAAGTCATAAATTAGAATACTAGATTTGGGTTATTAACTTCCATTTCAAAGATAAATTCTCTCTAACCAGCCCCAGCATTGTCAGTACTTATGGAAAGTCACTCACCAGGTGCCTGCCTGCCTAAAGCCATGTGCTATGGTTATACTAAGTGAGTCACACAGATACAGTTCTGGTTCTTTAGGGCTTTATATTGTAATACAAACAGGAATGATATGGATTGGGGGGAGGGGCGGCTATCTACTTAAATGCCTTGATTTGAAATCCCATTATTTTTGGTGTGATCCTAGGCAAAGTGCAACAAAGATTTTCCTCATCTTTGAAATGGGAATAATAATAATACCTACCTGTCAGCGATGTTGTGGAAATTAAATGCTGTATTATGGGTAAGATTTTTAATACAATATCAGTACTTAATGTAGAGTCAATATTAGCTGTTATTAAAGCTGAGTACTCCCTCCTCCAATGTCTAACTCCTGAACCTTTCACCTCTGCCCTCTGATCCCCATACTTCTGCAAATTTAATCAGGTTATGAGCTGCCTCTGGTCATAATGAATAAATTGTGTAGCCCGGAAATCATTGTCAGTCACACATACTGCTTTATTAACCCCCTGGAGTCACAGAGTCTTAGAGCAGGAACCCCAGAATTTGGAAGTCATTTAGACCAACAGACCTAATTTTTAAAATGAGGCAATGAAGGCCCAAAGAGATTTAGTGTCCTACCCAAGGCCATAGAGCCAGTTAGTGGCAAAGCTGGACTAGAAGCCCAGCTCTACATTCAAAGTACATCACTTTCCCTCCTCCACATGGTCTCCCCGGTCTCCCTGGTCACCTTAATCTCCTCTTATACTTGTCCTGCCAATAGGACCATGCCAATCTGGTCTTGGCCAATTTAAGTCCGGCTTCAGCTAAATCTTCGTGGTTAATCTTGTTATTCATCTCCTCTTTTTTTCTTAGCATATAAATTTCACAATCTATTTAATAGTTTAAAAAAGAAAATCTTGCCTTTGTTTTTCTCAATAAAATCTTACTTGTGTCAACAAATGAAGCCAATGAAAGCTTCTTTTGTTAGAGCAAAGATGGGGTTGTGGGCCCACTGGCCTGTAGGCTCAGCTCAGACCCTTCTCTCCCATTCCCTCTAAAGTGGCCCCTGAAGGAGCTCCTCTGAACTCTTAGCAAAACCACTTAAAAATTACTATCTAGTGCATACACTTAACAATGGCTATTCCCAGGGACTCTGGAAGGTCAGGAAAGGTTCACACTACTTCCATTAAAAAAATACAGAAATGCCAAACAGTTCTGTACAAATTATGATATATTTTAAATATATAGTCTTAATAGGGTACCACTTTTAACTCAAATACAAAATTGATGGCAGCGTATATGGCCTCATTTTGACATCAGAAGTTTAATTATGAGGCAATTCCACTTCTACCCTTAGTTCCCCATTGGCCCTGACTTCTCTTAACATGGTCCATTTCTCAAGCCTCTAGTTTCAACTCTACTCCCTCACTCAACCATCATTTGATGAATGTTCACTATGTTTTAAGTTCCATGCTAGGTACTGGGGCCACAAAGATGAAAAAGACATAATCTTTTCCCCTCAAGCAAGTGGCAGACTAATAAGGGGGGTATTTTAGTTTCCTAGGCTATGTACATAGAGGTTCAAACCATCACGCGGGGGCAACTCCATAGATGGCTCCTCAAGGAACCAGGTCCCCTGGTAGTCATACCCTTGAGTGGCCTCTGACCTGGCCTCTTACTTGTTTTAGCAGTGGAAGGGACAGTGTGTCAGTTCTTTAGGAGAATTGGAAGCTTCTACCTCCGACCTTTGGGAATGCTCTTCTTTGAGACTCCTGAGCTGCTGTGTAACAAGCTGGACTACCTTAGTAGAGTGACCATGTGGAAAAACCATGTGAAGAGAGAAAAGCCCAATTTCCCCAGCCTCCCACCTTGAGCCCAGTCTTCCAGGTAGCCCAGCCAAGGTATCAAATATATGAGAGAACCAGAAGTTCCAGCCAGTTCAGCCCCCAGGTGATATTACACAAGCAGAGGAACTGCACAGTTGATCCCACTCAACTCACAGACTTGAGAGATAATAAATTGGTTATTGTTTAAGCCACTACAGTTTGGGGTGGTTTGTTATATAACAATAGGTAACTGAAACAAATGGGCAAAAAACTAATTACAATACCATATGGTAAATGCTATAATTGAGGTAAGTACAAACCAAAGTGGTAGCACTGCGGAAGCACTGACTATACAGTGTTTGCCTAGAGACCAAGGATATATCAGGATTCACAGAGGAACTAGTATTATGAAATGGATCTTGAGGAATGAGTAGAATTTTGTCAGGCAGAAGAGTTTCATCTGTATAAACATAAAGAAGTCTAAGAGCACAGAGTAACATGGAAAATCATATGTACGTCAATGTGGGTTAGGAGATGAGGCACTACAAAGGTATATTAGGGACAATTTATAAAGGCCTCTGGTCAGGCTAAGATTATCCTGCAGACAATGGAAAGCCAGTGATGGCCCTTTGGCACTGCCATGAAATGAGCAGTTGCCACATCTGTTATCTCAGGCCTTCTTTCTTTTCTTCATCTACACAATCTATCCACATTCTCTTCCTGCCTCTCTAATAGATGCTTCCTTTTTGGCTTTATTGATTCTGCTTACTTTTCCCATGGCCTCTCCCAGGTTTCTGTCTTTGGTTTTCTTTTCATCTTTCCCAATATTCTTTTTTGGTGGCAACTGAGACCTCTTAGCAGAAGATTCCCAAATCTCTGTCTCTAGACTGGCCTTACTCCTTAAATGACGTATTATCCCAGACAAGTCTAAAACCCAATTCGTCCTCTTCCATTCTCCACTCCCCCTTCCTCCCCCCCCCCCAGAAAAATCAGTCCCTTTTCATCATTTCCTCATCTCTGTAATGTCTTTATATTACCCAGGCTTGGAACCTCAGAATCACATCTTTAATTCCCAGCTTTCTCACATACCTAATATATAAGTTAAATTCAGTTGTTCCTCCTTTCCATCTGTCTTTCACATTTTTCAGTTTCATAGCTCTCTCCTTTACAATTTTCTTAAAATCTATATTGATCTGTCATTCTCCTGCAGAATTATTTTTTTCAAGGCCATTGCCTCAGTAGCTGAAAAACTGTTCCCATCATAATTTGATCCATATCTATTTTATTTTTCAATACTCTACTTCCTAAACTCACTGTTCCATAGCATAGCTAGTAAAGGACCCTGATGCCAAGTTGAACATGGGACCCTATGCCTATGTTGTATGTTCTGTGTATAACATTCCCTTTTTACCCTACCAAATTGGGAAGGAGGTTTAGGGTAATGAAGATGAAGTTCTTGGTAGAAAAGAATTTTTTCTTATTAGAGAAAGATAACCAAGGAATGAAAAATCAGTGCCTCAGTGCTGAGGATCAAATGTTTTTCATGGTTTGGCTAGGAAGAATCACTTGGGAAACCTACTACAAGTACAGTTATCCAGGCCCTACTATAGCAATGATTCTCAAACTTGACTACCCATTGGAGTCACCTGGGAAGCTTTAGAAAATACTGATGCCTGGGTCCCACCATCTGTAGGTCTGATTTAATTGATCTTAACTATAGTCTGGGCATCTGGAGTTTTTGAGGTTTCCCCGGTTATATAATGTGCAGTGAAGATTGGGAACACTGCCCCACAGTTTCAGTATGTCTAGAATGAGGGCAGTGAATAAACTCCCAAATGATGCTGGGAGCCACTCCCAATGATAGAAGCATCTGTGGCCCTGGATGTTTTTGGATAGGGTTTCAATCAATGCCTAAGTCAGCCATGGGATGGAGCATTAGGTCCCCAGCAACTTGTTCTTGTAGTAATAAATTGGCTTCTGTGTTGAGACTAGTTGGATATGCTGAGCTCAATTTCACACCTTCTTCTCACCCTAAGATTGTTCCTCACTGTTTTTCAGGTCTCTTCTCCCAGAAAGCAATTGACTAATTTCTCCTCTTTTTCTGCTCCAGCCAAACTGGCCTTTTTTGATGTCCCCTATATTGTTTTACATTCACAACCTCTTCCTTGTGCTGCTTCAGCTACCTACATTAAAATCCTATCCATTCTTAATGCTCAACATAAATCCTGCCACTTTAGTGAAAACTTCTCCTACATCTCAGCTAGAACTGCTCTCCTGAAAACCTGGAGGACCTTGCAGTATATAACATTGATATGATGCGATTAACATTTATGTAATTATTTATGCAGGGATTGTGATTGCCTGGTAAGTAGGGCCTCTGTTCAAAATACTATATATATATAACTATAATTAGTATATAAAAGCATATATTTTAAAAATTGAGGGTAATGATATTTTTATACCCATATATTAAAATTTAACTATATTGCTAACCTGTATTAGCAACTAAGTTTTAATCATCTTGCTACATTATTGGCATATCTTATGTATCAGAACTGTATTTAAAGTTTAGCACACTGAAAACAAATACCTACTTGAGCAACAAGTGTGTTTTATTATGCTAATAATTGTGCTTTGAAAGGTAATGCTATCCATAAGACTTCAGTCAAGAAGGTATACGCAATTATGAACTTAATTTTATTGGTATTACTTACTAATTTTTTCACTTATAATTACCCAAAAATAGGAGTGTACTTTTCAAGCAATAGACATGCCTGACGTTAAACTACGGGAACATAAAAGGCTTCAGGATATAGTTGAAAGAGGTTGGGATTTGGAGTGTAGCCCTGGGTAAATCATAACTTTTCTGAGCCTTTGTCCCATCATCTATAATAGGGAATGTGTTAGCTGCTTTATCAGTGAAGATGGAATATGAGAACAAATGTTGAAATGCTTTGCAAATTGTTAAATGCTATACAAATATCATTCATTATCATTGTGATGGGCTAGGGAGAAATTTGAACTGTACCATTCCCCAAAACACAGAGTAAAATGTTCTAGATAAAAAAAAATCTAGCTCCGTTTTCTGTTGCTTGACTTTACTAAAATTTCTCCATCATAGTTATATATATTTTTTCTGAATGAGTTAAAAAGAAGAATCTTTATTGTTAAAAATTCCATGTAATTACTGTGAAATAATTCAATGTTTATGAAGTTCTGACTGTTTGCATAGTATGTAGGACCTGTCCCTTAGCATTTAAATATCTATGTATGCACAGCATCTACGGCCTGCCTATCCTCAAGGCATTCTTACCCTGGGGTAAGAGGTCAGAACTCTGAACTAGAATGGAATAAGTAGGCCTTTTCCTAAAGCATTGATATTGCAAGGGTACCTATATTTTAAGTTATGATTTTAAACGATTGTGCAGACTTTTAAATAAGCTCCCTAATTGGCCTCCACTGACTCTAGTCAAAGTGGCAAATTCGTCTTAGGCTGTGGACCAGCATCTCCTTGGCAGCCAGGTGAGGTGACTGGAGTAGAAGGCCAAAGGGTAAGATCTGGGAGCCTATTAGTGCCTCCAGGCTGCTTCCTCACACATCTTCCCAAACTTCTGATTTGAGGGTATTGTTGGGCTGTTTTCACTTGGCTCAAAATTACTACTTAGGGCTCTGAAAGTTGCATGCACCTAAAAGGGACAATAACTATGAAACCAATGTGGGCTTCATCCCAGCTCCTCAATTGTCTAATGAGTGTCCAAATTGCTTTTAAAGACAATAAATGTAGTAAGAAGTTTAAATATCCACTGGGTAATAGCAAATACATACCTTATATATATTTGAAGTCATTTTTTCTGGTCCTGGGAGTCACCTCCCTATTTTGCCTCTCTTTCTGTCACTGTCTCTGCCCCTCTTTTGTTCATACCTCTACTGAGTACTTAGCAAAACATCTGATGCTTGGTGAATATCATTACAGAAAGGAGAGTAAGCAAGGTTGATATGACCCATATGGCATAAGTGAATATGGTGGTTTGGAGCTATATACCCTAGAAAAACATATTCTTAATCCATTTCTGTGGGTGTGGCCCTTATAAGTAGGACCTTTTGATAAGGTTACTTCAGCTAAGGTGTGGCCCAACTCAATCAGGATGGGTCTTAATCCTGTTACTGGAGTCCTTTATATACAGAATAAAATTTAGATGATAGAAAGCCACAGAGGGAGCAGCCAGAAGCTGAAAGTCAATAGAACTAGAAGAGAAGGGAAAGGGCAGGCCAGGCTGCCATGTGCATTGCCATGTGACAGAGAAGTTAAGGACAAAGGATCACCAGCAGCCGGCCCCAAAACACCATAGTCTTCAGGAAGAAATCATCGCCTTGATGATGCCTTGATTCAGACTTAATTTTGGACTTCTAAAAACTGTGTGCCAATAATTCTTATTTTTTTTAAGCCAACTCATTGTATGGTATTCCCTTTGGCAGCTAGGAAACTAAAACAGTGAATCCTGTGAGAACAAAGCAGTACCCAGTGTAGGTTATCTCTTAAGTTTCTTGCTCTAATTTTTACAGTCACCAAACTTGTCACTGAGCCATGGAGAATGGATAAGGTGGCAGCTAAATAACGTCTGGGAGTTTGGAATGGGATATTGTATGGATTGAAAGGCAAATGTAAAGAGCCAGAAAGTCAACCCAAGGGACTAAGCAAGACCACAGCTCCTCCAAGTCTCAGGCTAGCTAGCTGGAAGATGATGTGCAATGGCACAGCTTGAGAGAATGACATCTCTAAACAATGTCAAGGCTCATTAAATTGCATCTAGCCTAGAAAAAAAAAGTTGGGATCTTCAGGATTCAGGACCAGTGTTGCTTCCCTTGCTTTTTCAAGAGTATGGAAATGAAGGATCCTTGTGACAGAAGGTGGGGGTTGTTGAAGTAGTGATGGCAGCCAGAGAAGCAATTCTCATGACCTCTGTTGAGCAGAGAAAACAGCTGGACTGCTGATATTTTCATCAGCTATGTTTCTGCCCAGCTGCACAGATGGGCACTTAAATTACATAACAAATCAAATCCAATGTACCCATCAAACCCTGACAGGCCTATTGCTTAACATCTTTAGAACCACAGTATTCTTGAATATTTTAGGCACAATGGGGCCCGTTTGCTTTTTAAATATAATACTTTACCAATGTTGTGAAGAAAGGAATCTGTTGGACAAGGGAGTGACATCTGTACTGAACTACAGGTTATACCTCCATTTTTTTTTCTCTTCACTGAGGATCCCACTTGGCTTCTTAGGGAACAAGCATCTTCAGCTGTTAATGAGAACTATTCTTATCCAACCTCATTATTTCTTCTAGAGGTACACTGAAACTGAGCTTTGTAAAATAAAAAAAAAACAGTAGTAATTTTATTTTCCACAGATTGTAAAGGGTTTAACTTCATCAGCATTCAAGTGGTCTTGTATCATTCATGATGATGACTCAATAGCAACCTGACTGCAAATAATTCAAGTGCTTTCCATGACTCATGCCATGTATTATGGCAAAGTAAAATTTCTCCCTCTCTCCTGAAAAAAAAAAGGACTATTTTTTTCTTATGAAAAAAGGTTAGACATTTGGAAATTTTTAAGAAAGAGATTTTGCTAACAATATAAATGGTTATTAACATTTTTAAAGTGAATTAAAAGCTTGTCACTAAGATACAACTAAGATCCTAGAAACCAGAGACCTCTATTTGGTGGAACATGAGCACTGATATTATAATGAAATGCTGGCACGGAGTTGCATGTACAGAGATGTATGTACCAAGGTAAAAAGAGTTTCCACTTACTGCTTTTCCAAGTTGGGATTATGTAGATTTGGAACCTACATGAGTGTATCTAGAGAGTCTACTGTCAGGAAGAGCATATTGGCTCTGAAATAAGTCAATGAACATACTATGACTATAATACCATTTAAATGACTAAAGACTCGAATTCTTGAGTAATTGGAATGACTGAGCCACGTCCAACTTTCTCTTTTTTGCTCTTCCTGATTCTCACAAGAACTGATGGTAACTATTGCTCTGTAAAATCAAAGGTCCAGTTTCATTTGAAATGTTAATTAGTTTCTGTCTCCACAAAACTGATTCTGTGGAGTCTTTGGGTCTGAGGGTTAGGAGAACCCAGGACTGGGAAACTCCTCAAAATTGGTACCTGTTGAGTTCCATTGGTACCACACTGGCTTTGAGTGTTCATTGAAAATGAGAGTTTTTCAATACTGTATTAAACTCTCTGTGGCCCTCCAATCCTAGGAAAGAAACTGACATTAATGTTTTTCTGACATAGCAGTTTTAAATTTGGAAAATTTTGAAAATAAAATAGTATATGTCAACCAAATAATTCACTGTTCAGAGATGATATCACATAATATTTTGGGAAATTACACATGTATATACACTTATATATCATGCATATGTGTGTAACTGGCATGATTTGTCCCACAAATTTGAGCATAAATATGGACACATATCTCTTATTATTTATTTGGGAAACAAACACATGCTCAAACTGTAAGAACCCTATTAGTAGAAAGACTGAAATTTCCCTCTTGAGATCTTTTCTGCCCACTTGTCCAATTTCCCTCTCCTCTTTCCTGGTCAGTTCCCCAAGAATACCAATGATATCCTTAGTGCACAGGGAGGATCGATGGGCAGGGCCATTCCTGCTCCCAGTGCTAGGTATAAAGAAACAGAATAACTGCCTTTTCTTTCCAGGGTTGCCACTGATTCTGTCTCGTGCCTGGTGTCACTGTTTAAGACTATGCCCAAAGACTAACAGATGCTTGGCCACTCTGCACTGATACGCTTGCTGGTCTGGGTGCCTGTCAGCTCCACAATGGGGCTCTAAACTTGGGCTTTGAAATTGTAGCTCTCTTAGTTCGTATTGAGATATTCTGCCATTGTTCACTACAGCAAAACCTGTGTCACTAGTCATGGCGGCTAGCCTTAGTCACACACTGTTGAGAAAGCTCCACAAATAAAGCTGGGGCTACCAGCCTAGTTGTGCCCGTTCTTCAATGTTATTTTAGGGGACTCCTTATGAGTTCCAGCTCCTAAGCCTTGGACAGGCCCACTCTGACCCCTTTACAAGTCCAGTTAACTTTTTATTAAAGCCATTTTATTGAGATATATTCATATACCATACAATCCATCCAAAGTGTACAATCAATGGCTGTTAGTATAATCTCAGAGTTGTACTTTCATCACCAAAATCAATTTTAGAATGTTTTAATTACTTCAAACAGAAAAACTCCATACCAAATAGCAGTCACCTCTCAATCCCTCTATCCTTCCCCAGCCCTATATAACCACTAATCTAATTTTGTTTCTATAGATTCACTTATATTTACATTTTATACAAATAGAATCGTACCATATGTAGAACTTTGTGTTTGATTTAACTTCGCATAATGTAGTTTTTAAATTATTGTAATTTTTTAATTAGACAAGTTATAGGTTTACGTAAAATCATGTAAAGAAATACAGCATTCCTATATACTCCTCTATTGTTGACACTTGGCATTGGTGTGGTACCTTTGTTACAACTGATGAAAAAAATATTAAAATATTGCTGTTAACTATGGTCCATAGTTTGTATTAGGTGTATTTCCCCCCCATATATCACCCATTATTATTAACACCTTGCAATAGCTAAGTACTTTTATTATATTTCATGAAAGAGCATTCTTATATTTATACTATTAACCACAGTTATTGTCCACAGCAGGGTTTCCTGTGTTATACAGCCCTATGTTTTATCCTCTAGCTTTCCTTCTAGTAACAAATACAAACTCCAAACTTCTTCTTTCAACCATATTCACACACATAATTCAGCGCTGTTAATTACACTCTTGATAATGTGCTGCTAACACGTCTATCAATTTACAAACGTTTACAATCAACCTAATTAGAATTTCTGCACAAATCAAGCATCAGCTCCCCATTTCCTACACCCTTTCTATCTCCTGGTAACCTATATTCTCAATTCTAACTCTATGAGTTTGCTTATTATAATAAGTTCATATTAGTGAGATCATGTAAAATTTGTCCTTTGATATCTGGCTTATTTCACTCAACATAATGTCCTGAAGGTTCATCCACATTGTTGCATGCATTAGGACTTCATTTCTTCTTATAGCTGAATAATATCCCATTGTATGTATATACCACATTTTTTAACCCAATCATTGGTTACTGGACATTTGGGTTGCTTCCATCTTTTGGCAACTGTGAATAATGCCACTATGAACATCCATGCACAACTATCTCTTCAAGTGTCTGCTTTCAGTTCTTCTAATAGCAGGATTGCTGGATCATATGGTAGTTCTAGAGTTAGCTTCCTGAAGAACTGCCAAACAGTTTTCCTCAGAAGCTGCACCATTTTATATTCCCACCAGCAGGGAATGAGTGTTCCCTTTCTACACATCCTCTCCAACACTTGGTAGTTTTCTGTTTTTGTTTTTTTTTAATAGTTGCCAGTATAAGAGGTATGAAATGATATCTCATTGTGGTTTTGATTTGCATTTCCATAATGGCCAGTGATATTGAGCATCTTTCCATGTGCTTTTAGACCATTTGTATTTCCTCTTTGGAAAAATGTATTTTCAAGTCTTTTGCCCATTTTTAAAATGGGTCGTTTGTGTTTTTGAGTTCTAGGATTTCTTTATATATTCTGAATATTAAGCCCTTATTGACTATCTGGTTTCCAAATATTTTTTTTTTCCCATTATGTGGGCTGCCTTTTCACTTTCTTGACAAATTCCTTTGAAACGCAACATTTTTTTATTTTATTTTGAGGAGTCCCATTTATCTATTTTTTTTTTCATTGCTTGTACTTTGAGTGTAAATTCTAAGAAAGCATTATGTACCAAAAGATCTTGAAGATGCTTCCCTAATTTTCTTTTAGGAGTTTTATGGTCCAGGCCCTTATACTTAGGTCTTTGATACATCTTGAGTTAATTTTTGTATAAGGTGTTAGATAGGGCTCCTCTTTCAATTTTTTGTGTATGGATATCTAGTTGTCACAGAAACATTTGTTGAAGAGACTATTCCCGTCCCAGTTAAGGACTTGGAAGCCTTGTCAAATATCAACTGGCCATAGATGTGATGGTCTATTTCTGAACTCAATTCTATTGCTTTGGTCAATATCTATCTTTATGCCAGTACCATGCTGTTTTGACCACTGTAGCTTTGTAATATGCTTTAAAGTCAGGAAGTATGAGTCCTCCAGCTTTGATTTTAGCTCTTTCTTCTTTTTTTAATATAGGCATTTAGCCCACATTTCCCTCTCAGCATTGCCTTTGCTGCCTCCCATAAGTTTTTTTTTTTTTTTTTTTTTTTTTTTTTTACCAGGATCGAACCCGGGTCCCTCCATATGGGAGACGAACACCCAACCATTTGAGCTACATCCGTCCCCCCTCCCATAAATTTTATTATGTTGTGTTCTCGTTTTCATTCATCCCAAGATATTTACTAATTACTCTTGCAATTTCTTCTTTGGCCCACTGATTGTTAAGACTGTGTTGTTTAACTTCCATATATTTGTGAATTTTCCAGTTCTCCACCTGTTACTGATTTCCATCTTCATTCCATTATGGTTAGAAAACATGCTTTGTATAATTTCAATCTTTATAAATTTATTGAGACTTGTTTTGTGACTCAATATGTGGTCTATCCTGGAGAATGATCAATGAGCACTTGAGAAAAATGTGTATCCTGCTGTTTTGTGTGCAATGTTCTGTTTATGTTTAGGTCTAGTTCCTTTATAATAATATTCAAGTTCTCTGTTTCCTTATTGAGCCTCTGTATAGATGTTCTATCTATTGAAAGAGTGATGAATAATAATTGATTATTGAAAGAGTGATGATAATAATTGAAGTCTCCAATTATTATTGTAGAGATGTCTTTTTCTCCCTTCAGTTTTGCCAGTGTTTGCCACATGTATTTTGGGGCACCATGGCTGGGTGTATAAATATTTATGATTGTTATTTCTTCTTGATGGGTTGCCCATTTTATTAATATATAGGGTCCTTCTTTGTTTTTTTTTTATAACAGTTTTGCATTTAAAGTCTGTTTTGTCCAATATTAGTATAGCCAGATCTCTTTTAGTTACTGTTTGCATGGAATATCTTTTTCCAGTCTTTCACTGTCAACCTAATTGTGTCTTTGGGTCTGGGGTGAGTCTCTTGTAAACACCATATAGTTGGCTCAAAATATTTTTTATACATTCTGCCAATCTGTGTCTTTTTATTGGGTAATTTAAGCCATTAACATTCAATGTTATACTGTAAAGGCAGTACGTACTTCAGCCATTTTATCCTTGGGTTTTTGTATGTCATTTTGTTCCCCTCTCTTTTTACCTTTTTAGTTACACTTACTGATAATCTTCATTTCTTTACACTCTTTGAAACGACTTGCCTGTCTTTTTCTTTCAGCATGCAGAGCTCCCTTTAATATTTCTTGTAGGGCAGGTCTCTTGTTGACACAGTCTCTCAGTTTCTGTTTATCTGTAATATGTTAAATTCTCCCTCATTTTTGAAGGACAGTTGTGCCATATAATTAATTCTTGGCTGGCAAATTTTCTCTTTCAGTAACTTAAATATATCATGCCACTGCCTTCTTGCCTCCATGGTGTCTGATGAGAAATTGGCACTTAGTCTTATTGTGAGTCCCTTGCATATGATAAATCACTTTCTCTTGCTGTTTTCAGAATTCTCTATCTTTGGCATTTGACATTCTGATTAGTAGGTGTCTCAGAGTAGGTCTATTAGTATGTATTATGTTTGGAGTACATTGTTCTTCTTGGACATGTCTAACTATGTCTTTCATAAGAGTTGGGAAATTTCTAGCCATTATTTCATCAAATATTCTTTCTTCCCCCTTTTCCTGTTCTGCTCCTTCTCAGACACCCATGACTTGTGTGTGTATGTTTGTGTGCTTTGTGCTGTCATTCAAGTCCCTGAGAGGCTGCTCAATTTTTTTCTATTCCTTTCTCTATCTGTTTTTTTGGATTTCAGATACCCTGCCTTTTAGCTTTCTGATTCTTTCTTCTGCTTCTTCAAACGTGCTCTTGTATGCTTCTAGTGTATTTTTAATCTCTTCTAGTATGCCTTTCATTCTCATAAGTTCTGTTGTTTCTTTTCTTAATTTCAAATTCTTCTTTATGCCATCAAGTGTCTTCTTAGTATATTTTATCTCTTTAGCCATATTTTCCTTCATCTCCCTGAATTGATTTAGAGAATTTGTTTGAACATCTTTGATTAGTTGTTCCAAATTCTGTTCCCTTTGAATTTTTAATTTGTTCCTTTGACTGGGCCATGACTTCCTATTTCTTAGTATGGGTTGTACTTCTTTGCTGATATCTAGGTATCTGATTATCTTGATGAGTTTACTCTAAAGGTCAGTTTCTCTCTCTTACCTAAGGTTTTATTGTTGATTGGCTTCGTGTTAATGTTCTTCTTTAACAATGCTTCAACTTATTCTAGACCTTTAGAAATGCCCAAATTTAACTGATTGGGTTTATTCAGCTCTTCTTTATATGATTCCTGCCCTGAGTATGTGATACAAAATTTAAGATTGCTTTGTTTGTGCAAATGTTTCACCCCCAGGAGAAAGTTTCCTTTCCTCTGTTTCTTCTCTGGGAATCTTGATCTATTCTGTTTATTTTTGTTTTGTCTCTATAGTTTTTTTTTTTTTTTTTTTTTTTTTTTTTGTATCTCTCCTCTCATTTCCTCTAGCTGCTTTTGCCTAGAAGACAAATTCTTGGAGGGGGGTCATTCCAAAGAGAACTTTCCCAAATCAGTATCTCCCAGCCAAAACCCAGCCAGGGACCCACGAAGGGGGCTCAGACCAGTTCCAAAGACGCTGGAGAAAGGGTCAGGAAAGATGCCAAAAAGAGCTTTTCTGTTGGCTCCCCAAAGCTGCGCTTTCCTGGCCTTCCTAGCAGATGGCCCCCTTTAGCAAACTGTTCTCCTGCAGCCCTAAGGAGGCAGTGAATCTTTAAACCTCCACTAGCTCCACCCCTGTAGGGGGCATGTTTGAAACAATAGATACAGTGGTCCCTGTCTGGGACAGGGTAAAACAATAATTAAGAGCCAGAACCCAGTTATCTAAATTTGCTGATCAAAAGCCATGATCAGTACTTGGCCTTGGCCCCCACACCGGTTTTTGGGGAGGAGAGCTCCCACATCTCTCTTTGTCTGCAGCAGCCAGCCAAGCACCAGACCTAAAGTAGTTTGTCTCAAGAGTGGGGGATGGGCAGAGGCAGCTTCTGCAGATCAAGTTACTCAGAGTTTTTTTACTGCAGTTTCTCAGTCTCTTTATCCATCTCTTCCCTGGGCGCTGTACAGTGTTCACCTGGCCTCTGAAGCCCTAGAACAATTGTTTTAGGTTTTCCCTGTCCATTAGCTCTTTTTGGAGGATGAGTGAATCCTGGATCTCCTTATTCTGCCATCTTCCCTGGAAGTCTAGCTTTCATTCCCCAAGTCCATTTAACTTTGAATCTCAAGTAGCAGAGGTCAGTGAATTGATCCCTTTGTCCAGAAGACCTGGGCTCCATTTCCAATTTGACAACTCTTTTTCCAAGGACAGTGTTTTTTTATGAAATAGAAAAGCAGATTTTATTAAAACTCTTTAAAAATATATTAGTATACCCTCCTTTAAAAAGTATGGTTACTTATTGCTTACAGTTACACAACTAAGGATTTCTTTTCAAGGAATTCATCCTTGAACTGGAAAAATTTCCCCAGGTAATCTGCAGTCCATACATTTGTGGTCTATTATGCTCAATCATAACAGATAATCTGAATATATAATTATCATCCAAGTAATTGTACAGTCTTCTACCACATTGCTTAATCTAAAACATGTTTGATTTCTCCTTTTCCTCTTACTCTAACATCTAAATCTAAGTCCTATTGGCTGTATACCACCAAAATATATCTGAAATTTCTCCATCTTAATTGCTTTCACCCTAATACAAATTATATACTCTCATCTCTCACCTGGACAACAGGATTGCTTCTTCATTTGTCCCCTGCTGCCTTTCTTGCCTACCTCCAATCAATGTCCTTGCCATAAAACATGAAACAGAGCATGCCCTCCTCAACCTAAAAACCATCAAAGCCTTTTCCTGTTTTTTATTTTTTTCCTCAGTAATGAAAACCCCATTTCCAACTCTAGGATTTCACACTTGTTCAATAGATCTTGCATGCTTCTCTCCAACTCTTCACCTAGAAGGCTCATTCTCATCATTTAGATAAGGGATCTCATATTGCTGTCTAGAGAGCTCTTCCTTCACCTCGTTTCTAAGGTTGCCTTTTGTAGGTACTCACTTATCATCTTCTTTATTTCCTTCATGGAATTTATTACAATTTTTAATTATCTTGTTAATGTAATTGTTTACTTATTATCTACTCTCCTTATTTGAATATAAGCCTCATGAATAGGCATTTTATCTGGTGGTTATATACTATCTCCTTAGCACTAAGAAAAATACTTGGCACAAATCAGAGTCCAATAATTGTTTGTTAAATAATTGAATGTTTATTCTAATTTTTATATTGGTTGGGGGAGCATACTACACACTCTGTTCTACATCTCCTCTCTCTCTCTCACATTCTCTCTCTCTCTCTCTTAAAGAGTACACATAATACTGGGCCATATGTTTTCTTTGATTTTTTTCATATTAATGTTTCACATGCAACTTGTTTAAAGGATCACGTAATCCTATAGACTTGTTATGAAAGAAACAGAAGTTTCACATCCTGACCACTTACCAGGGGCAAGCACTTTTAACTCCTCTAGCTGATTCTTTGGCACTGGCTCTGTATTTTGAAGTCATATGTTTATGTTGCTATCCTTTTTTTCTTGTTTTGCTGTTTAAGGCATTATCTATTGACTTCTTACAGTGGAAGATGAGGATTTAGCTCATTAATACCCTATCACCCTCTCCTTCCTATGCACATATCTATACCTACATTTCCCATCACCGCCCTCTTAATATATCATAATTTTAATTTTATATAACAATTTAAATAATTACACCAATATTTATATTGTAATAATTTTAATTGGATCAATATTCAGGGTTATGATTATATAACTTTGAATCACTATTCACAGCTGATCCATGTAGTATCCTATGATTATTTTTCCTTTCTTGCATAATTTGTTTTCCTTGGAGTTAATAATTGTCTTGTTTTCGTTTGTTTCCTTGGTTTTCCATGTACTTGTCACTAACTCAGATAGAAAGTGTGCCAATTTCTAAATTTTCTCCCCCTTTACTCAGGTGTATCAAGTATTTATCAATTTCTTTTTGGAAAAGTTTCCTCTGGAGTCTTTTGATCTGCTCTAATCTGGATTGGTGGCACTCTATATCTAATGCATAGCTGTCATCCTTGGTCTTCATTTGCCACCATCCTTGAGATATCCTCTCTTCAGTGTGGTATTGCCTGCTCCTGTATTCTATCTCTTTCTCTTTTTTGGTATACTCCTTAGTTTCAGTAGAGCATCCAGTAGCATTCAAAGAAATGTTTCATAGGAAGTACTTTTGTGAGGCTATATGTGGCTGAAAATGTCTTGTTCTACTCTCCCACTTCATTTGATGGTTTTGCTAGGTATAGAATTCCAAGAAAACATAAATATTCCTCCAGAATTTTGAAAGCATTGCTTCATTGTCTTCTGGCTGCTTCTGTTGCAGATGCAAAGTCCTAAGGCTGTCTGACTCCTGACTGTTACTATGAAACATTTTTTCCCTTGTAAACATTTAAAATCTTAAGTCTGTCCTGGGTGTTTTGAAGTTCCATGATGATGATATGCATTGGTTTGGATTCTTTCCATTTGAAAACTGGTGGCCTTCAATTTGGGGAAATTTTCTTGAATTGTTTATTTGATTAATATCTCCTGTGTGTTTTCAGTTCTCTCTTTTTGTAAATCCAACCCTAGGTATATGGAACTCTGAACTAGTCCTCAAATTTTCTTACCTTTTATTTCTTATTTTCCATCATTTGGTCTTTTTTGCTTTATTTTTTGAAAGATTTCTTCATATAAATCTTGCAATTCTTTTCTTAAAATTTTTATTTTTTGCTCTTATGTTTTTAATTTCCAAGGGTTCTTTATTTTTGTTTAATTTTCCTTTTTATAGCATCTTATTCTTTTGTCTAGGATAAAATATCTTCTCTTAACTTTATAGAGGATTTTTTTTTTTAAGTTCTGTTCTTGCTATTCAGTCTATAAATTCCAAATTGCTTTTTTTGTTTTGTTGTTGTAGTTCTTATCTTTCATATTAGATGCTTTTCTCAACTGTCTGGTAATTCTTTGTTTTCTCTTCATATTTAAGAGTGGGTCTCTAAAATGCTAATTAGAAGCTCTAAGCCTTTGGGCAGGAATTGTTAGGCTACTGGCTTTGCTGTAGGGTGATCTCACTGGCAAATATCAGGCAATCCCCAGTGTTAGGATCTGTCAATATTTCCATTAGTGCTGGCCAAGTTCCCCAGAGAAGGATCTTCTAATTTCCTTCCAGGATAGGATTTCCAGGTAAAATATGGGACACATAGTTAAATTTAAAGTTCAGATAAAGAACAAATACATTTTTAGTATAAGTGTGTCTCAAATATTGCACAGGACATATTTACGCTAAAAATTATTCATTGTTTATCTGAAATTCAAATTTTACTAGGCATCCTGTATTTTTCTTTGCTAAGCTGGTAACCCTACACCCGGTTGCTAACATCCTGAGAAGTTAGTTGGGGAAGATGATGGGAAAGAAGGATTTTCTTATCATTCATATGTAATCTTCACTTAATCCCCCTGTTTTCAGTGTGATATCTCCCACCCTTTATCATGCCTGTCATCCTCCTATCCAGAAACAGTCTGTTTTATACTGTCCAGAGAAAAATATCAATCTTCTGCCATAGTGAAGGAAGAGATATGGGGCTCTACCTGCTTCTCAAATAGGACTTCCATCCAGTTCTACTGTTTTGGTCTCAACTTTACACCCACCTCAAGAGATACTCATGTAGCAAATTCCTGAGCTTGAAGAGTCTGGGGTATAAATCACATTGCTTCTTGCTTTTCTTCATTGCCAGCTTAAGATTCTGCTAATTTCTCCTAAGTGAGTTTGTCACTCAATCATTTACTTTCTAGCTTCCAAATTTGTCTATTTTTCTTTTCTCCCTTTCTTTGTCTTAGTAGATTAATATTCTTTTAAAAATTCCTTTGTTGTCGGGGAGTGGATGTGGCTCAAGTAGTTGAGTGCCCACCTCCCACATGAGAGGTCCTGGGTTCAGTTCCTGGTGCCTCCTAAAGAAGACAAACAAACAACGAACAGACAATGAGAAAAAACAATGAGCAGACAGCAAGCAAAAACAAATGAGCAACGATGTGGCTCAAGTAGTTAAACACCAGGAAGTGGCTGTGGCTCAATCAGTAGGGCTCCCGTTTACCATATGGGAGGCCCCGGGTTCGGTTCCCGGGGTCTCCTGGTGGGGGCGGGCCCGCTGACCCAGCGAGCACAAGCAGCAAGGGGGGGATAAATGAATAAATAGATAAAATCTTTAAAAAAAAAAAAAAAAAAAAGTAGTTAAGCACCCACCTCCCATATGAGAAGTCCTGGTTTAGTTCCCAGCGCCTCCTAAAGAAAAATCAAACAGACAACACGCAGGCAGCGAGTGCAAACGAGCAAACAGACAAGAGAGCCATGGGTGGGGTGGGGGGGTGGAATTCCTTTGTTGTTGTTTTAGTAGGGTTTCAAGAAGAGTAAAAGTAATGCTGTTCAATCTGCTATATTAACCTGGCAGTTGTGATTATGCTTTTCTGGTGGAACAAAATATGTAAATATACTATAGTTTTTTAATTCCACTTTTTATAATATTAAATCATAAGCATTTTCTTAGATTTTTAAATATTCATCTGGAACATAATTCTTAATACTTCATCATATTGATATGTCATAAATTTAGGTAGCCAGAACTCTATTATTGGAAATTTAGGTAGTTCCTAATTTTTCACTGAAGTTGGAGAAGACCGAAGTAGTTATTTAAGCTCTTAAAAGTAAAAAAAATGGAGGTGAACTTTGGAAATTATAATTTTTAGTCTGAAATGAGAAATTATGGATTAAGGAGACAGTAAATAAAGAGATAATTATAATTTGGCTTGCCTTTGAAGCTAGAAAGAAATAAATTTAGGACAAATAAAGGAAATATATTGTGAAACATTATTGAACTCATTTCACAGAGGTTTCTCACTTAAACAACCTTGTAGATAAAGATAAGCAGATATAGTGATGAAAAAGCAATGAGTTTGGTTTTGGAGGTGTTGAACTTATGATATTTGTGGAAAATCCAAGAGGGGCTATGTAGTAGGCAGTTGGGTTTGAAGGTGTGTGGCTCGGGAGGAAGTTCTGGTTTAGAGTGAAAGATTGGGGAGACATGGGCATATATTGAAAGGTAATGCAGACCTTTGGAACTGGATGAAGAAACCCAGGGAAAGATGTAGAGTCCGAAGTGTAGAGCATCCAGGACAAACGACGAAGAACATAAACATTTTTAGGGTGGACAGAGGTAGATGGGCATTTGGAATAGGCAGAGAATAAGAGGCCAGAGGACTAAGAGCCAAGAGACAGTGTGCTGTGGAGTACTCCAGTGTTGATTTGTCTAACCCTGCTTGACTGTTTATATGAATGGTGACTTTCCTCCTCTTCACTCCTAGTTATATCCCCCAAAACTGTGCTCACACACAGAATCACTTTTACAGTAAAAGCATCCTCTTCTTCAACAGAAGATATATATAAGTTGTTGTATTCCCCAGATAGAATATCCAGTAAATTCTCCAAGCTCATTGGATGAATAGGTGGAAGTCTCTAGGGTGTGATTTGAAGCATTCAGGGAAAGCAGCTTCTGTGTCCTAAAATAGTTCTCTCGCTGACCTGTGACACTGCCTGACATAGTGGGCACTCAGTAAACCCTTATGACTAAATGGATTCATGACTGTTGAATGACCAAGTATACTATTAAAATGCAAATATTATGTGAGAGATAACAAATAAATTGTCAGTCCCCATTTAACAACTTAGTAGCCTGGGTATTTGTTATCAAAACTCCAATAAGGTCAGTTTCTGTGCAGCTGACTCACAGGGTCATTTATTGTGATAGGTGTATAGGCCTAGTGTAGCAGCTTACCTGGGAAGGGTATATTTGAGCAATTGGTTCCTTTTTGCAAATATCTATACAAAGCATCTATTATGGCTAGACTCTGGAGAAAGAGAGATAAATGTAATAGTGGAAACTAGTAATCATCATATGATATGGGCCACTGGCATAGAGAGTATGTGTGTGCACATGTATATGTGTGTTCATGTATGTGTATGTCTCCACTTGGCAACATAAGGGCACTTAGTGTACCTATTGAATGTGAAAGGCAACCTGGAGGACCCCACTGTAGGAAAGAAAGAACTAGAAGGGCAGATATAATTAGTCTAAAAAATATTGTGAGTACCTATTATGAGCCAGGCTTTGGGTGATGCACTGGAAAAAGAGTGGTAAATGAAAGAGGCATTATTCATGCCCTCAGGGGGCATACAGTGGAGTGGCACAAGATAAGCAATAAAGAGGTATAGACTGAATAAATTTGAAATAAAAACAAACTGAGAATGTGTTATGGCATTTACAGTGCGCTTTGTGGTAAGAGAAAAACCAAGAAGAACTATTCAGATAGAGTATCAGGCAGAAATGTATACACTCTAACTTGAAGGATGGGAAGGATCCAGTTATGGGGAGAGCCAAGAATAGGTGTGTTTTAGTTTCCTAGTTGGTGAAACAAATACCATATGATAGGTTGGCTTAAACAATGGGAATTTATTTGACCAGAGTTTTGAGACTAGGAGAAGTCCATAGGCGAGGTGTCAACAAGGCAATGCTTTCTTCCTTAAGACTGTGGCATTTTGTGGCTGGCTGCCAGCAATCGTTAATCCTTGGCTTTACCATCACATGGCAATGCACATGACAGCACCTTTTCTTTTTCTCTTCCATGTTCCATTGACGTCCAGCTTCTGGCTGTTATGATGGCTTTCTCTATGTCTGACTTTCACTCTATTTACAAAGGACTCTAGTAATCCAGATTAAAACCCAACCTGATTCAGTTGGGCCATACCTTAACTGAAGTAACATCTTGAAGAGATCTTATTTACAATAGGTCCACACCCACCAGAATGCAAACCAAGATCAAGAACATGTTCAAACTGGAGTACACAGTTCAATCCACCACAAGGCGTTTCACTTCCTTCATTATTTTGTCAGGACTGCCTCTGAGCAGAGACCCCAAAAGTCAGCTATCAAGCTGAGGGTCTTCATATATTATTCTACGCCCTAACGTTTAGTTGCACTTCTAGAAATCCTGGCAATTCCCCCCTCACATTTGCTCTACACTCCTTCCTATCCTTCTCCCTACACACACACACACACACACACACACACACGCACGTACACACTTTTTATTTCTGAATCACTTGAACTTATATTTTGACCCTTTAGCTCTACAAATTTCAGCATGTATTACCTAAGAAAAAGTACATTTTCCTACATAATCACACTCAGAAAATTTAACATTATTACTATACTATTACCTAATTCAGATTTCCCATATTATCTCAGTAACGTCCTTTATAGCTATTTTCTTCCTTTTTTTGGACCCAGAATCTAATCAAAATCACAGGTTTCATTTGGTCATCATGTCTTTTTAGTTTCTTTTAATCTAAAACAGTTCTGCAAACTTTTTTACTTTTTATAACATTGACATTTTTAAAGAATCTGGGCCATTGCTTTTTAGAATGTTTGATAGAAGTCCAAACATACCCTGGATTTGTGGCATAATTTTTGATATTTTGTCTAAATACTCACTTGGAAATTGGCAACTAGCTGAAATTGCTGGAAACTTATATTTTTGCTGTTCAAAGTATCCCAAACCAGTTCCAGGAGTGTGAAAGATATTTTATTAAAAGGGATTTGGGAAATAGCACATTATAAAAAACTGAAAACAGGTCTCTTTGCTGCAGGACTTCTCAAGAGCCTTTCCACACTAATAGAAATTTTGAATCTTTAAGAGAGGGTTATAATATATAGGGTCTCCCAAACCTTATTTGATCATAGAACACTTTGTTTGAGGGCCTATATTGCTTAATAACAAAGGACCCAAAATATATGGGCTTAAAACAACAAACATTTATAGTCTCATACAATTTCTGAGAACCAGGAATCCAGGAGCGGCTTAGCATTGAGGTTCTGGGTCAAGCTCTCTCCTAAAGCTATAGTCAAGATGTCAGCTGGGGCTGCAGTTATCTGAAGGCTTGACCAGGGCAGAAGGATCTGCTTTCAAGATGCTTACTCTTACAGCTATTGGCAGGAAGCCTCAGTTCTTTCCATATAGACCTTTCCATATGGCTACTTGAATATCCTCATGACATAGCTGCTGGCTTGCTGAGAGTGAATGAACCAAGCTGTAATCCTTTTATGACCTTAGTCTCAGAAGTCACAAACTATCACATTTGCCAATTTTTATTCCTTGAACTGAGTCATTAAATCCAGCCCACATTGAAGGGGAGGGGAACTAGGCTCCACCTTTTTTGTTTTTTTAGGCTTCCATTTTTGATGGCAGAAATATCAATAATTTGTGGGCATATTTTTTAACTGCCATAATAAGGAGCATGTTGGGGGTCCAGAATTCTTCATAACATATGTTAGAAAACATTAGTTACAATGTTGAAAGAGTTCAGGGTGAGAAATTAGAAGAGGCATGTCTGAGGTCCAACTCATGTATTAATCACATCAACTTACACTTGACTATTTTCTTAATCACTTAGAATTGTTATTTTTTTCTTATGGAAAGAGCTTTAGATTTAAACATAGATTTTATCATATCACTCTTACACATACTTCAAAAGGAAAACATAATTGAAATAGATTGGTTAAAAATGTCTTCATACACAGAGGCTGTCACTTCAGAATCTCTTTTCAACTCGGTGTTGGTTACTATGTTATTCCTCATACTATCTTCCTCTGTGCCACTACAAGCTTTGGTTATTTACATTTCTTTTAAAAATCCACAAAAGAATGAATGGCCTTGGTGCTGAACTTTTAACTGGTTTGTAATTATGTAGAAATAGCCTACTTTGGACGCCCAGATGAGAATGTTGCTAAACATGTCTGCTTCACCCTTCCCCTAAATGTTTGGTTCTCAGGGGTTCCACCATAGTCTTTAGGAGTTTCTTCTAAGCTGACACACATTTGACCAATTTTGATAGCTTTGCGATTTGATTATGAGCAGACAGTGACAATTATGTCACAGCCACTACTTGGGCAAAGCAATTATAAGATACCATTAATTACAGGATGTATCCTCGCTTGAGAGATATTAAAATATGAAAAGAAAAGCATATCATAAAAGTGGTGGAAAACGGTACCTGGAAATGGAAAATGGTACCATGAGCCCTGAACTTCCACTCTTTACCAGGACCAGTGGGCAAAGATTCCCCAGGCTACATGTAGGCCATGGCCGCGGGATGTGACTTGCCATGCACTTCAAGGCTTGTGAAGGGTCTTTAGGTTCTCCTTTTTAAAACACACAAATATAAATATGTAATTTTAAAAGAGAAGTTGTATATTTAAATAAAATTCTGCAAAAAAATACAGATATTTCTGTGTTTTTATAATATAATTCCCTATATTAACAACTTGTATTAGGATGGTACTTTTGTTACAGGTGATGAAAGAATATTATAATATTATACTGTTAATTATAGTCCACAGTTTACATTAGGGTTCACTGTTTGTGCTGTATTGTTTTTTAAATTTTTATTCTAGTAACATATATTCAACCTAAAAATTACCCTTTAATCATATTCAAATATATAATTCAGTGTTGTAATAATGCTCACAATGTTGTGCTTCCATCAGCACTACCCATTACCAAAATTTTTCCATCATCCTAAACAGAAAATCTGTACCAATTAAGCATAAACTCCCCATTCTCAGAACCTGGTAACCTGTAATCATATTTTTTAGATTCCCAGAACTTATAAAAGTAATTTACTTATTCCAATTATTTCATATGAATGAAGTCATACAATATTTGTCCTTTTGTGTCTGGCATATTAAATTCAATATGTCTTCAGAGTTCATCTATGTTGTCACATATATCAGAATTTCATTCTTGTCATGGCTGAATAATATTACTACATTTTGTCTATCTGGTCATCTGTTGATGGACACTTGGGTTGTCTCCTATCTTTTGGCAATTGTGAATAATGCCACTATGAACATTCATAGTTCATATCTGATCCGCTCCTTGTTTTCAGTTCTTTGGGAGTATATTCCTAGAAGTGGGATTGTTAGGTCATAGGGCAATTCTTTATTTAACTCTCTGAGGAACCTCCAAATTGCTTTCTACAGTAGCTACACCATTTTACATTCCCACCAAAAATGAAGGAGTATCCCTATTTTACCACATCCTAGCCAACACTTCTCACTTTCTGTGTTTTTTATTAGTGGACATTCTAGAGGGTGTGAAATGGTTCTTCTTGTGGTTTTGATCTGCATTTCCCTAATTGTTAATGATGTTGAGCATCTGTTCTTGTGCTTTTTGATCATTTGTGTATCTTCTTTGGAAAAATATCTATTCAAGCTTTTGCCCATTTTAAAATTGGGTTGTTTGTCTTTTTGTTGTTGAGCTGTAGGATTCTTTTTATATAGTCTAGATATTAAACACTTATTGGATATATAGTTTGCAAATATTTTCTCCCATTGTGTAGGTTGTCTTTTGACTTTCATGATGAAGTCCTTTGATGCACAAGTTTTTAATTTTGATGAATGCCTCATTTATCTATTTTTTGTTGTAGTTGTTGTTACTCGTGCTTTTGGTGCAGTCTAAGAAACCATTGCTTAACAAAAGATCCTGAAGATGCTTTCGTATGTTTTCTTTTAGGAATTTTATACTTTTGGTTCTTATATTTAAGTCTTTGATGCACTTTGAGTTGATTTTTTATATATGGTGTGAGTTATAGATACACCTTCATTCTTTTGCCTATGGGAATTCCTAGCCCCATTTATTGATGAGACTCTTCTTTCCCAATTGAGTGGACTTGGCACCTTTGTCGAAAATCAGCTTGCCATAAATGTGAGGGTTTACTTCTGAACTCTCAATTTAATTCCATAGGTCTAATATATCTATCCTTCTTCCAGGACAATGTTGCTTTGATTACTTTAAGCCTTGTAATAATTTTTAAATCAGAAAGTGAGTGCTCCAACTTCATTCTTAATTTTCATAATGGCTTTGGCTATTTGGGGCTTCTTACCCTTCCACATAAATTTTGTGATGTCTTTTCCATTTCTGCAAAGAAGGTTGTTGGAATTTTGGTTGGAATTGCATTGGATCTGTAAATTGCTTTTGGTAGAACTGACATCTTAACAATATTTAGTCTTCCAATCCATGAACATAGAATGACCTTCCATTTATTTAGGTCTTCTTTGATTTCTTTAGCAATGTTTTGGAGTTTCCCATGTACAAGTCTTTTAATCCTTGGTTAAATTTATTACTAGATATTTTATTCTTTCAGTTGCTATTGTAAATGAATTTTTTTTCTTGATTTCCTCTACAAATTGTGCATTTCAAGTGTACAGAAACACCACTGATTTTTCTGTGTTGATCTTGTATTCTGCCACTTAGCTGAGTTTATTAGCTCTACTAGAAGTTGTGGATTTTTCAGAACTGTCTATATATAGAATCTTGTTACCTGCAAATAATGAAAGATTTACCTCTTTCTTTCCAATTTAGATGCCTTTTATTTCTGTTTCTTGCCTAATTACTCTGCCTAGAACTTCCAGCATAATGTTAAATAACAATAGTGACAGTAGGCATCCTTGTCTTGTTCCTGATCTTAGAGGGAAAGCTATCAGTCTTTTACCAATTAGAATGATTAGTTAGCTGTGGGTTTTTCATATATACTTTTTATTATGTTGAGGAAGTTTCCTTCTATTCCCAGTTTGTTAAGTGTTTCAGTCAAGTGTGGGTACTGGATTTTGTAATATGCTGTCGCAGTTTGGCATTGTTTATGAATTCCAAAAATAGTTATTGGATTATATTTGTAAACTGGCAAGAGGAATCACTTTTAATTGATTAAATTATGATTTGGACTTTGATTGGGCCACTTCAGTAGGGCATTGAGTCTCTGCCCCTTGGTGTGTGGAGACTTACAGATAAAAGAGTACAGAGTTGGAGTGCTGATGCTGGAGTTTTTGAGCTGGAGCCTGGGAAGCAAGAACATAGAGGAGCTTGGTCATGAGGAAAGAGAAAAGGCCCGGGAAGAGAAACAAGCTGTTCATCTGATGGTCTACAGCTGGCCTTGTGGAGCTAGCAGAGGCGCTGAGCCTAGAAAGAAGCAAGCCCTGGGAACAGAGGAAACCAGGAATCCTGAACCCTCACAGACATTGGCAGTCATTTTGCTCCAAAACGTGGCAATAGACTCTGGTGAGGGAAGTAACTTATGCTTTATGGCCTGGTAACTGTAAACTTCTACCCCAAATAAATACCCTTTATGAAAGCCAACAGATTTCTGGTATTTTGCATCAGCACCCCTTTGACTGACTAATACATATGCCTTTTCCACACTGTGGCAGTTTAGAATTGTATGTACCCCTGAAAAACATGTTCTTAAACACAATCCATTCCTCTGGGTATGAACCCATGTAAGTTGGACCTTTTGATGAGGTTACTTTAGTTAAGGTGCAGCCCATGATGGATCTTAATTCTACTACTGGAGTCGTTTATAAGCAGAATAAAACTCGGACAGAGGGATAGAAAGCCACACAGGGAGCAGCCAGAAGCTGAAATCAATGGAATCCTGAAAAGGAGGGAAAGGGCAGGAGAGGCTGCCATATGTACTACCATGTGACAGAGGAACCAAGGACAAAGGATCACTGGCAGCCAGTCCCAGAATGCCAGTCTTCAGGAAGAAATCATTTCCCTGGTGACAACTTGATTTGGAATTTTCTCTTAGCCTCAAAACCGTGAACTAATAAATTCCCATTGTTTAAGCCAGCTCATTGCATGGTATTTGCTTGAGCAGCCAACAAAGCTAAAGCATACATGAAATGAGATTATCATGTGTTGTTTTATTTGCCTTCATTCTGTTTATGTGGTACATTACATTAGTTGGTTTTCTTATATTGAACCATCTGTGCATACCTGGGATAAATCCCTCCCCCCTTTTTTTTTAAAATTTTTTAAAAAAGATACTTAGATTATATAAATGTTACACAAAAGATATAGGGATTCCCATGTGTCCCATTCCCCACACCTCCCACACCCTCCCACATGAATATCCTTCATTAGGGTGGCACATTCATTGCAATTGATAAATGCATCCTGGGGCTCTGCCATTAAGCATGGACCATACACATTGTAGTCTACACTCTCTCCTACACAGTTCTGCATGTTATGTGATTATATAAAATGGCCTATATCTGTCATTGCAATGTCACTCAGGACAATTTCCAAGTCCCGACAAAGCCCCTGTATTACAATTGCTTTTCCTTCTCCCTGCCTCCAGAGCCTCCAGTGGCCACTGGCTCCACATCAATGTTGTAATTTCTTCTACTGCTTGAATCACATTATCTATAGTAGAATACCAGTAAGTCCACTCTAGTCTATAGCTCTTCCCCCAATCCTAAATGGGATAAATCCCTTTTGATCATATATAATTTTTAATGTGCTGTTGGATTTGGTTCCTAGTATTTTGCTGAGGATTTTTGTATTTATATTCATAAGAGATATTGGTCTGCAATTTTCTTTTTTCTGGTTTCTTTATCTGACTTTGGTATTCGAATGATATTCTCATAGAATGAGGTAGGGAGTGCTCCCTCTCCAATTTTTTGGAAAAGTTTGAGAAGGATTTGTGTTAATTCTTCTTGGAATGGTTGATAAAATTCACTGATGAAGTCATCTGGTTCTGAGCTTTTCTTTGTTGCAAGGTTTTTAATTACTGATTCTATCTCTTTACCAGTTATTAGTCTGTTGGGATTTTCGATTTTTTCTCCAGTGAGTGTAGGCAGTTTGTGTGATTCCAAAACTTGTCCACTTCATCTAGATTCTCTAATTCATTGGCATACAGTTGTTCATAGTATCCTCTTATCATCTTTTTTTTTTTATTTCTGCAGGGTCAGTAGTAATGCCTCCCTTTCCTTTCTGATTTTATTTGTGTCCTCTCTCCTTTCTCTTCTTTTCTTTGTCAGTCTAGCTAGAGGTTTGTCAATTTTATTGATCATTTCATAGAACCAACCTTTGGTTTTATTGATTCTTTCTATTGTTTTTACTATTTATGTCATTTATCTCCACTCTAATCTTTATTATTTCCTTCCTTCTCTCTTTGGGTTTAGTTTGCTCCTTGTTTTCTAGATCCTTCGGTTGTGAAGTTAGGTCTCTGATTTGAGATCTTTCTTCCTTTTAAATATAAGCATTTAGAGCCATAAATTTCCTTCTCAGCTTTGCTGCAGCCTATGAGTTTTGGTATGTTGTGTTTTTGTTTTCATTTACCTCAAGATATTTCCTAATTTCCCTTTTTATTTCTTTTTTGACCCATATTTTAAGAGTGCCTTGTTTAATTTCAACATATATAGGAATTATCCCTCTGTTACTGATTTCTGGATTCATTCCATTATAGTTGAACTAGATACATTGTATGATTTCAATACTTTTTTAATTATTGAGACCTGTTTTGTGACCTAATATATGGTGTATCCTGGAGAATGATCCATGTACATTGTAGAAGAATGTCTATTATGTTGCTGTTGAGTGAAGTGTTCCATATAGGCTTGTTAGATCTAGTTGGTTTATGCAGGGGTTCTTAACCTTTTTTGTGCATTGGACACCTTTGCCAGTCAGGTGAAAACCACGGACCCCTTACCAAGTCCCCTATACTTAATAAATATATCACACCTGCATCAACATGTCCGCACAAAAATAATGCTGTTCTTTTAAAATGTTCAATTCAAGCTCACGGACCCCCTGAAATCTTCCCATGTACCTGTTTGGGGTGAGTGGACCCCTGGTTAAGAATCCCTGGCTTATAGTATCATTCAAGTCTTCTATTTTGTTATTACTCATCTGTCTAGATGTTTATCCATTATTGAAAGTGTTGTGTTGAAGTCTCCTACTATTACTGTAGAACCATCTATTTCTCCCTTAAAATCTGTCAATATTTGCTTCATATATTTTGGGGCTCAGCTGTTAGTTGCATATATATTTTAAATTATGTGCTTTTTTTGAATTGAATTGACCTCTTTTTTTAGTATATTGTGACCTTTTTTGTCTCTAATAATTGTTTTTGACTTAAAATCTATTTTATCTGATATTAGTTTAGCTACCCCAGCTCTCTTTTGATTATTATTGGCATGGTATATACTTTTTCCATCCTCTCACTTTCATCTTGCTTATGTCTTTTAATTTAAGGTGAGTCACTTGTAACAGTATATAGTTGGGTCATGCTTTTTTTTTTTATCCTTTTTGACATTCTCTGCCTTTTGACTGGAGAGTTTTAAATATTTGCATTTACAGTGTCTACCAAAAAATGCAAGACACTCTTCTGCAATTTTGCTCTTTGGTCTTTGTAGGTCTTATACTTTTTCTGTCCCTCAATTCTTCTGTTAATTCCTACTTTCATATTTAGTTGATTTTTCGTAGTCTACCATTATTAGTCCCTTCTCATTTCTTTCTGTATATATTTTTCAGATATGTTCTTCACGGTTACTATGGGGCAGAATTTTAACATCCTAAATCTGTAACAATCATGGGTGATTTGATACCAACTTAACTTCAGTAGCATATGCATACACTGTTCCTATATCCCATTTTTACTACTTGCTATAAATTGTATCTTTATACCTTGTATGTCCAAAACCATAGATTTGTCATTACTTTTTATATATTTGCACTTTAGAACCTATAAGAAGTAAAAAGTTAGTTACATACAAATACAATACAATAGTATTGGCATTTAAAATGTCTTATCTGATTATCTTTACTGAAAGTCTTTATCTCTTTGTGTCACTTTGATTCACTGTATAATATCCTTTTTTTTCACTCTGAAGAACTTTAGCATTGCTTGTAGGGTAGGCCTAGTGGTGATGAACTTCCTCAGCTTTTGTTTATATGGGAATCTCTTAATATCCCCTTCATTTTTGAAAAATAGTCTTGCCAAATATAGAATTTTGGTTTGCAATTGTTTTCTTTCAGCACTTTAAATATTTCATCCCACTGCCCTCTTGCCTCCATGATTTCTGACGAGAAATTGGCACTTAATCTGATTGGGACTCCCTTGTATATAGCATTTTGCTTTTCTTTTACAGCTTTCAGAACTCTTTCCTTGTCCTTGGCATCTGATAATTTGACTACTATGCATCTGGGCATGATTCTGTTCAAGTTTATCTTCTGTGGGCTTTACTAGACTCTTTGGATGTGCATAATCATGCAGTTTTATTAACTTTGGGAAGTTTTCTGCCCTTATTTCCTTGAATATTCTTTCTACCCCTTTCTCTCTTTCTCCTCCTTCTGGGACTCCCATAATGTGTACATTGTATGCTTTCTGGTTTCTCACAGGTCTTTTAGGCTCTGTTCCATTTTTAAATTCTATTTTCTTTCTGTTCTTGAATCTGCAGCCCAAGTAATTTCTATTTTCTTGTATTCTAGTTCACTGATTCTTTCTTTGCCATCTCCAATGTGCTGTTGAAACTCTCTAGGGGATTTTTAATTCAGTTATTATGTTCTTCAAGTCCACTAATTTTGTTTGCTTCCTTTTTAAAAATTTCTTTTTATTGAAATTCTCATGCTGTTCATACATTGACTTCCTGATATCCTCTAGTACTTTCTCTGTTTTCCTTGAGCATATTGTGAATCACTTTTTAAAAGTCTTTGTCCAGTATTTCCTGTTTCTTTCTTTGTCTTGTAATCTTTTGTTGCACAGTGTACATTTAATATCTGAAAGCACTAACTCTGTCATTTAATCCCCAAGCTGTCTCTCTTTTTTTTTTTTTTTGAGAAGTTGTGAGTTGACAAAACGATCATGCATACCATACTGTCTGTTTCATAATTTTGTATCCAGCTAGTGATATGAAAGGGATTTCCTTGAATGCTAACAAAAACAACAAAGCAAAGGACAAAGGACCTTTCACATTCTTTGCAAATTGGCTCTGTTTTGGCTGGTGGTCTCTTTCAGAGATTAGTCCAATTGTCAAGAAGAGCAGCCTGAGGTGAATGTGAAATGCATCATCCTCTCTGTCTTATCTGAGCCTGCACAGAGCCTCCTTCTTGTCCTGGGCTTGTGCTTGTTCATGGCATTAGGAATTCCCCATACAAGAATTTGAATGCTACCTCTATTCTATGTGAAGTAGACTTTCTACCCCTTCTGGTGCTCTATTGTATGACTTAATACAGGTAATCCTTTGCTCCAGGCTACTTTTACTTAATTGTTCCTTACAAGCCGTGTACAACCTGATTCTGCTTGCCGGAGAAGTCTGGAAGGGCAAGCCTGAGACATGTATCCTGGTTCAGACTTTCAAGTTGCCACCTGATAGACTGGCACTAACATATAGGCACACCAGTATGCACTGAGGGGTTACTGTGCTCCGTCCTGAGCAGGGCCATGGACCTCCTATGGGAAAGCCTCTAGCTCTATGCCTTGCCAGAGAGGGGTTGTCAGAGGGGCCAGCAAGGGCACCATGAGCTTCACCTACCATTTTCAATGCTGTGTTTCTTTATATTGGGCACTCATCCAGTTATTGCAACCCTTTAACTATTTTTCAGAGTTTTGAAGAAGATGGTTGAGGCTGTTTTTGCTAGTCGTTCAAAGATCCTGTTGGGCAATGGTACCCAGGATCATCTTACCCTGCAATTTTGTTTGAATGGGTCTCACTTTTGTGCCTCTTAATTTTTTAAGCCTCAGTTTTTACACCTGTAAAATGAAAATGATAATCCTGTCTTTGGAATATCAGAGAATTATTGTGAAGGTAAAATAAACCAATGTACATAAAAATGCTTTAACAATTATAAGAGTAAACATCTATGTTACTCTCATTAAAATCATTGGCCAGCACATACCTTGTCAAATCAATGAACTTAGAGGTGTATCTTTTCATATTCAAAAGGCAACTCTTCCTATCTTCCAGAGGAATGTCACATCTGTAGATGTGCTTTAAAAATGCTTTTGGTAAGCTTTATAACAACTCCATAAAAATTGTAATCTGACATTTGTTTCCTTATACAATTGCTTCTTTGATGGTTACATAGAACTTTTTCTCTGCAGAGCACTGAGTTAACTGCTCAATGAGTTTTTTCTTATTTTTTTCTAAGACCTATATGTATTTCTACAATTTTCCTAACCCAAAAGGAAGCTGCTTTTCTCCTGTGTCTCATAAGCTAGCTGCAAGGCAGTTCCTAAACTGCAGTTCAGAAAATGTTTCAAACAATGGCAGCCTCATCAAAATAACTACAGGGTCTCCCATGGTGACCAAATGGCAAGGCAAAGCTGGCTTGGATGCATAAATCTTACTGGGTAATGCTTGTCCAAGATTAGACTCCTTACTTTATAGGCATATCTCATTACAGAATGAACCACATGGGCCAGACATAAAGAAAATGTTGCTGCCAGTCAATTGCAATATATAAATCCAAAGAGCTTAGAATATGTATAGGCATAATCTTGTTAACCCTCATAATACTTGAGTAAATCAAAGTATCATCATGCTAAGAGGAAAGTGTGGCAAAATTCAGGTTTATTCTGAGTCTCTCAGTGTTTTTCAAATACCTTGTTCTATGCAACTCTTATTTAAATATTGCCCCAATCCTAGTTCATTAAAAAACCTGAATACTATGGCTGAATTAGAACCAGGGTTCTTAACCTCAGAAGAGCTATTAGTCAATACATTAATTAGGGCATCAAGTTTACACCCTGTTGTCAAGTGTAATTGTTTATTGCCTAACTAAATCCTCCTTAATTTATTATAGTCATTAGTGTCTGTTGTCAAAGGAGAATGTACTTGAGTTTTACAAGGGCATGTGGTTAACAGTTTTCTGTCTCTGAGCTGCAACCTGTCTCACTTGATCTTTTCACCTCATACTTAACACAGGACTGGGCCTCACTTAAGACATGATTATAAACAGTCATAGGTCCTTCTATTCTGTGCCTCAGCTCTCAAAACTATAAAATGAGAAGATGGCATTAGATGATCTCTAAACTCTTTTGTACAATTACAAGTCTGAGTTAATGAGTATCTATTTAGGTAAAAAATATTAAGGTAATAGTGACAAAAATAAATATTCCAAATTAGAGGATTTGGGACAATCAGTTATTTGCTTATTTTCATAACTAGCTAAAATTAGTTTGAGCATCAAAAACATTTTATTAATTAGTGTATATAACTCCTGCCACAAAAATTTGGTTCAGGTGTACAGAGAACCTGAAAGTTCCCTGGTCACCTCAGTATGGGCTTTCAGAAACAAAAAGAGAGAAAGAAAAAGGGAGTGACAACTTTTACTACATGATTCAGCAACACATATTTAAGGAGGTAAGAAACAGCCAGGAATCTTGACATCACTGAGGAGACAGTATATTAAAGAAGACTTGCTACATATGTAGGGGCAGATCTGGTTTTGTGGGAACTAAAGATTATTCAATTGTCAAGATCCTCTTTAAGAAAAAAAAAAACCCCACAAAAATAGGTATGGAAATACATATTTATGAAAAAAATAAATGTAATTAGAAGTGAATATTTATTTAGAATGTCTACAACCTCTCCAACACCATCCAACATAAGGAAAGTGCAATGGAGGAAATTTGGAAAGAGCTTTGTTGATACAACAAATCTGGCAAAATGTTAAAATTGTTGGGTTTGGGTATCTGTGGGGTGGGGTGGCAGTTTGATATTATTTTTGAATTCCAAAAAGAGATATTGATTATGTTTGTAAACTGGTCTGTTCCTCTGGGCATGATACCCTTTGATTGATTTAAATTCAAATGCTTTATGTTTACTTGATTAAATCAAGATTAGGGCTTTGATTCAACCACGTCATTAGGGAGTTCAGGGTTGAGTCCCTGCTCACTTGGTGGGCTATATAAATGGACACTCAATCGAGAACATGGAAGTAGATATACAGAGAAGAAGAAATATAAGAGGAATAGAGAGAGCTCCACAGACACAGAAGAGAAATGAACTCTGATCCTGCAGCCCTGGGAAGAGAAATTAGCCATTTGCCTAATAGTCTACAGCTGACCTTGTAAAGAGACCAGAGCATCTGAGCCCAGAAAGAAATGAGCCTCCACCCTATAGCTCAGATGGGAAGAAGCTGGGCCCATGGAGCCTTAAGAGGAAGGAGGATGGCTGAACCCTCACAGACATCCCCTGCCATCTTGCTTCAACATGTGGCAACAGATTTTGGGTGAGGAAGTACCTCTTATGGTACCTTGAGTTGGATTCTTTAGGGCCTTGTAACTGCAAGCTTTTACCCCAAATAAATACCCTTTATAAAAGCCAACAGATTTCTGGTACATTGCATCAGCACCCCTTTGGCTGATTAATACAGGTGGTTATGTTGGAGTTTTTTATATGGGTTTTGTATTGTTTATGTAACTGTCATGTAAGTTTGAAATTATTTCAAAGTAAAAAAAATTTAAGGAAAAAAACCTCAAAAAACTATGGATATGTGAACTTAAAATTCACCCAGGGCCCTGGAAGAGGTCTGTGAAAGTGAGGATTCCAGGCTCTGAAGCTTTATTAGTTTATATCTGCTGTTGTAAACATGTCTAGAATGTTCCAATAGAGAGTTCAGTTTGGAAGTTCATTTAACTTAAAAAAGAAAAAAAAAAAGCTTGTGTAACCACTAAAAGAATGAAATAGATCTGTATAAACAATCATTAAAATTACAGAAAAATTGTTAACTGAAAAAAAGTAAGGCATGTGGATAATGATTCCATTTATGTAAATACCAAATAACCAATATTGAAATGGTGTGTATATATTGTGTGGTTTATATGTGAATGCATTTAATACATATCAAATTCTGAACAGTAGTTACATTTGAGTTTAGTAGATTGGATGGAATGATAGGGTATTACCTAAATTTGCATAACAAATAGAATAGTCATTGTGGCAGTTTGAAATTATTTTGTGAATCCCAAACAGAGAAAGATTATGCTTGTGAACTAATCCATTCCTGTGGGTTTGAGACTCTTTCAATTGGACTGCATCAGTGAGGTGTGACTCAGGTTGACCCTCTTTCTGGGTCTGATTAAAAATGGAGACACAGATAAAGAAAGCTGCCATATTTGATACAGCCATGTGAGAGAACTCCAGTTTCTCCCACACCTGAGCTGCAAGGAGAGAAGCCCCTGAGAAGCTTAAAGAGCTGAGGCCCAGGGAGAGATGAACATTATGCCTGATAACTTGCAGCTGAACTTGGGAAAAAGTGGAGAAGCCAAGACTGACATTGGAGGCCCAGAAAGAGACAAATCCTATGCCTGGTTGCTCACAGAGGGGAAGGCAGAGACCTTGGCAGAAATCAGTGGCTATCTTGCTTCACCATGTGGCCGGAAAACAGGATCAACTGTAGCTGACTTTGGTGAGAAAGCACCTCTGATGGTGCCTCCATTTGGACATTTCACAGCCTTTTAAGTGTCAGCTTTTACCCCAAATAAATCCCCATATATAAAGTACCCCATTTCTGGTACTTTGCATTGGCAGCCCTTTGGCGAACTAAAACAGTCATGTATTACATGTAGACCTCATCCTTAACAATAAATGCACACCCTTCTATGATCTTAATTTCAAGCATCACACTCTTACACCATCATTGGCCATCTTTCTAATTTGCTTCCTCCAGAGCTTAACTCCAGCCATTTTTTTTTTTTACCCATCTGGAGCTACAAACATTCTATCATTTCAAGGTCTTCATTCCCTTTATATCCCTACTTATATTCTTATCCAGTTTAAATTCCAAGGTCCATTATTATAACCCCTCTTTTGCACATACCTTAACTGCCCTGCCACCTCTCACGTTGTCATGCTCACTTGGCAGAACTTCATCCCTGCTTAAATCCAATTCTCATCCTACTCAGCCTCTGAATGTGGCTGGAAAGAAACCATAAAACTCATGTAGACTGGTCTCATTTAAATTCCTCACTTAACCTTAGGGGGGCTTTTAGTGGAATCCTACTGGAAACCTACTAAATTTTCCTAGTCCATGCACTTTTCCACATGCCTAGGTGACTATTACATACTTTTTCCTCTGTCCTCAAACCTTCACACCTCTTCCACCACCCTCAACCTCAACTTAAGGATAGTGCTTACTATTTCATTGAGAAAATAGAAACAATCAGGGAAAATAAGAACCTTCCACAAGCTCCCCTCGCCGTATCTACCCACTTTTCTGCATCTACATCCCTGTACTCTGCCTTCCCTCCTGTTCCTGTGAATGAACAGCCAAGTCGTCCATCTCAGACCTGCTTTCCACATGTGCACTACACCCCAGCCTCTTCTCACCTGCCTAACAACATTCAGGGCCTCACATAAGGCATAGTACCTAAAGTCCACAAGACCAATGAAAATATTTTAATTTCCTTTAAAATCAGAAGGAATATATGAACTTTTAAGTCAAAGAAAATGTTTGAATAATATTGTTATGTATCCAAAACAGTCTCTCTCTCTGTTTTTAATGGAGGATGGGGCTTATAAAGGCAAAAGTGCTTAGGACCCACCTAAGTCATAATGTGGCCCTTTTTTCTCCTACAGCATCAGTGTCTCCCTCTGGTGTCTGGTAACCCCCAACAGCAAACGTGCTGAATTTCCCCCAACTTACAAAAATCCTCTCTTGATTCAACTTCCCTTACAATTACCCTCTCCCTAAATATTTATGCTTTCTTATTTGTTAACAGCAAAACTCCTCAAGCAAGTTGCCTATATTTACTGTCATAAATTCTTCTCCTCCCATTCTCCTTTAAACTGAGGCTTTCATGTCTTCCACTCCACTGACAAGTTCCGGTGACCTCCATGACACTAAATCCAATGATGTCATTCTCAGTCCTCTTTTTACTTCACTTAGCAGTAGCATTTTAAGTAATTGATCTATCCTTTCACTTAAACTACCCTCATCACTTGGCTTCTAGGTAGGGAGACCACATAACTTATCATTAAAATAAGGACATTTCTGAGTGAAAGATGGGCACTACTAATAGTTACACCGAGGCACAAGTATCAACTTGGACTGCCTCAAGCTAACCGGATCATATGGTCACATTCTTCTAGGACACCACACTTTGGTAGTTTTTCTTCCAACTCACTGGCTGTTCCTTCTCAGGCGCCTATGCTATCCTCCTCTTCTCCCCAACCTTTAATTACAGGACTTCCTGGGGCTTAGTCTCTGAACTCCCCCACTCCCTCCTTTCTCCTTTTCTACACTCATTCAGCACTAATTTCCAACACTGATTGGGCTATACTGCTTGATGAAATGTTGAAACACTTTCATTTGGGTTGGTAAAGGGCTACTGTCTGAATCTTTAGTTTCTGCCCTATCACTCTGGCCTTACTCAGAGATCCTCTCACCTACCTATGATCTAGTTATTAAAAGGTTAACTCCTGATAGAGCCAGGGCCCTTAGAACTGTGCTCCAGCCCTTTCTGATTTGTTAGTTCCACCACCATACTGGTTGTTATATATCTTGACTATGAAGCCTTGAATATATAACCCTTGCATTCACTTACAAGTCTTTAGGTGAACTCCGATTTTTATCGCCAGCTCAGATCTTTCCCATGAACCCCAGGCTTGTATAGCTAATGGCCCATCCACTCTCACTGCTTTGATGCATAACGATATTTCAAACTTAAAATGCCAATTTAAATACCCCACCAAATCTGCTCTTCGTACAATGTTTCCAATTCAGGCCATGGCAACTCTATCCATTCAATTGCTCAGGCCCAAACCTTGAAGTTTTGTTTTGTTTTGGTTTGTACTAACTCCTCTCTTTCTCTCATACCTCATGTACAAGCTATCCGCAAATAGTGTTAGCTATACTTCCTAAATACATATGCCACATCTCATGTCCTCTGCCACTGCCACTATACATGTCTTCTCTCACCCTGACCACTGCATAGCTCTTATCTCCCTGCTTCCATGCTTCCGCTTTCTAGTTTTTTTCAACACAGCAGACAGAAAGATCCTTATCGAACATAGGATTAAAAAAAGTAGCTCCTGGCACTTTGCTCAGAGCCATCCAATCTTACTCAGAATAAAGGTCAAGGTCCTATGTATCTGGCCCTCCAATACCCACCCATTACTTCTGACCTCATCTCCCACTCCCATCCCCCTTTCCACTCCACCTTGGCTGTTCCTTGAGTGCACCGGACACTCACCTGCTTCAGAGTCTCAATACTCACTACCACCTACAGCTGCCTGGACTGTTCTTTCCTGTATTAGTCAGAGTTCTCCAGGGAAACAGAACTGAAAGGATATGTGTATGTGTAAATATCATATTTATTATAGGAATTGGCTCACACTACTGTGGGGATTGGGAAGTCCGAATTCCATAGGGCAGGCCACATGGTGGGAACTCCAATAAAGGTGACGAAGAATTCCCCAGGAGAAACTGGCTTGCTGAAGTAGAAATAGACATTCTTCTTTCTGACTGCTGAAGTCTTCAGTTCTTTTAAGGGCTTCAACTATTGGATGAGGAGATTTTGCTTATTGCCGAAGGCAATAGACATAATCAGCCATAGATGGATCAACTAACGATTTAAATCTATGAAATATCTTAATAGTGACAATAAGGACAGTGCTTGCTTGACCAAAGAAGTGGATGCCATAACCTGGCCAAGTTGACACATGAACTTAATGATCACATTTCCCCATGTTGTACATGGCTGACTCTTTACCTTCATCAGGTTGTCAGTTAAATGTCACCCCCTCAGTGAGGCCTTCCTTTAACACCATTTAAAATTAGAATCCCTTTCCCACTTCCCTATCATTGCTTTATTTTTCTCCATAGCATTTATAACCAAGTGAAACACTATAGATTTTACTTATATGTTTGTCAGTTTTTTTCACTGTTGTAATTGCAGGGCCTAGCACAGTGCCTAGTATGTAGTGGATGCTCAGGAATTATTTGCTCAAAGAAATCATAATTAGGGAAAAAATGATGGCAAATATTATTTAGTAATTTTTAATTGTGAAAAATTTTACTATTATTGAATTTTACTAATTATTAGTTAATATGCTGTAGGGAAAGTTTCTAAAAGCAGAGCAGCTGGTTATTCACAGACCAGTTCCAGAGCTTTTATATAGAGGTAAAAAATTATATAAAAATTTGTAAATATTTTGGAAGCTTATATACTCAGAGATACAGCATGCAGATTTACATGCCTAGTATCCAAACAGATGTCTGAAGCACTGAGGCCAAGGATGCCATGTTTCCACAGGCCACACTTTCATGTCCATCTACACCACTTTCTGCTCACCCTGCAGAATTCAACATAGCACGGTGGCTACAGAATTCTTACTGGCAAACCCATTTATTTCAAATAGCATTAAGAACTGAACTAAAAAAACAAACAAACAAACAAACAAAAAAAAAACAATCCAGGAAATCAGGCCCCTCTCTTGTTCAAGGAGATTGGATATAGAAGAAAGTTAAAAATGAACTGGAGCCATGGGGACACTGTGAAGGTTTTCTACTCATCGTTTTCTTTTCTTGTGATTCTTAGACTGATTCTCTTAATAAAATCCACTAATTGGCAAGTGCATCATGAAACCCCTTCTTTCGTCAGCTTTAATACTCTTGTTGTAGACATGTTCCTATCTTTTCCTCTATCCACTCAAGAACAGTTTAATTTACCAAGTTAATCAGAAAAATACAATCATAAACCTGAAGAGGCATTAATAATTCTAGTGGGTGTTTTCTAGTGATTTTGAACAGTAGCCTCAGAGGGGTCTCTTTAACATGCCCCCACATACAGATACCCATATTATAAATCCCTGGAAACCTTTGCAACTCTATAACTGAACATTATTCACTTTTCAGCCTTTCCAGGGAAACCTCCAGAGAACATCACTTATTTGCAAAGGGATGGGAATTACCAATTACTGCCCTCCCTACTGCAGAAAAATCAAGGATCATCTCAAACCTGGTTTCTTTACCTGTTACAAAGGAGCTCAATTCAGTAACTTACTCAGGATGAATGTAACCCCATAAAATTTAAAAGAAAGAAGAAGCTTAACTTTCCCTACAATTTGTGGGTAATTTGTTTATAGCAGTGATTCACAAAATTTCCCTTTCCTTCCTCAAAATAAACAATAAAAAAATTAATGTTAGGTTTCTTAATATTTTCATTTTGCAATAATTTTTCCTATGTTTACTCTAGGAGTTAGGAGATAGGATGAAAAATGGGGATGTGTGTAAATTCAATTTATATGTAAAGGCGATATATATTAAACATTCAGGAAACTTATAGAGGAAAGTACAGTTGAGAGATGAAGCAGGCATGTCTTATTTAAGAAAACTTAACTGGAAGAAATGGGCATTATTTTGAGTTATGATGCCTCTTGGTTAATTTTTATATGGCTATTTTCCTCCTGCTTCCAGTTTGAGCAGCACTAGATTAGAATTATGAATTTGTATCATATTTTGGCTTAGAAAAAATGGTTTCATAATCATATGTGGGGATCTAGTAAAGGAAAATAACATTTTTGTCCCTTAATTTTCTCATCTACCATGAATATAAACTCACAAATGTCTGGATAAATGGCTTCAGAATTTTAAAATGTTTTGTTCAAGGTTATCAATATGCTAATAATGAATCCAGTAGGCTCATGGTAAAATAAATAATGTAAAATGACAAGAGAAGTCAATGATACTTTTTTTGTCACTACACTGGTGCTTTCTTCAATAGTTTAGGAGTGAGAATAGAAATTATTTGGTAGCTACACAGTATCTGAACTCATTTTACTAATCAAATATAAAACAAAACAGATAAATACTTGAGAAAGTGGTTTCTTGCTCTCTAATTTTGAGAATTCTATTCTGTGAGTGATTCCAAGAACCAATTTGGATATGTCTTTACTAAACATTTCAAGGAATAGTTCTATTAATTGAAAAATTCATGACCTACAACAGAAACATCTATTTGAAATGCTCTATAGTTCACAGTGCAGTTTCAAATCCACTACTTCATTGGATTCTCACAATACCTGCCTTATGGTAGACAGGGCAGTCGAGATATACCTGCTTCCTAAGAGAGTTAACTAAAAGAGGAAGGGAGCTAAGCAAGACCAGCATCCCAGACCTTATAAATATAAATGGTGGAGTCAGGATGTGAATACAAAGTACCTGGCTCAAAATATTTCCAATATGTTGTGTTGTCTCTCCTAATTTAAGCTAATATGATTGTAATGGTTATAACTGCTGAGGTAATTCAGGCAAAGATGGTTTATTTTGGGGCCTAAATTACTCAGATAATTTACTGGATATTTTTGGTTGCTTTGCAAATTAAGAAATGACCTGAGTGCCACTGAGGAAAAAACCAAAACTCCACTTCTAAAAAAATGCTTTTTTTCCCCTGCCCCTTATGTTTCAAATCTGTAATCTAAGAAATGTTTCTTGAAGCAGTAGCTCCCAAAATGTTTTTGTTGGAGGATATAGTCTCTCCTCTGAAATGCAGACTTCATTAATTCTTCACATCTTGCTCTTTTCTCAGGACTAAAGAATCTAAATTTCTAGACTTTCCTCCATAATGATGTACAAGGTGCACTTAAATAATGTTAAACAGTATATTAAAATGTACCTACTATTTCTCAGGGTTTCTTCCTGAGGTGAGTGAATGTCACTAACATATCTAAATAAAAGCATAAGATAATCACAATATTATTATATCAGACACTAAGCCAACTCTTCTGGAGGCACAGATCTCTTATTATAAGCGATCACTTTGTTCATGTGAGACCCGTTTTCAATGGTCTCCAGAGGTGCTATTAAATATCTACCAATTATTTTTTGAATCCACGGAAGAGTTAATCTGACATGGAAAATTCATCCAGGCAAAACACTGACTTTAAGTGGCTGGTCTTGGCATGTCCCAGATGGTATAGAAAGCAATCGCCCACACACTCATGAGCTTCCTGCAGTAGGAAATTCTGCAACAACTACACTTGAGGGTGCTGGATAAAACAGGGCTCCTCTACAGGCCTGGGAGGCCATGGGTTGGAAAGAACCAGCATGTGGTGGATGCTCTAAAAATATTTGTTGAATAAATGAATGGAGGATCTACTAGCTGATTTGAAGGCCTTATCTCTTCTGTCTTCTTATCCCTAAATAACTTGTATTGTCATCAGTGGGGAAAAGTGTGGGGACTCCCCCCTTTCCTTATAAATGTCTAAATGATGAAAGTAATTATAATTTAGCCAAAAGCATTAGTACAAATGAGAAAGAGAGAGAGAGAGAGAGAGAGAATAGAAGGGTGTGATCGACAAAGTGAATGAAGCTGATAAGAGAAAAGCTGAAACTGTGATGAGCTAGAACTAGATGCCCCTGGACCAAGAGATATTCAGGCCAATTTAGAACAATTCAACAGACACACTGTGCAAGGAACTGGTATGTAAGTGTTAGGGTACTGGGACTTCAGGTGTCTGAAAGACAGCAAGCAGGATATACTCACATTTAAACAGTATTTCAGTTACATCTTCAAATAGTAAACTCAGTATGTTTTTCTTCAACTTCCAGAAAGCTTCACAGGTTAAATTTCTCTAAGTTTGGGAAGCGGCTGTGGCTCAATCAGTAGGGCTCCCGCTTACCATATAGGAGGCCCCGGGTTCAGTTCCCTGGGCCTCCTGGTGAAGGCAAGCCCGCCCACACGGCTTGGTTAGCTGACCCAGCGAGCACAAGCAGCAAGGGGGGGATAAATGAATAAATAAATAAAATCTTTAAAAAAAAAATCTCTAAGTTTAAAGTAATGAGTTAATCCGAAAAAAAAAAAAAAAAAGTACAAAAAATACATGTTTTCCTCTGTTCCCAGATGTTTTGGATATTCTCTAGTATAAAACAAATGAAGCTATTGATTTAAACATATTGCACATATTATTTCAAAATGTAACTAGCTTACTATTTAAAAATAAGGTTACCCTGTGTCCTCACTTTTCAGATACACTAAAAAAGTTTATGCAGACAAATTCCCGAGGAGCTCCAATCTAACAGAAGAGAAGGCTATGGAGGAAAAATTACATAGACTAACAGCCATAACAGAGGAATGTACAGGAACAGAAGTGACCCCTTAAAGAAGTGAGCGATTATCCCTTTTGGGTCTGTGGCAATGGGTCAAGAAAGAATTCAGAGGTGTGGTGCTGTCTGAGCAGGGTTTTGGGCAATGATAGGAATTTACCCAGAGGACAAAGTAGGGAAAGAATTCCAGGCAGGGATGAGGGTAATGCAAGAACAGAGAGGCAGGAGACAAGGTTGTGTGTTCAGAGGACTACAGCTGGTTTAGTATTGCTCAGTTTTAATGACAGGAAAGAGTTGTGGGTAAAGAAGGTAGAGATGTTAATAGTCAGGAGCCATCTGATGGAATATTTTGTTTGCCTTGTTAAGGAGTCTACCTTTATCCTGTAGAGTCGATGGGGGTAATCAGCAAATGATTTTAAGTAAGGAAATAATCTCATCAGAGATGTTGAGAAAAGGCAGCAGCCCCCATGTTTCTTGCACAGCCTCTTAACAGTCCTATCATTCAAAGGCAGATTAAAAAGAAAGACAGCAAAAATATATTTTTTTAAAGGGCAAGTGAGGATGTTATATGAAGGTTAAATTTATTTGTTTAATGACAATATATGATTAACCATGCTCAGTGCTTGAGGTCGAAGGTGGACGAACAATGTTCTAGTGCTTTCCTTTTAGGACTAAAACTTTTCTACTCTCAAAATAGTAGAAAATACTCTAAAATAATCCATCATACTATTCTCATGTATTTCTTTCTTTTTCGTACTTCTCAAATATTAATAATGGGCATATGCTTGGGGAGGACAGGAAGGGGAAGAATGTGGCAACATCCATTTTGCCTTTTTCCCTACCTCAAGCCTTCACTATCACAATGGGCATTATTAATAGCGTGGAAAACCGGAATTCAGAGACCATCTACAGGGCTTATATTAGGAACTTGTTCTAGCCCTTTCTGCCACCAAATCTTTCTGAGGTTTTCACTTAAAAAAAAAAAATTAGTATTAAAATTCTTGCCAGTTAACATTGGCAGATAGGAAATCAGAGTGTTTCACCCCATTTCTCTCCCCCTCTGGAGAAGAAACTCCGTAACAGTCAAATACCCAGAAGGTAAGCAATTAGAAGAGGAAGCTAAGGATAATCATGATTTTACTGTTAGCTTATTGGGATTGTTGAATTTACATTCCTTGACTCCTCCTGGACTAGGCAATGTATGTGGTTTGAATGGTAGACAGGATGCTGGAGGAGAAACCAGACGATGGCTCTCAAGCTAATTCTGCAATGAATTGTGTTTTCAGACAAATCACTTCTTTGGGTCTGTTTTTAAATCATAAAAATGAGTGATTGTGATTAAATCAGTGCTTCTTAGAGTTCTACTTTGCATCAGATTCACCTGAGGTGTTTCCAAAATTTACAGATTCCCAGAGGTGACTGCAGGAGAATACACAGGGGTTGATCTTGGGGACTCTGTTTCAGGGTTAGGGGTTTAAAGCCCTGCCTCACCATGTACTTACTGAGTGACTTTGGGCAAGTTATTCCAAGTCTCCAATAGTTCAGTTTTTCCTCATCTGCAAAGCAAGAATGATAATAATAGTATCTTCTTCATATTGTCACGGTAAGGGTAAAATGACATAAAACAGCAAGCACATTGCCTGCCACTGTCCTAAGCATTCACAGATATATTTATCATTTGTATAGCCCACACTATATATGTATAATTTGTGTGTGTTATGTGGTATTTGGATAAATGCTACATAAATATCTATTGAATACGTAAAAGTATAATTGAATTTGTGGGGTTCATTTTTAAGCAACTTTTAAGCCTCTCAGATCTGAACTCCTTTATTAGCCCAGGAATTGCTTCTCCCAGGAAAAGTGAAGACAGTTTGAGAAAAGAATTAAGTGTTGTGTTTAATCTCTGCCTTATGCTAACGCGCAGACTAAGAAACTCACGATAATTTAAAAACAATAAAAATTACAAGAGTGGCACTAGAGTGGGTGAGCTAAGGGAGGAAGGGAATGAGTCTCAGGGGCTCCTTTGGCCCGGCGGGATCCAGCCTGCACTCTATAAGACGACTGGCACCTAAGTGCGCATCTCCATTTTATCTCATAAGATGCCCTGAAATTATCAAAGTCACTGTCATTACAATTGCTTTAAAATCACACACACACATATACACACACACACACACTCCACTTTGCGTTTTGTAGTTCAAACAAAAAACAGGACCATGTAACTTTAAAAAAGCTTGAAAATCAAGGCGATAGCGAACTTCTGCCACTCCTTTCACACGCTGATCCAAACAGTCCACGCTCTTTGACCGGTGTGTTTCTGGCGGCGGTGGCTGACAATACTCGGCAAGTGGGTCTCCTCTACTGGAGCTGTGAGAGGAGTTGCCGGTTTAGTACCCGCAGGGAGGAAACCGCCTCCGAATATCTAGAGCCTCCTAGAAAGATCTCCGGGAGGGGAGGAGCCCGATTGTCCTGGAAGAAAAGCATGGCCCCATCCGGGAAGTCACGGCTCGCCGGGAGGCTGGAGCTGGCGGCGCTGGGTCCTGGAGGTGGCAGACGCCGGAGCAGCCGGCCTCGGAGCTAAGGCCTGCGCGACTGGGAGGGGCGCTGGTGCAAGCGAAAGGCGCACAGCCCGGCGGACGCACGTGGGCTCCGGCTTCGCCCCGCCGCGCACGGCGCTAGGGCCCAAGGTGGCCGTGAGTCATCCTTGCCGGCGGGCGCAGCAGCCGCGTGGGGTCTGCTCCTGCCGGGGCTGGCGCCGCCGGGGGCCGGGAGCCCTCGATCTCCGCCGGGCGCGGCCGCCCCTCCCCCCGGGAGCCCGCGCTTCCGCCCGAGACCCGGCGGCTGCGGTGACCGTGGCCGAGCCTTCCGCCCCGGAGCTGCTGCGCCTACAGACCGCCGGAACCGGGAGCGCGGGAGACCCTCCTAAAAACGAGGCGCAGTGAGGGGTCAGCCAGTCTCGCTGGTAGCTCCCGCCGGGGTTGAGCCACTCGGCACCTGCGGCCGCTCGGGAGTGGGGACTCGGCCGGGCCATGGCCGGTGGCTGCTGCCGCGGCGAGCTGGGAGGGAGGACGGGGCCAGCTGAGCCCCTCCGTTCCCCTGCGCTGACGGCGGGAGCCTAGGAGGAGACCGAGTGGATTCCGGATCTCCTGCTGCCACTGGCAGATACGGGGCGCCGACACTTGGCGTTGCGAGCTTGTTCCGTTGCCCTCCTGAAGAACCCCCGCCACTGTTCCTGCTTAAACAATGTCTGGCGGGGAAGCAGCTTCTTCCTCTTCCACTTCTTCCCTTCCCCCACGCAACATCTTTCCATCTATCTATCCCATACATTCTTCCAAAAAGGGCTGAGGCAGATATGGACACGAGTGAACAAGTTAGAACACTGCAAAGTGTGCGGTTGTTGGGAGGCGGGTGGTCGTGGGATGGGAGAAAGTAAATAAGAAAATACCTGTGTATGTAACAATCCCATAAACACACGATGTTCCCAGGCTGCTGGCAGTCCCAGCTGTGTACAAGTGGAGGCACATTTTAAATGCTCTGTTTTGGGAGAAAATTTCACATGTACAGGTTATCAGTAGTAGCCTGGGAGTAGCTGGGAGCCTCCTTCTTGGTATTTATTTTATTTTTCTGAATTCCCACCGAAGAAGTAACGCGATGTTAGGAGGCCATTTCCTGGGCGCAGCTGAGGCTGCCTCTCAGGGAGGGCAGCTGTTGTCACCTCTGCAGTATAGGTCCCGGGACTCTGCTCAAGGTATTAGGAGGGGACAGGGGCTGCAGGAGGTTGGGAAAACACCACGCTGTGTTTAATGAACGTCCCCATCCCGACTAAGGACAAGTATTCTTCATAAGGATGAGGTGGTTTGCAAAGATAGGGTGGAAACACAAACCGAACTTTGGGCGTACCTTCCCTCCCCTCCTCCCCCCATCTTCAGTGTTAGGCTCCTCCTCACAATCCAGCATCCTCTCCGTCACCTATGAACAACTGCGTTTTAAAACCCAGTTGTCGGAGCTCAGTGTCTGCTCCTTTACTGTGCAGTCATGGAATATTTTTTTCTTTCAAAAGGCCTCTTCCAGTTGATTCTAACCGAGTTCTGATTGTTGTTCTCCTCATTACCGATAGGGGGCAGCAGATGCCCTGCGATGCCCGGGCGACGTGCAGAAAGAGCACGCTGCGGCCCCTGGGAATCGGCTTAATTGATATCTGGGGTATGAAGGCAGGATTTTCGGCCTCTACGTCCAGCGCATCAGCTCCGGGACCTCGGGCGTCGGACCCTAGGCGTCGGGGGGGCTTCCCACAAGGGGCGGTAGAAGGTATCTGAGCACCAAGGAGTGCCTGTAAATTTTGTGAGCTACAGCATAAATGAATGAATGAATGGATTCAGGTGTATGTAATTATTGTGATTATTTAAACGTGTTACAGAATCTACTGGAGTTTTTTTTTTTTTTTTAATCTTTTAAGTTTTCTCAATAGAAAATTAAAAGTACGGCCACCACAAACTGCTTGGATGGGGGTGGGGCGGTTGTGAATTTATCTTGAATTTTAAAAGGGCTTCTCTCATTCGAAATAAAGATTCCGAAGCATTTCGGAAGGAAATCGGGAGGATTCAGACAGTTCTACCAGGATGCGTGTTTGGGAGCACTGCGAGACGTTTGCAGCACAGCCAGGTTCAGAGAGCGCGGAGCTCTGACAGTTGGGATTAGTGGGGATCGAGAGAGATTCATAAGGGCTGGGTTTTCCTGAAAATCTACCTCATTTGGTAACGAGAGCACTTGAATTTTCAGAATTGTCGAAGAGGCATTTTTATCTTTCGTAAAGCCACAGTTCTTCCTAAGTTGAAAATGTGTGGGACAGTAATTTCTTTTGAAGAAAAGAAAAATCCAATGTAAAATTTTGGGGACTGGCTATTGGAATAATCTCTAAATAGCCTTTTAAAAAAGTGATAACTGTTAAACTATCCAAATGAAAGAGTATATAGTGGTATCACAGTTGTGACTTTCTTTACACATTTCATGCACAATTAAAAACCCTGGTTAATCCTTGAAATACAATTGGAATAAAAGGAAGGATTACAGTTTCCAATTAAAGAATTTACCACAAAACAACTCTAAGATTTTGATTTTATTACAGCTATGAACAAAACATATTCTACTTTTAATGTAATTTTTCAAACATCATAGCAAATTCTAGAAATGCAGCCATAACTTCTATAGAAGGGATGAATTTCAGTAGTACACATAATCATCAGAAATTTCATTTACATGGAAAGCCCGTATCATCATGTTAGAATACTGAATCTCCTCAAAATAATAATGAATTCTAATTAAGGTAGTATAAAATTTGTTGGAAAATAATGAATTTGCATTTGAGAGAGGTGCAAAGAATTAGAAGAGGGGAAGGAAAGGACTAACTTGTGGTCCAGTTGGGAGAAAAAATAAATATATCCAGGTGGGGAGCTCCCGAATTGGGTTAAAAATCTTGGGAAACCAGAGGCATAGCCACCTCTACAGCTGTTGAACCAGGGAAGGTATCTCACCATGATACCTGATATCTGAGAGCAGGTTGTTCTTTGCGTCTAAGGATAAACCTGAACAACTTTTACTATTGCCAAGGACCACACACTATTTACCTTCAAATGTGTATAAGTAATTGCACACTGAGCATGGAAACATATTCTTTTCCATGTTTTAAAAGTGGTGAAAAAAATTGTACCAAGGACCAAGCACCAAAGGTTTTATTTTTAATTTTGCCACAAATTGGCAAAAATATGAGATATTGATAATTTCAACTTAAAAATATGTTGATGTATAAGAAAACTTGGTTTATTCACTTAGTAATAAGAGCTAGGGGGATGGATGTGGCTCAAATGGTTGGGCATCCGTCTCCCATATGGAGGGACCTGGGTTCAATCCCCAGGACCTCCTGGTTAAAAAAAAAAAATGTAATAAGAGCTATAACTTTGTGTGCCACACAACAACTATACAAGGCAGCTAGCACTAGCTCCATTTCATATACAAGGAAGTTGAAGTTCAAAGAGTAAAGACTTGACTAAGGTTGCACAGCTATTAAGGGAAAGTCACTTTCTGATTCTAGTGCCCATGCCCTATCTTGCTACAAGCCCTGAAACTGCAGCATAAGGGACACAAACCCTGAACCCTCAGATGTCTGATGATTGAGCAAAAATTGACAAACATTTCTATCAGAATTTGAGTGACCAAAACGCAAAATCTAGAGAGGCCCCAGAGGATCTCAGCTTTGAGTTTCTGTATATCAAATGATTTATGGAGGCAATAATGGGAGTAGCACACACTTATTTTTATTTTTTATATACTTTTAATTTTTTTTCCCCAAAAGATACTTAGATTGCATAAATGTTAACATAGAAAATATAGGGGAGTCCCATATGCCTGGCTCCCTACCCCTCCCACATTTTCCCACATCAACAACATTCTCTACTAGCATGGTACATTTGTTACAATTGAACACATTTGGAATCATTGCCTCTAAGCATGGGCCATAGTTTACATTGTAGTTTACACTCTCCCACACAATCTTGTAGTTATGGCCAGACATATACTAGCCCGTATCTGTCATTGCAATGTTATTCAGGATAATTCCCAAGTCCCAAAAATGTCCCCATATTTCACCTGTTTTTCCTTTTCCCTGCCCTCAGAACCTCCAGTGGCCACTGCCTCCATATCAATGATATAAGTTCTTCCATTGCTAGAATTACAATAAATCTATAGTAGAATACCAGTAAGTCTACTCTGGTCCATCATTCATTCCCCAATCTTGAGAATTCTGGGATGGTGATATCCATTCCACCTCTAGTTGAGAGGGGACTTAGATCCCATGGGGCAGATGGATGAAACTATCTTGCTTGCAAGTTGCAGACTCTTTGTTCCTTGGGTTGGGCATTGTCCATCATCACTGCCTTGTTAGTTGTCCTAGGTGAGTCCAATGAACTGGAGAGTAGGTGTTGCAACTCTGTTGAGATTCAGGGCCCAGCTGGCACATGTACAGCCCAAAGATTTAAGTCTCTTGGACATAAACCTGTCAACTCTAGTACTGACTATAGGTTCAAATAGAAGGGAGTATTTTTAATATTTATAAAATCTAAATAGAAATTGCATGATTACCGCAGTAGATTAACTAAAATTCTGTTGTTTTTGCTTGGCTTAGCATTACATCAACTCTGACTTGTATGGTCAATCTAAAACAGGAAAATGAATTGACTCTTACTTAATAAATGCAGTTTGTTTACTAAACAATAACTTTACGTTAGGCCTATGGGGGAGGGGGCTTGTAAAAATGGTAATAATAAAAATTAGACATGAAAACAAACCACCAATACATGGTAAAATACATAGTTAATTATTCTATGTGTCAGGTGTTAGTCCTGCCACCAGTTCTGTGTGTGATAAAAAAGTTCCACTACATTTGGGGAGTTTATATTTCATTTCCACAAATACAATACCTTGTTGTGTGAAGAATACCAGTGTAAATGGGTTATGTTTAAAGAATCAACACTGTTCATTTTGACCTTGAAAGGAAAGGAGGGAGGTAAGATTGAAGACTGCAATAGAGGGTACCAGAAAACATTTTCCCTAGCTTTCTCTAGTCCAGTGGTTCTCAAATATTTTGGTCTCAGGATACCAAAGAGCTTCTGCTTGTGTGAGTGTCTGTAGATTGTATTTATTGATACTAACTGTATTTAAATAAAATGGAGAAGGCCTTAAAATATTAATTAATTAATTTAACAAGAATAAGCCCATTACAAATTAACATAAAGCCTATTTTTCATGGAAAATAACCAAATTTTCCAAAGGGGGGGGAAATACCTGATAAAGAGTGGCATTGTTTTACATTTTTATAATTCTCTTTAATGTCTGGCTAAATAGAAGCAATTGGATTTTCATGTTTGCTTCTACAGTCCATCTATTGCGACATATTGGGTAGGTTGAAGTAAAGGAAGAAAATCTGACCCTACACAGATATGGAGTTGGAAAGGGGAGGAGTACTTCAGTAGCTTTTTCAGATAGTTGTAGATATTTTTGGTTCTACTCCAAAACCCTTCAAGTGGTAATTTTTAAAAGTTAGTTGCAATGTGGAGTCTTAAAACCTTATCGATGAACTTTTTTTGTACTCTGTTACGTTAAAATCCATTGTTCCATTGAATGGACATTTAACCCTTGCATAATTTTGTAATATTGTGCACTGGTCATTTGTAAAATATTGAGTCACTGAGTTATGCAGATCTTCCAAATTTGGACTCATTTTGTACTATGCTATAAAAATATTCACATTCTTTAATTTCATCAAAATTTTTTTACCATTGATAAGAAAAACTGCCAGTTGTTTTCCTAGAGGTGACATGTTCACTTCATTCATGTCTGAGAAAATGTCTGCCAAATACTCAGGTCTCAATAACCATAGTTTGTAGGTCAGTTGTTCTTTCAAATAAAAATGCTATTCCATGATAAAAAGTGACTAGTTCAACTTGCAACTCAATTGCTCCAATACTTTTCTTCAAGAAAATCATTGCACTTCTATATGCAGCAGACACAGTTTATGTTTATTTCTGTTTTTGTCACACGGAATATTTAAAAAAAAACATGTTGTGGAGACTGGGTGTAGCTCAGTGAGCACCTGCTTTGCATGTATGAGGTCCTGGGTTCAATTCCCGGCACCTCCCCCAAAATAATAATAATAAAAAAACACGGTAATCACTAGCACCATCAGAGGAATGGCTTCTAATAGTAAAAGACTTGCCCAATTTGTGTGGACAAACTTAAAATCTCAGCTGAGCTTTGAACAGTACATTAGTTCCACTCTTTTGGGTCATACAAGTCTCCCTAAATACGTGAGGAAGTTCTGTGGCTCGTGACATCACAAATCCATCTACTATAAATAGCAATATGCCTGAATTTTGCCCTCTTCACATCCTTGGTCTTTACTATTAGAAACAGTGTAGTGAAGTATCATCCCTTACTCCAGCAAGGAGAAATGAAATTTTCAAGCAATTTGGTAGACAAAATTTGTTGTGAATAATCCACCAACATAAATTCATACATGTGATTCAGTGAGTGTAAAAAATGTTAAAAAAAAAAAAAAAGAAAAAAGAAAAAAAAATGTTAAAAGCTGGCTAGTATCCACAATTTAAATTCTTTTACCATGATTAAGATTTAGGTTTGAACTTATAAAGTGGTAGGTGCATTCTTCCATATAAAGTAGCATATCCAATGTTAATATTTCACTATTAATACCTGCCAGAGAGCGATATGGTACAGATCTACACTGTCCAATAAGGTATCCACTAGCTACATGTGAAATATGATTTTTAATTTTGTAACTTAATTTTTAATTGTGTTTAATTTTATTTCATTTAAATTTAAAAACATAGTTCAGTTATTGGATAACTTTAAAGTTTTGGTACATCTTATGAACTCTAAATACAGATCAAGTATTTCCAATGAAGATGTGGTATCCAAATTGAGATATGCTGCAAATGCAAGATTCATATCAGATTTCAGTGACTTATTACAAAAAAAGGGAATAAAATATCTCAATAATTTTTAATGCTGATTACATATTGAAATGATGATATTTGGATATATTGGGTTAAACCAAATATATTACTAATATTAATTTTACACATTTTCTTTCACTTCCCCCCCCCACTGGGGCTACCAGATAATTTAAAATTACACATTTGCCTCTTATATTCCTACTGGTTAGTGCTATTATATATTACCTCCCTTCCGTCTATGGGGATAAGAAGACCAGTGAAAAAATATGGTGACTTAATATCAAACTTAATTAGATGAGATATAGATTTGTTCAAAGTAGTTGATATACAAAAATTAATATGCACTTATTCAGTGTATTTCAAAAGATTCTATACCAAATCAATTTTCTTTTTAAAGTTCTGTATTGTGCAATGCCAAATCTACTTTGTATCTAATTTGCATTCTGAGAATCATTTCTTAAAAAATGTATGACATATATCTGCTTTTTCATTAGTATACTTGATTTAAAAATGGAATTGAAATAAAGGATTTCACTGAAAAAAACTTTTCTGCTTAAAATGTCATATTATTGTAGAAAATTAGAAAATACAAAAAAGTATTAAAAGAAAAATTAACCATGGTTTTATTCAGAAAAAAATATATTGACTAGCAATTTGTTAGTCTCTTCTCTTTGTGTATATAAGTCTACATTACTATTTTTCTATAATAGAGTTTAATAATTCTCTCTAATCAAAAATCCATGAGCATATTTCCATGTAATGATTTTTAACTGAAATGACTGAATAGTATTTCATCATATGCATATAACATTATTTATTTTACCAATCCCCACTGTGATTATCCTTGTACATTAATTTCTTTTACATCACAATTATTTCACACAGACATACAGAACTGTGACCTCAGTAATTGATGGTTCAAGGATAAGGGAAAGACTTTGACTATTCATTGCCAAATTGTCCTCCAAAATGATTGAATAAGAGAGCCATTTTTGCAACATTGTTGCTGATACTGGTTATTATAATTTAAAAAATATTCATTGGGAAAGGGTGTAACTCAGTGGTTTAGTGCCTGCTTCCCATGTGCGAGGTCCAGTATTCAATCCCTGAATATATATCTATATTCATCAATTTTAGAAGAAAAAGCTTGCTGGTTTCATTTTTATTTTTGATTATTGATGAAGTTGAACATTAAAATATATATTAGACAAGAATTTTTCTCTTGAATTGTTTGTTAATGAAATTTGTTCATTTTTTCCCAAGGGTATTTATCTTTTCTGATTGTAAGATATCTTCTGATATAAGCATATTAAACCTTTACCCTTAATGTTGAAAATATTCTTCCAAGTTTACAATTTGCCTTTTAAGAATATTTATATATTTAACAGAGATCCTTTTAATTTTTTTGCATACCTTTTTCCCTTATAGTTTCTTCTTGCATAGATGGTAATCCAATAAATATTCACTTGTATTTTTTTATTTTTATTTTTAAGTACTGATGTGGGGAATTGAACCTGCAACCTCGTATATGGGATAGCTGGCACTCAACCACTGAGTCACATCAGCTTCCCTTCACTTGTGTTTTTAAATAGACTTTTACTTTAAAAATACCACTTACACTGTCTGGGATTTTTATTCATGAAGTATAAGATCTAATTTTGTTGTTTTTTCCAAATAGTTAACCAATTGTTCTATTACCATTTATTAAGTAAGCAGTCTTCCCCTGCTTTTTAAAAATGACAGCTTTCATACATGCTAAATTCTTTTCTATGCTAGTGTCCATTTCTATTCCATTAATCTGTTTTTTAGACATCAATTCCACATAGTTTTAATTATTATTTTTACATAACTTTAATATCTGATAGCATACATTCTCTCTTATTATCTTCTTTTTCCAGAAATGTGTTGTAGTAAATTGTCTCCAGTTGATTCCTTTAGGTGAATGTTAGAGTATTTTGTAAAGTCTCCCCCTCTTCCAAAAATTATCACATCAAGATTTTAATCTATATAATTTACAGATTGACCCGGGTGAACTGACATCTTTATAACTGTCAGATTTCTTCAGATAATAAAAATAAGAGACGACTTTGTGTGTGTCCTGTCCAATTAGATTACATAACTGTGTTTTACAGAATATTTGTGACATTTCACAGTAATTGTAGTTTTTTTAATTAAAAAACTATATTTTTTGAAAAGTACTTGTTGGTATTGTCTGAAAATAGGGAATGGACTTTTAATAAAGGAAAAGTACTCTATATGTTGCCTAAAGGACATAAGAGAATTTGGCAAATTACAATGGACTTTCTAAGGGAGGAAATAAACCAATGAATAGAGTGGGATGATGGGAAAGAATAAGGAAAAGGAAAAACAGCAAAATTAGGCCAAAACAGATGATGAAAAAGAAAGCTAAATTTGTAAAAGAAATGAGAGAGAGAGAGAGAGAGAGAGAGAGAGAGAGAGAGAGAGAGAGAGAATGAGACTATGTTTTTTATGTAAACTGGAATACTCAATGTAAAAACTGGAAAACTAATACAGAATCTGCTTTTGATTTTTATGGTAACCAATAAATGAAGGAGGAACTAGAATGTAGAGGTGGAATATCAATTTGAGAAGTCTCAGTTCAATAAGTTAAAAATGTTGATAAAATTTGTAATTGCATTTGGAATTATTTTTTAAAACACCATACCTAAATTTTCTAAATATATTTCATTATTTCAGCACAGGAAATATTTTGGAGCTTGTTCTTCATGCTTTATAATTTAATACCTGAAAATCCCTGGTTTTATTAAAGTAGTTTTCATTTTATTGATAATAGTGAATTCTCTTCCGTTTATTATTTCTGTAGTTTTTTCACTGTAATGTCTAGTTGTTCAGAAAAAAATATACTATTAAGGTTAAAAAGTATACAGAAATACATTACTACTATTAGACAGGAAAAATAACGTAGTGTACTTCGCAGCTATCTATGTTCAGGAAAAGGGAAGAGTGAATTTGGATTTAAGGTTCCCAACTGAGGATGTAATTGCAGATGCCCACCTTTCTCCCTGAAGGTGGCAGTATTTCAGTGACTAAAACGGACAATAAGCAGGATAAAAGCTCTCGGAGATCAGGGAAGGCGTGATTTGTGATGCACGCTTCAGCAAGACTTTTCTCTTTCTTGGTTTGAATCATCTTAGTTGCGTGTCTGCTGAGGCTCAGGACTCAGAAGAGTAAGGTAGAATTTTAGTCCTTCAGATAATGGGGCGAAAAATTTGGTGTCCTTGGAGAGGAAAAAATTTTTTAAATGTTACTAAATTTATAATCTAATGTAAAGTAGCAAATGCAGAATCATGCACTTCACGATTGTCAGGTACTGTCTTTAATGAATGAGCTCTTTTAAAATTCATGTTACTTTCCTTGAGAGATAAGCAAAGCTTCCCAAATGTTTGGTAAATATAATAACTATATAAACACAACTTTTTGTCAGTAATTAACACATTGCCAAAAGAAGAACGAGGATAAGTGTATTTTGTAGCAAATATATTAACAATAACAAGAAAAAGAATGTGTATAAAATTTAAGCAGCAAATTCTAAGAGGAAAATGTGTACACAATTATGTATATATAAACATTAACATATGGAGAAGTAACTACACATAAACAAAAAGGTAAATAAAGATGGGCAAAAAATGATCTAAAAAGTGAGGGTTTTATTTAGTTTTATTATGATATTTTACATAATCAGTGAACGGTAACAGAATTGATGTTCAGGGGTTAATTATTTTTATTGGTCAAGGCCAAAGTAAACTTTGTACATAGTGTGGCTGATTTGTAATACTGCCTGATTCCTTAAAATATCTGTATTATATTTCTTCCAGGGGAATGTGAAAATTCAAAGGCCCAAATGGTGCTGGGGGTAGTAGTTCTGGGAGTTGTCACTAAAAACGAAGAGAAACTGATTCCAAGAGTAGCTTCATCATCATATTTCATTGAGTTTTAAAATATTTTGTAAAATTCTTTCAAAAATAAAATATTTCTCCTTCAGCTTTTTCATCACTTTGGTGTCAAAACACACCTCAGAATTATAAATGTTTTCTCTGTAATTAAACCAATTTGAATTTCCTTCTCCATTCTGCCTCAACTAAGTAAATTGTACCAATCTATGTTGGCATTTCAATTATAAGTACAGTCCCACAAAATTTTTACTAGAACTCAAGATAATATTCTCTACATATATAGACATATTTTCTCATATTTCCCTCCCTGTTGTGAATTAATACTCTTTTCTTCCACAGTAGGTATATTCAGTGCACTCAACATTTTCTCTTTTTTACTGTATACTATTGATATCTACCAGACTGATACCAAGTTTTGCTCAGCAGAAACCACCTATTCAGTTCTTTAATGTTAAATCACAGATGGGAGTCCAGTATGCAGGGGAATTGAAGTAATATCCATATTCATTTACTTTTTGTACATAATGTTTTAGAAAACTTTTGGAGAAAAACGTTGATGTGGTATTACCTTTACCTTCTCCTGAGATATAGCCGAACAAGAATAAAAGAAGTACAAGGTAATTCTTCAATCACAAAATTTGAGGTATGCAAAATTCCAAACTTTTTTCTACAACTTACTATTTGGGTATGTCCATATAATGTGTGGTACATATGTTACAATTGATGAGAGCACATGTTTATAACTGTCCAATTAACTGTCCTTGATTTAACTTAGACTTTACTATTTGAGTAGTCCAGTTTCATGGGTTAAAAAATTTTTATTCTCTTACCATGTATAACAATCTAACATTTCCCCTTTTAACCACATTCAGATATTTATTTCAGTGCTGTTAATGACGTTCACAATGTGCCACCATCACCACCATCCATTAACAAAACATTTCCAATGTTCCCAAATACGAACTCTGTACATTTTAAGCCTTAATTTCCCATTCCTTATTCCCAACCCATCCCCTGGTAACCTGTATTATAGGTTCTGACTTCATGGATTTGCTTATTCAAATTATTTCATATCAGTAGGATAATACAATATTTATCCTTTGGTGTCTGGCTTATTTCACCCAACATGATGTCTTCAAGCTTTATCCATGTTGTCGCATGCATTAGAACCTCATTCTTTTTTACAGCTGAGTAATATTCCCTTGTATGTTATGGAATACATGTGTATGTTACCACATTTTATTTATCCATTCATCTGTTGATGGACAATAAGATTGCTTCCATCTTTTGGCAATTATGAATAATACCACTATAAACATCAGCATTTTAATATATGTTTGAGTCCCTGCTTTCAGTCCTTTTGGGTATGTACCTAGTAATAGGATTGCCGGGTCGTATTGTAATTCTATACTTACTTTCTGAGGAACCTGCAAACTGTCTTCCATAGCAGTTGTACCAATTTACATTGCCACCAGCAATGAATGAATGTTTCTATTTCTACACATCCTCTCTATCACTTGTAATTTTCTGGGCTTTTAAAAAAAATAGTAACCATTCTAATGGGTGCAAAATGGTATCTCGTGTGGTTTTGCAATTCCCTGATGGCTAATGGTGTTGAGTATCTTTACAGGGGCTTTCTGGCCATTTGTGTACCTTTACTGGAGAGATTTCTATTCAAATCTTTTGCCCATTTTTTAATTGGGTTGTTTGTCTTTTGGTTGTTAAATTGTAGGATTTCTTTATATATTTTGTGTATTAAACCTTTATTGGACATGTGGTTTCCAAATATTTTTCCCATTGTGTAGGTTATTGTTTTACTTTCATAATGAACTCCTTTGAGGTGCAAAAGGTTTTAATTTTGGTGAAGTCCCATTTATCTATTTTTTTCTTTTGTGGCTTATGCTTTGGGTATAAAGTCTAAGCAAGCATTGCTAAACACAATGTCCTGAAAATGCTTCCCTGTATTTTCATTGAGGAATTTAATAGTTCCAGCATTTATATTTAGGTTTCTGATCCATTTTGAGTTAATTTTTGTATATGGTGTGAGTTAGGGTTCCTCCCTTCTTTTGCAAATGGAGATCCAGTTTTTCCAGCACCATTTGTTGAAAAAACTATTTTTTCCCCCAGCTGAGTGGTTTTTGCCTATTTGTCAAAAATCAGTTGGCCATAAATGTGAAGGTTGATTTCTAAACTCTCAATTCCATTACATTGGTCTCTATGTCTGTATAGACCAGTATCATGCCAGTATCATGCTGTTTTGATTACTGTGGCTTTGTAATAAGTTTTTAAGATCAGGAAGTTTGAGAACTCCAACTTCATTTTTCTTTTTCAAGATGGCTTTGACTATTAAGGGCCCCTTACCCTTCCATTGGCTCTTCCATTTCTGCAAAGAAGATCGTTGGAATTTTAATTGGGATTGAATTGAATTTATAAATTGCTTTGGGTAGGATTGACATCTTAGCAATATTTAGTCTTCCAATCCATGAACATGGAAGTTCTTCCATTTATTTAGGTCTTCTTTGATGTCTTTTAGCATTATTTTCTAGTTTTCACTGTACAAGTCCTTTACATCCTTGGTTAGCTTCATTCCTAGATATGTGATTCTTTTTAGTTGCTATTGTAAGTGGAATTTATTTTTCTTTATTCCTTCTTCCTGTTGTTCACTGCTTGTGTATAGAAACACTACTGATTTTTGTGTGTTGATCTTGTACTCTGCCACTTTCCTGAATCCATTTATTAGCTGTAGGAGCTTTGTTGTGCATTTTTCAGGATTTTATATATATATGTATATAGGATCATATCATCTGCAAATAGGGAAAGTTTTACTTCTTCTTTTCCAGTTTGGATGCATTTTATTTCTTTTTCTTGCCTAATGGCTCTGGCTAGAACTTCTAGCACAATGTTGAATAACAGTGATGACAGTGGGCATCCTTGTCCTGTTTGTGATCCGAAGGGGAAAGCTCTCAATCTTTCACCATTGAGTATGATGTTAGCTGTGGGCTTTTCATATATGCCCTTTATCATGTTGAGCTATTTTCCTTTTATTCCTATTTTTCTAAGTGTTTTTATCAAGAAGGGGTGCTGGATTTTGTCAAATGCCTTTGCTGCATCAATTGAGATGATCATGTGTTTTTTTCTCTTCATTTTGTTAATGTGGTGTATTACATTAATTTTTTCTTATATTAAACCACCTTGCATATCAGGAATAAATCCACCTTGATAAGGGTGTATAGTTCTTTTAATATGCTGTTGGATTTTGTTTGCTAGTATTTTTTTTTTTTTTTTTTTTGAGGATGTATATTCACAAGAGATATTGGCCTGTAATTTTCTTTTCTTGTCATATCTTTATCTGGCTGTACTATGAGGGTGATGTTGGCCTCAGAGAATGAATTAGAGAGTGTTCCCTCCTCTTAATTTATTGGAAGAGTTTGAGCAGAAATGAAGTTAAGTCTTCTTGGAATGTTTGGTTAAATTCCCCTGTGAAACGATCTGGTCCTGGGCTTTTCATTGTTGGGAGGGTTTTGATTACTGATTCAATCTCTTTACTAGTATTTGGTTTGTTTGTATCTTCTATTTCTTCTTGAATCAGCATAGATAGTTTGTGTGTTTCTTATAATTTGTCCACTTCCTCTAGATTCTCTAATTCATTGGCATACAGTTGTTCATAGTATCTAATTATAGTCATTTTTATTTCAGCAGGGTCAGTAGTAATGTTCCTTTTCATTTCTGATTTTCATTATTTGTGTCCACTCTCTTTTTTTCTTTGTCAGTCTACCTAAAGGTCTGTCAATTTTATTGGTATTTTCAAAGAACCAAATTTTAATTTTTGTCATTGTTCTTGTTCTCTATTTCATTTATCTCCACTCTAATTTTTGCTATTTCCTTCCTTCTGCTCACTTTGAGTTTAGTTTACTCTTCTTTTTCCAGTTTTGAGATTAGGTCTCTGAATTGAAGTTTTTCTTCTTTTTAAATGTAAGCATTTAGAGCTGTAAATTTGCCTCTCAGCACTGCCCTTGCTTCATTCCATAAATTTTGGTATGTTGTATTTTCATTTTCTTTTGCCTCAAGAGATTTCCTAATTTTGCTTCTAATTTCCTCTTTAACCCCTTGGTTCTTGAAGAATATTTAGTTTAATTTCCACAAATTTTTGAATTTTCCATTTCTCTTTCTTTTATTGATTTTTCTATTTCATTCAATTGTGGTCAGAAAAGATACATTTTATGATTTCAATATTTTTTTTACATTTATTGAGGCTTATTTTGTGACCCAAGATATTATCTATACTGGAGAATGATCCATGTACACTCGAGAAGAATGTGTTTTCTGTTTCAATTGGGTGAAGTGTTCTCTGTGTGTCTGTTAGGTCTAGTTGATTTTAGAGTATTATTCAAGTCTTGTATTTCCTTCGTCATGTTCTGACTAGATTTTCTATCCATTATTGAGTGTGGTCTATTAAAGTTTTTTATTATTAATGCAGAACCATCAATTTCCCCTTTCAAATCTGTCATTATTTGCTTCACATATTTTGGGGTTCTGCTGTTAGGTGCATATATATTTATAATTGTTACATATCCTTTAAAAATTGACCCCTTTATAAGTATATAATTACCATCTTTTTCCCTCATAACTATATTTTACTTAAGGACTATTTTATTATTATATATCAGTATAGCTATCCCATCTGCCTTTTGGTTACTACTTGCATGGTATATTTTTCCTATCCTTTCATTTTCAACCTACCAATGTGTTGGAATTTAAGGTGAGTCTTTTGCAGAGAGCATAGAGTTGGGTCATGCTTTTTTTTTTTTTTAAATCCATTCTGCCCATCTATGCTTTTCACTGGAGAGTTTAATCCATTTTCACTTAAAGTCACTACTGATAATGCAGGACTTTTGTTCTTTGTTTGGCTATTTAGCCTTTGTTTGTATTACGGTCTTTTTGTCCCTCAAATATTCCATTAATACTTATTTTTATATTTATTTGATTTTTATGTTGTACCATATTGAGTGCCTTCTCTTTTTTATCTGGATATACTTTTCATATATTATCCTTGTGATTACCAAGGAGATAAATTTCACATCCTAATTATATAATAATCATATTTGGTTTGATACCACCTTGACTTAAATACCATACACAAATGCTTTTTCTCTAACCCTCTGCCCATGCCTTTTTTTGGTACTTTTTACCACTTATATCTTTGAACATTGTCTAAAACCATAGATTTGTCATTACTTTTTATGTATGTGCATTTTTGCACCTGTAGGAAGTAAGAAGTGGCATTACATACCAAACCATAAACTACAATAATACTGGCATTTATATCACCCAAATGGTTGTCTTTATTGGAGGTCTGTATTTCTTTATGTTGTTTTGAACCACTGTCTAGTGTCCTTTTCTTTCAATCTGAAGAACTCTCTTTAGCATTGCTTATAGGCCAGGTCTAGTTATGATAAACTCCCTCAGCTTTTATTTGTCTGGGAATGTCTTAATCTCGCCCTCATTTTTGAAAGAAAGTCTCACTGGATATAAAATTCTTGGTTGGCAGTTGTTTTCTTTTAGCACTTTAAGTATTTCAACCCACTGACTTCTTGCCTCCATGGTTTCTGATGAAAAATTTGTATTCAAGCTAATTGGGACATCCTTGCCCATAACATGTTACTTTTCTCTTGCAACTTTCAAAACTTTCTCCTTATCCTTTGCATTCAATAGTGTGATCAATATATGATGGGGTGTATTTTACTTCATGTTTATTGTATTTACTGTTCTCTGGGTTTCTTGGTTGTGCAATTTCACATCTTTTGCTAAGTTTTGGAAGTTCTCTCTCATTATTTCTTTGAATATTCCTTCTGCACTTTTCTCTCTTTCTTATCTTTCTGGGATTCCAATAATGCACTTACTGGAATGCTTGATTGTGTCCCTGAAATGTCTTAGGCTATTTTATTTTTTTATAATTCTTTTTTCTTTTGGTTCTGCAGCCTGACTCATTTCCATTTTCTTGCCTTTGAGTTTGCTGGTTTTTCTTCTGCCAGCTCCAATCTGCTTTTGAAACCTTTCTGGACATTTTTCATTTCTGTTATTGTGGTCTTCAACTTTAGTTTTGTTTGGTTCCTTTAAATAATTTCTATCTCTTTATTAAGATTCTTATATTGCTCATTCATTGTTTTCCTGATATTCTTTAGTTCTTTCCCCATATTTTCCTTCATCTCCTTGAGCACTTTTTAAGATCATTTTTATTTAAAAGTCTTTGTTAGGTATGTCCACATTCTGGTCTTCTTTGTTGGTGTTTTTTTTTTGGATTTTTTATCTTCTACATTTGGATGAGCCATTTTTGGTTGTTTGTCTTGTATTTTGTTATACATTACATTTTAATATTTTAAAATGTTAACTCTGGAATTTATTCCCTGGAGTATCTGTTTCTTGATTTTGTAACAAGGTTGCAATTAGCAGAGATTTTCTTGAGCTTTAAACCTCCTATCAGGAAAATCCACCCAAGTCAAATGCAGAGTATAGGGTACTTCCTGTCTTCTCTGGGCCTGTGTCTTGTCCTGGGCTTGTGTCTTGACCCCGGCTTGTGCTTGTTAGTTGTTTTGGAGATCCCTTGTGTACAGTAGTTTGAATGCCCCTTCTGTTTCCCAGGACATAGGCCTCCCTCTCCTTGGTGTTAAAGCAGGCAAGCCTTTGCCTCAGGCTGTCTGTCTCATGGTTTCTTACACTCCTTTCATTGTCTCAAACTGCTTTTGCCTGGAGGGCAAATTCTGGGAAGGAGGACAGCAGGAGAGGAATTTCCCAAGTCAGTCTTTCCCCATCAAAACTGGGCCAGGGACCCTTAGGAAGGGCACAGACCAGCTCCAAACTGCCCTGCAGAGGGGATTAGGAAGGGCACCAGGAGGTTCTTCCATGGTTTCCCAAAGATGAGCTTTTTACCTGCCCAGCAAATACATCCCATGAACTTGTTCCCTGCAGCCCTTGAGGAAGTGTAGGTCTTCAAGTCTCTTCTACAGCTGCCTTTGTCTGGCTTAGGCCTTCAGAGTCAGGCTCCCAGAGATCCAAAGTCACTAATCATAACCTGCAATCAGCGATCAGCCATGCCTACCCCTGGTCTTGGGGAAGAGGATTTTACGTCCTTTACAGTCACCAGTGAGCTAGTCAGGTGGACCCCATGACAGCCTGCAGGAAGAGTGGGTGATAGGATCCAGTAACTGCTGCATGGAGAGAGCAATTTACTGGTCTTTACCATGAAGTGCCAGCCTCTTCCTTCCACTCTTTGGTGGATGCTGTATAGTGTTCTACTGGCGCCTATAGTTTCATAAAAGTTGTTTTAGGCAGTTCCTGCCTGTTTAATAGTTGTTCTGCTGGAAACACTACTCCAGAATCTTCCCACAATCCTCTTAGGTAAGTTTTTAAGGGCATTGTGAGATATTAATTTAGACACAATGCTAAAACATAAACAAAATGCATCCTTACATCATCTGTACACTGATTCTTCCCCAGCACCTCTGCTGTCAGCAGCACAGAACCCAGCTTGGTGGTAGAAAGGAGATGATAACACAAGTTGATTTCATTTATTTTTTTATGTTCTTTCTTTGAAGTGTCATGAAGACATTTATTGTTGTTGCTGTTTTTTTTTTTTTACACTCTCCAAATACAATATTTTCCTTAGTTATTAAATATTTCACCACTGTAGTTAATTTTCCACATGGATTATCATTCCAGGAAGCTCAGAAAAGAATTTTTTTGAGACTCTTGTTCTCTGTGACAACTATTATTCTTGGTGTTACATAAGCAATACATGCTATTTTCCCAACATTGGCTCCCCAGAAAAATTGGTCCCTAATACTCAGATACATATTGTTTTTTTTTATTGTAAGTTTTTATGTTTCTCCCTTTTTTAACTTTTCCTTCTCTATCAGCAGTCTTTTCCATTTGCACTGCTTAACTGTTCATCAGTAAGAGAATGGCTAAACTATGGCTAATTCATACAAAAGTATATTAAACATCCATTGGTTAAAACTGCAAAAGCTAGATCTAATCAGCATGGATAAATTCCAAAAACAAAATGTTGAGTTAAAAATCAAGTTGACAGGGTATGGATGTGGCTCAAGCAGTTAAACACCCACCTCCCACATGGGAGGTCCTGAGTTCAGTTATGTTGCCCCCTAAAGAAGACAAACAAAACAAGGAACAGACAATGAGCAGACATGGAGCAAAAACAATCAACAGACAGTGAGCAAACAATGAGCAGACAATGAGCACAAACAAATGAGCAGGGAGCTGATGTGGCTTAAGCAGTTGAGTGCCCATCTCCCACATGGGAGTTCCCGGTGCCTCCTAAAAAAAAATCAAACTGACAATGAGCAAAAACAATGAGTAGACAACGAGTGCAAACAATGAGCAGAAACAATGAGCAAAAACAACCAGCAAACAGATGAGGGACCTATCTCAGGAGAGGAAAATCAAGTTGACAACAGGTAAGATACTATTCTTAGACATTTTTTAAAAATTTTCAACTTTTTATTTTGAAATAATTTCAAACTTACCACAGATTTGCAAAAATAACACATACCTCATACAGAGAACTCCAACATACCCTATTACTCCAGATACCCACACCCACCAATTTTAACTTTGCCATGGTTGCTGTATCTTTTTATCTACTCATCAATCTATAAGTCCATTTATTTGTCTATCTATCTATTTATCAATCCATTTTCTGAACACTTGACTGTATACATGAGGCCCCTTGAACCCTTAAAACTTCCATGTACATTCCTAAGAACAAGAATATTAACTTGGGTATATACCTTAAGTGCAGTTATAAAGTTCAAGAAATTTAACATTGATATAACCTTATGGTCTATATTCCATTTTTTTCATATGCCCCAGTAGTGCTCACCTCCTCTTTGAACCTTCTCTCCTCCCTTGTTAGATCCAATCAGGATCATGCATTGCTTTATTTGCCATTGTTTCTTAAGTTGCTTTTTTTTTTTTTTTTTCAATTGTGGAAACCTATATACTACAAAAACTGTCACAAGTCTATCACTCCCAAGCATACCTTTCAGTGGGATTAATCACATTCACTATGTTGCAGTACCCTCACCAAATTCCTTTACTCAAACTTTCCCATCTCCCCAAATGGAAACCCTACATCCATTTTGCATTAATTCTCCATGTCCCTGGCCCCTGCCATTGGCAACCTGTATTCTAATTTCTGTCTCTATGAATTTGCATATTCTTCAATATGTTTTTTTTGTAGTTACCATTGGGGCTTAAGTACAATACCCTAAATCTTCAATAATATACATAAACTATGTTTAAATGCCCCTAGATGCCCTCATATTTGTGAAGTTCTTGTCACAAATCACCTTTGTGTAGTTCTTGTCACAAATCACCACTGATTTATCATTTCATTTTATGCATTTGCTTTTTAGATCATGTAGGAAGTATAAAATAGAGTGATAAACCAACAAATACAATAGTACTGTCATTTATATTTATCCCTGTCATTACCCTTACTGGAGATGTATAATTTTTCATGTGGTTTTGATCTATTGCCTATTGTCCTTTCCTTTCAACCTACAGAGCTCTCTTTAGCATCTCTTGCAGGGCTGTTCTAGTTGTGATAAACTCCTTCAGTTTTTGTTTATCTGGGAATGTCTTAATCTCTCCTTCATTTTTGTAAGATAACTTTGCCATATATAGAATTATTGGATGGCAGGGTTTTTTTTTGTTTGTTTGTTTTTCTTTTGCTTTCAGCACTTTAAATAGATCTTCCTAGTGCCTTCTTGCCTCCATAGTTTCTTATGAGAAATAAGCACTGAATCTTATTCAGGATCCCTATTGTAACATGTTGCTTCTCTCTTGCAGCTTTCAGAATTCTATCTTTATCTTTGGCATTTGACATTTTGATTTTTAAATGGTATGGTGTGGGTCTATTTGGGTTTATCCTGTTTGGAGTTTGCCAAGCATTCTGAATGTGTATATTCATGTTTTTCATTAAATTTGGGATGTTTTCAGCCATTATTTCTTTGAATATTCTCTCCGCTTCTTTCTCTTGTCTTCTCCTTCTGGGACTCCCACCATGCATGTATTGTTATACTCATTGGTGTCCCATAAGTTCCTCAGACTCTGTTTATTTTTCTTTATTCTTTCTTCCTTCTCCTCAGACTGGATGATTTCAACTGTAGTATCTTTAAGTTCACCTATTCTTTCTTCTGCCAGCTCCAATCTGCTGTTGAGCCCCTCCAGGGCATTTTAAATTTCTTACTGTGGTCTTCAGCTCTGTTTGGTTCCTCTTCATAATTCCCATCTACCTATTAATACTCTCTTTGTGTTCCTCTATTGTTTTCCTAATACCCTTTAATTCTTTGTCCATGTATTCCTTTAGCTCTTTGAGCATATTTAGGAATATTTTTTAAAAAATCTTTTTTCTGGTATGTCCCAGGAGTCTCTTCACTGATGGTTTCTAATGATTTAATTTTCCCTTTCATCTGGGACATCGCTTCTTGTTCCATTGTATGTTTTGTAATTTTTTTGTTGACACCTGAATATTTTGATATTTTAATGATGTGTTGCCTCTGGAATTTAGATTTTGAGGCTTTTGTTCTTTCTTTTTTTAAGTAGTTTTATTGAGATACACTCCACATACCATGCAATCTATCTTGAGGCTTCTTTTCTTTACGCTTGTATCCAGCTAATGTTATAACAGAGCTTTCCCTACCTGCCAGGAGCTACCTAAAAAAGAAGAAGGAAGAGGAGTAGAAGAAGAAGAAGAGGAGGAGGAGGAGAAAAAGAAGAGGAAGAGGAGGAATAAGAAAAGAAAAAAGGAAAACATCCTTCCAGTCCTTTCAGATTGACTTGTGCAAGTGCTTGTCCTCAAGGCTCACCCATGCAATGAGTTTAGAGAGTAGTTGAAGGGGCCTCCTTGATCCTTTCTACACATGTGACTGTCTTGGGCATGCACATGTAGCCCTAGGAATTTACCTGTTTTACATGGTTCCAAATGTCCCTTCTTCCTTAGGAACATTTCTCATGGTCTCAGGCACTTCAGTGTGTGTCCTATAGCCAGCAATCTCTTGCCCCAGGCAGCATGACTTAACTTCTCTCCCTTAGCATTCTGCAGGAGAGTTCCATGATCTGACTTCTACACACAGGGCAAATTCTGGGGTAGCAATTCTCTCAGGCCACCACCAGACTGATTGGATGCACCCAGTGTGTACACAGGGGTTATTCTGCCCCCTCCAGCACCTGGACCAGGGAATGCACGAGGAGAGTTGGCAAGCTCCAAGCTGAGCCAGTAAGGTATAGGAGAGGGGCTAGCCACCTGTTTTTCTTGAAGAATTTAGCAGTGTTTATGACCTAAATGATTGAGTTTAATTTCTAATAAGATATAGTATTAATAAATGAATTCATGAGATGAACCAAGCTTCTCTCCTTTTCTCTATTAAATTGTAAGATTCTTAGGGCAAAATTGGTTTGCTCATTTGCATGTCTTCCACAGTAACTTGCTTGTGGTATTGTTAAGTAAACATTTGGTGTTGAATGAATGTCAATATTTTTTGGGATTTTTTCCATTTCAATGGAGTTTTAAAACATAATGGGTGATAATAAAGAAATACACATAAATTACAGGTAACATGGTTTAGTCAAATAATGCTACTTCCTCCAAAACAAGTTCAAGTTTCAGTGACTGCAGTATATTAACAGTGAGTAATTGAACATAGGAAAAACTTTGCTACTATCTCTTCAGTCCACAGATCACTTTGTAAATAACAAATGCACATCATGGTCAATGGTCAACGTGTCAGTTCATTCCAATACTGTTGGTGTTTGGTCACTGCACATCTGGTACTCAGTTCATTCCCAGACAGTGACATGTGTAGTGCTGCTGCCTCCTCTCCCAGTGGTAAAGCCACATGACATTTCACAAAAATAGTCAATCAAAAGAGGGAACTGACCAACAAAAATAAAAATGCAGCAAAGAAATGAAAAGTGATAACACTGGAAGTAAAATTTGATTCATCTGTAAATGGAGTTATAGAAGAAATAGCTAACCATGGGGATGTTGACACTACTACCATTCAAGACACTCGACATATGTAGTCAGAGGAAAATATTGAACGTGAATTTATCGGCATATGTGAGAAAAGTGGTTGAAAGTGATGAAAAGAATAAATATGCCTTAGAGGATGTAATGCTGGCAAAAAAAGTTTTTTTAAAATTAAAGGAACTTTTGGAGGTATTTCATGACATTGAAAGCACAAAGTATATAACATTGGAAACTGATACAAACTTAGAAAGGAGTATGACATTTCATCAAAGCACCAACACATAGAAAAGATGCTTGCTCCATATGATGTTATACAACAACAAGAGGGTAAGCACTCTTGCAATTACTCTTGAATACTTTTTTACAAAAAATAAAATATTTTAATTTTCAATGTTTCACATTACTGTGTTCTAAATAAATATTAATTTTACTATTTAAAAAAAATGTCCCTATACATTTGTAACTGACAGTAAGAGAATTTTCAATGTTTTAACAAAAATATAGTTGCATCAAAGAACCTTTCTCACTAGGCTTTAACTTTTAACTGCTTATGCTTATCTCAAGTCTTTCATAAAAGCTAAATTAAATAACATACATTATTCTACATATAATGTTATGGGTATAAAGTAAAATAAAAATGGTATGCTAAGATAACACTGAATTTGGAACTTGCAGGGAAGATGGCAGAATAGGGAGCTCCAGGACTCAGGCCTTCCACCAAAATAGCTATTAAACAGGCAAACAACTGTTCTGAGGCTCTGGAGATCAGAAAATCTGTGTACAACATCCAAGGAAGAGCAGGAGGTAGAGGCTGATAAACTATGTAAAGAAAAGTGTGTTGTTCTTTATATGTGGAAGTGGCTGCTGAGGCCCAACCCCCACTCTTGTGGTGGGCCATCTTGGGATCCAATCCCTGGCTAGCTTGCTGATGACAGAAAGGGACATAAAAATCCTCTTCTCCAAGAAAAAGGGTGGGAATGGCTGATCACTGATCATAGCCTTTGATTAGCAAATTAGGATCCCTGGGTCCCAGCTCTGAGCTATTATTTCAACCCACACTGGATAGATGGAGATTAAAGACACAGTGTCTCCTCACAGCTGTGGGGGACAATTAGCTGAAGGGTTGCATTTGCTGGGCAGGCCAGAAAAGTGTAACTTTGGGAAGCAGTCAGAGAATTTTGGCACCTTTCCTGATCTCCTCTTCAAGGAACTTTGGAGCCAGTCTGCACCACTTTCGTGGGTCCCTGCTCCTATTTTTGCTGGGAAATACTGACTTGGGAATGTCCTTTCTGGGGTGACTCTCCTCCCAGAATTTGCCCTCCAGGCAAAAGCAGCTAGAGACAAAGAAAGGAATGTAAAAAACTGGAGTCAAAACAAAAACAAACAGAAAAGATCAAGATTTCCGGAGAAGGAATAGAGGAAAGGAAGCTTTATCCTCGAGGTGAAACAATTGCACAAAAAGTGAAATCTTAAATATTGTATCATATATCCAGGGCAAGAAACAATGAAGAAGAGCTGAAACAATCTGGGCTATCCTAAAGTTCTAGAGTAAGGTGGACTAAGCATCAAACAGAAGTCTTAACACAAAGCTGATCAACAATAAAACCCTAGGCAAGAGAAGGAAACTGAACTTCAGAGTAAACTCATCAAGATAACCAGTTGCCTAGACATCAGCAAAAAATTACAAGCCATACTAAGGAACAGGAAGATATGACCGAGTCAAGGGAAAAAATTAAAACTTAGGAAGAGATACAAATTTGGAACGACTAATCAAAGATAGCCAAACAGATCTCCTAAATCAATATAATGAAATGAAGGAAAATATAGCTAAAGAGATAAAGGATATAAAGAAGACAATGTGTGAGCATAAAGAAGAATTTCAAAGTAAAAGGAAACAGAACAGAAATAATGGAGATGAAAGGCACAATAGAAGATATAAAAAATATACTAGAGGCATACAATAGGAAATGGAACAAGGCAGAGGAAGGAATCAGTGAACTAGAAAACAGGAAAATTGAAATCAGAAGAATAGATAGAAAAAAGAATGGAAAAAATTGAGCCAACTATATGGTGTTTACAAGAAACTCACCCTAGACCAAAAGACACAATTAGGTTGAGAGTGAAAGATATTACTGTTTTAGTAAACAGTAACTAAAAGAGGTCTGGGTTAGCTATACTAATACTGGACAAAACAGACTTTAAATGCAAAACTGTTATAAAACAAAAACAAAAACAAAGAAGGACCCTATATTTTAGTAAAATGGGCAAACCATCAAGAAGAAATAACAATAATTAATATTTAGACACCTAACCATGGTGCCCCAAAATACATGTGGCAAACACTGGCAAAACTGAAGGGAGAAAAAGACATCTCTACAATAATAATTGGAGACTTCAATACATCACTCCTTCAATAGATAGAACATTTATACAGAGGCTCAATAATGAAACAGTGAACCTGAGTAATATGATAAATGAACTAGACCTAACAAACATAAACAGAACCCTGCACCCCAAAACATCAGGATATACATTTATCATAGGTGTGCATGGATCATTCTCTAGGTAGACCACATAAGGGGTCCCAAAACAATTCTCAATACATTTAAAAAGTTTGAAATTATACAAAACACTTTTTCTGACCATGATAGAATGAAGTTAGAAATCACTAACAAGCAGATAATTGGAAAATTCACAAATATATGAAAGTTAACAACCCATTCTTTTTATTTATTTATTAACAATTTATTGAAGTATATCATTCATATATGGACATACATAAACTATAAGTGTTCAGTGAACATCGTGAACTTACAAAACAAACATGCATAACATCATACAGAGCTCCCACACATCATCCCCTGCCAAACACCCTGCATTGTTGTGAAACATTTGTTAACAAATCATGAAAGAGCATCATCAAAGTATTACTACTAACTATAGTCTGTATCTTCCTTCTCTATACATTTTTTTAAAGGATTTATTTATTTACTTTTATCCATTTTTACCCCCTCCTCCATTTTTGCTGTTTCTGTGTCCATTCACTGGGCAACTCTCTCTGTCCATTTCCTGCCCTCTCTTCTCATCCTTCTCCTCCTGTCTTCACTGGGATTCGATTCTCAGAACCTCTGATGTGGGAGAGAAGCATCCTACCACCTGTGTCACCTTAGTTCCTGGTTTTTCGGTGCATCTCATCTTGGCTTTCCCTTGTGTCACTCTCCTGTTATGTCATCATCTTGCTGCGTGGCTTGCGGGGCCTCGTGTTGCACCCATGCATGAGGCCTGGTGGCCCACGCACCTTCTATATTTTTCTTTTTTTAATTTTTACCAGTAGGTCCTGGGGATCGAACCCAGGTTCCTCCATATGGGAGATGGATGCCCAACCACCTGAGCCACATCTGTCCCCCTGCTATATCTCTTAAGGTTGACCAAAGATACCCAAAGTTACAGTCTTTTCCCATACAGGATAGTCATATAATAAATCAGGCTTAGTTTATCACCAGCATTCTAAAAACCAGACCTAGGGAGAAAAACTAGGTCTGGGGACACATGCATGGTTTCTAATATAACAAATTTTTAGCCTACCCTGATTATCACAAAATCAGGTCAGCGAGAATATTCACAACAACACACTCTTAACAATCAGTGGGTCAAAGAAGAAACTGCAAGGGAAATCTTTAAATATCTCAAGATGAATGTAAACAAGAATACAACATATCAAAATCTATGGGATGCAGTGAAGGCAGTGCTGAGAGACATATTTGTAACCCTAAACACTTACATTAAAAAAAGAATTAAGACTTAAAGTAGACTTATTATTATTCTATTATAGACTCATTATTATTCTAGTAATGGAGGAACTTGTATCATTGATATAAAGACAGTAGCCACCAGAGGTTCTGAGGAGAGGGAGGGGGATGAATAGGTGTAACATGGGGGTATTTTTGGGACATTGGAATCGTCCTACATGACATTGCAATGATGGATACAGGCCATTGTACACTTTGTCAAAACCTATAATATTGTGTAGGGCAGAGTAAAAACTATAATGTAACTATAGACCATGGTTAGTAGCAATGTTTCAATATGTGTTCATCAATTGTAACAAATGTACTACACTAATGAAAGATGTTAATGTGGGAAAGTTTGGGAGGGGAAGGGGGCAAGGCATATGGGAATCCCCTATATTTTTGATGTAACATTTATGTGGTCTAAAGCTTCTTTAAAAATAAAAAAAATATATTAAAAATTAGAAGCAAAGCAAAGCAAAACAAACAAACAAAAACAACAACAAAAAAAGAAGAGCTAATATCAAAGACTTTATTGCAAACCTGGAGGAACTAGTAAAAGAACAGTGAACTAATTCCAAAGCAAGCAGAAGGAAAGAAATAACAAAGATTAGAAAAGAAATAAATGATATTGAGAATACAAAAGAGAGAGAATTAGCTATATCAAAAGTTGGTTCAGTGAGATCAATAAAATTGACAAACTCTTAACTAGACAGGCAAAGAAGAAAAAGGAAAAGGCACATAAATAAAATCAGAAACGAGAGGGAGGACATTACTACTGACCCCACAGAAATAAGAAGGATCATAAGCAGATATGATGAACTACTTTATGCCAGCAAATTAGACAACTTACAGGAAATGGAGAAATTCCTAGAAACACAGGAACAACATACACTGACTCAAGAAGAAAGAGACAACCTCAACAGACCAATTATATGTAATGAGATTGAATTAGTCATTAAAAACCTCCCAAAAAAGAAAAGCCTAGTACCAAATGGCTCCACAGGTGATTTCTATCAATCATTCCAAGAAGAATTTATACCAATACTGCTCACACTCTTTCAAAAAATTGAAGAAGAGGGAACATTACCTAACTCATTCTTTGAGGCCAACCTCACCCTAATATCAAAGCCAGATAAAGATTATATGAGAAATTAATATCTCTTGTGAATATAGATGCAAAAATCCTCACCAAAATACTGGCAAATCGAATGTAACAGCACATTAAAAGAATAATACACCATGATCAAGTGGGTTTTATTCCAGGTGTGCAAGGGTGATTTAACACAAGGAAATCAATTAATGTAACATACCACATTAACAAAATGAAGGGGGAAACCACATGATCATTTTTATTGATATAGAAAAGGAATTTTACAAAATCCAGCACCCTTCTTGATAAAAACACTTGAAAAATCGGAATAGAAGGACACTTCTTCAACATGATAAAGGGCATATATGAAAAATCCACAGCTAACATCATATTCAATGGTGAAAGATCGAAAACTTTTCCTTTAAGATATGGAACAAGACAAGGATGCCCACTGTCACCACTGTTATTCAATATTGTGCTAGAAGTTCTAGCTTGGGCAGTTAGGCAAGAAAAAGAAATAAAGTCATCCAAATTGGAAAGGCAGAAGTAAAACTTTCCCTATTTGCAGATGACAGTATCCTATATGTAGAAAGATCCAAACAAATCTACAACATAGCTAGCTACCAGAGTTAATAAATGAGCTAAAAAAAGTGGTGGAATGCAAGATCAACATGCAAAATTCAGTAGTGTTTCTATACACTAGTAATGAGCAAGCTGAGGAAGAAATCAAGAAAAAAAATCACATTTACAATAGCAACAAAAATAATCAAATATCTAGGAATAAATTGAACCAAGATGTACTGGGCTTGTACACAGAAAACTAGAAAACATTGCTAAAATAAATCAAAGACCTATAACTAAATGGAAGGACATTCTGTGTTCATGGATTGGAAAATTAAGTATTGTTAAGATGTCCATTCTACCCAAACTGATTTACAGATTCAATGCGATCACAATCAAAATTCCAACAGTCTACCTCGTAGAAATGGAGAAGGGGATTATCAAATTTACTTGGAAGAGTAAGGGGCCCTGCATAGCCAAGTTTAACTTGAAAAAGAAGAAAGAAATTGGAGGACTCACACTTCGTGACTTTAAAGCATATTACAAAGCTACAGTGCTCAAAACAGCATTGTATGGTCTTAAGGCTAGATATATTGACCAATGGAATTGAATTGAGAGTTCAGAAATAGACCCTAACATCTATGGCTAATTGATATTTCACAAGCTTGCCAAATCCAGTTAATTGGATGAGAATATTCTCTTCAACAAATGGTGCAGGGAGAACTGGATATCCACATGCAAAAGAAGGAAAGAACTTGCCTATCTTACACCATATACAAAAATTAACTCAAAATGGACCTAAATATAAGAACCAGGACTATAAACTCCTACAAGAAAATGTAGGGAGGCATCTTCAAGATCTTATGGTAGGCAATAGTTTCTTACTCTTTATACCCAAAACACAAGCAACAAAAGAAAAAATTGATAAATGGGACCTTAACACAATTAACAACTTTTTTGAATCAAAGGATTTTGTCAAGTAAATGAAAAGACAACCTACTCAATGGGATAAAATATTTGGAAACCACATAGCTGATAAGGGTTTAATATCCAGAGTATATAAATAAATTCTACAATTTAACAACAAATTGACAAATAACCCAATTGAAAATGGGCAAAATATTTGAAAAGACGTTTCTCCAAAGAGGAAATAAAAATGGCTAAAAAGCACATGAAAAGATGCTCAATATCACTAGCTGTTAGGGAAATGCAAATCAAAACCGCAATGAGATATCATTTCACACCTATTAGAATGACCACTATTAAAAACAAAACAAAACAGTGGAGTGGGTGTAGCTCAGCAGTTGAGCACCTGCTTCGCATGTACGAGGTCCCAGGTTCAATCCCCAGCACCTCCTAAAAACAACAACAACAACAAAACCCCAGAAAACTCAAGTGTTGGAGAGGATGTGTAGAAATAGAAGCACACATTATTGCTGGTGGGAATGTAAAATGGTGCAGCCTCTGTGGCAGTTTGGCAGTTCTTCAGGAAGCTAACTATAGTAGAAGTACCATATGATTTGGCAATCCTGCTACTGGGTATATACTCAGAAGAACTGAAGGCATGAACTCGAAGCAATATTTGCACACTAATGTTCATAGTGGCATTATTCACAACTGCCAAAAATAGAAGCAACTCAAGTGTCCATCAACCTATAAATGTATAAACAAAATGTGGTAAATACATTCAGTGGAATATTATTCAGCCATAAAAAGGAATGAAATCCTGATGCATGCGACAACATGGGTGCACCTTGAGGACATTATGTTGCATGAAATAAGTCAGACACAAAAGGACAAATATTGTATGATCTCACTGTTATGAACTGTATTAGTCAGGGTTCTCTAGGGAAACAGAATCAATAGGAGATATCTGTAAATAGTATGATATTTTATAAGAGTCACTCACATGACCATGAGGATGCACAAGTCCAGGTTCCACAAGCAGGCTGCAAACCAGAGGCTCCAACGAAAGTCCAGTGAAGGTCCTTGATGAGTTTCTGGGAGATGTTGGCTGTCCAAAGACAAGCTGGGAAATTCTCTCTGAATACTGAAATCGCTTCCCCTTTTAAGGCATTCAACTAATTGGATAAAACGTCACTCATTGCTGATGGCAATCTCCCTGATTGATGTAGATATGATCAGCCATCTATGCAGTAAACTCACTGATGACTAATGTCCATACATGTCTTTGCATTACAATTAGCCCAGTGATTGCTTGACCAAACAACTGGGCACAATTACCTGGTCAAATTGACACATTAGCCTAACCATCATATGAACTAATTATAATAATAAAACTCATAGAGTTAGAATCTATACCAGGGGATAGATTGGGGTTAGAGATTGGAGAGATGATGTTTCACTTCTATAATATCTATTTAGGCTGATGGTAAACATTTGGAAATAGATGGTGGTGACAGTAGTATTTTAAGTGTAATCAACAGCACTGAACTGTTTTTCACCTTTTAACAGGTGAAACTTTACTATGTACATATTACCAGAATAAAAACTAAATGATAAAACATAGGACTGTACAACCTAGTGAACCCTATTATAGATGATGGACTATAATTAATAGTACAAGTATAAAAATATTCTTTCATGAATTGAAATAAATGTATGACACTAATACAAGGTGTTAATAATAGAGAGGTATATGGAAACATTTCACCTAATTTAAATAATGGATAAAGATAGAACTATTATTATTTTTCACTTTATTTTGTACATTTAATAATTGAAAATATAAACAATGAAAAACTAAAAAGTAAACACAGATGACTAAATATATACATTTCTCAATTAAATGCAATGGATACATATAAAATTTTTTTTTAATCAAACAATATGTTACACAATATATTTGGTTCATAGTATCACATTCATACAGTATTTGTCCTTTTGTGTCTGGCTTGCTTCGCTCAACATACTGTCCTCCAGGTTCATCCATGTTGTCATATACTTTACGACTTCATTTCTTCTTACAGCTGCATAATATTCCATTGTGTGAATAGACCACAGTTTGTTTATCAATTCGTCTGTTGATGGACATCTGGGTTGTTTCCAACTTTTGGCAATGGTGAATAATGTTGCTATGAACATCGGTGTGCAGATGTCTGTTCATATCACTGTTCTCATTTCTTCTGGGTATATACCCAGTAGTGATATTGCAGGGGCATGTGGCAAGTCTAAATTCAACTTCTTTAGGAACTGCCAAACAATCCTCCATAGTGGCTGTACCATTCTGCATTCCCACCAACAGTGAAGAAGTGTTCCTATCTCTCCACATCCTCTCCAACACTTGTAGTTCTCTGTCTTTTTAATAGTGGCCATTCTGATAGGTGTGAAATGATATCTCATTGTAGTTTTGATTTGCATTTCCCTAATCATGAGTAATGTTGAGCATTTCTTAATGTGTTTTTTTGCCATTTGTATTTCTTCTTTGGAGAAATGTCTATTCAAGTCCTTCACCCAGTTTTTAATTGGGTCGTTTGTCTTTTTATTGTTGAGTTGTAACATCTCTTTATATATCCTGGATAGTAAACCCTTATCAGATATGTGATTTCCAAATATTTTTTTCCATTGAATTGGCTGCCTTTTCACTCTTCTGACAAAGTCCTGTGAGGTGCAAAAGTGTTTAATTTTGAGGAGGTCCCATTTATCTATTTTTTCTTTTGTTGCACGTGCATTGGGTGTAAGGTCTTGAAGATGTTTCCCTACATTTGCTTCTAGTAGTTTTGTGGTCCTGGCTTTTATATTTAGATCTTTGATCCATTTTGAGTTGATTCTTGTATAGGGGGTGAGATAGGGGTCCTTTTTCATTCTTTTGGTTATAGATATCCAGTTCTCCCAACACCATTTGTTGAAGAGACTGTTTTTTCCCATTAGTGTGGGCTTGGTAGATTTGTCAAAAACCAGTTGACTGTATAGGTGAGGGTTTATTTCTGGGTTCTCAATTCTATTCCACTGATTGATGTGTCTATCTTTATGCCAGTACCATGCTGTTTTGACCACTGTAGCTTTGTAATATGTTTCAACGTCAGGCAGTGAAATTCCTCCCACGTTGCTCTTCTTTTTTAGAATGCTTTTGGCTATTTGGGTGCACTTACCCTTCCAGATGAATTTGGTAATTGCCTTCTCTAATTCTGTAAAGTAAGCTCTTGGGATTTTGATTGGTATTGCATTGAATCTATATATCAGTTTGGGCAAGACTGACATCTTCACGATATTTATTCTTCCAATCCATGAACACGGAATGTCTTTCCATTTGTTTAGGTCTTTTAAAATTTCTTTTAGCATTGTTTTGTATGTTTTCTGCATATAGATCTTGTACTTCTTTGGTTAAATTTACTCCTAGGTATTTGAGTCTTTTTGTTGCTATTGAAAATGGAATTTCTCCCTTGATTTCCTCTCCAAGTTGTTCAATACTAGTGTACAAAAACATTACTGATTTTTGTGTGTTGATCTTGTATCCTGCCACTTTGCTGAACTCATTTATTAGTTCAAGTGACTTTGTCGTGGATACTTCAGGATTAAGATAGAACTATTTTAATAATCTTTCATCAATTTTAACAAAAGTAACTACTGTTTAAAATACAGTACAATTATTAAAAAGTGCTATCATCAACTGTTCCACACCAATGCAAGGTGTTGGTGGTGTATGGTGTATGGGAATCCTGTATTTTATGAATGTTTTGTAAACTTACAACCTTTCTAATAAAAAAACTTAAAAAAATTACACTGAATTTAATAAACAACATCAACTTGCTAATAGTACCACAATAATTATTTAGTTTTTAAAAATTATCCACTTCTGATGATGAAATCACAATAATTTTATAGTTAAAAAATAAATTAATAAAATAGAAAAATAAGACCAAGAGGCTAACATGGAAGGTACTATCAGGGTAAATATTCACTTTAGGAAAAAAAATTCTTTAACTGTGTATATTGCATTTGCTTTTATACTTAAGTGAAAACCGCACGGAGTTGGTTCTCCTTCCTTCTCTAATCTATTCACTTTTTGCTCAGTGCTTCTTATTCTCTGACTTCTCAGCCTCTTTACATCTCTGTAAGAATAAGACAGAAATTGGAATTCTACTGTGTGACTCACTCTTTGTTGTGCCTTGATTTTCCTATTCAGTGTGCTTTCTTTGGGGCACTTTATCACAAAATAAGTCATTTGCCTTCCTGACTCCTTTTAAAGCCCAATTTCTCATCCCTTGATATCAGAGCTAGACAATAACATAAAATTGCTTAATCCAGTCCTGATGTTCATACTTTTTATTCTTAAGGCAGCAGAACTTGTTCTTATTTTAAAATGGAAGCCTACAGTAAGACACAGATTAAAAACTGCATGGAGGAGACTTGGAGATCCATCTGATTTTGTTTCAACAGAGGCCCCCTGGACACTTTGCCTGCAAACTGCAGGGCTCAGAGCACAGCTTCAAATTCTTTGGCTTAACTCACCAACTATTTTTCACCAACATATTCAGGTTTTCCTACCATTTTAGCACTCCCTTTAAAGGCCCATGCCTTTTCTCCTTTGAACTTACCTTTAAAAAAACCACACATTTAAAAGTGTTCTTTAAACAGAGGTTTTACTCCACAGAAGCTGAAAGTTTGTCTCTAATTTTCACTTGAATGTACTGTCAAATACAGTGAACAAGTCACATTCAGTTAGAGTTTCTCCAAGATCATTAAGGAAATATGTTATGCTTATGATATAATAAGGCTAATAAGAAACCAATATTTCAACTAGTTGACTCATTGATATTTAGGTCCTCTCCTTGGACAGGGTACACACAAAGTAACACACAGAGTAAGACAATGATGTGTGTTTTAAATAGTAGCCACACCTGGTTTTTCAAGTGTCATGAGACTTCCAAATACACACTGTGGTGGTTTGGAGCTCCATGTACTCCAGAAAAATATGTACCTAAACTTAATTTATTCCTGTGTGTGTGAACCCATTGTAAGTGGGACTTTTTTGTGGTTACTTCAGTTAAGGCATGACTCACCTCCAACAGAATAAGCTTTAATGATGTTACTGGAGTCCTTTATAAGCGGAATGAAATTCAGACAAATAGAGAGAAAGCCACAGAAGCAAGAAGCTGAAATCCAATGGAACCCAGAAAAGAATGGAGAGGCCAGGAGAAGCCACCATGCGCATTGCCGTGTGACAGAGGAACCAAGGATCAAGGATCACCAGCAAGCAGTCCCAGGATGCCAGTCTTCAGGCAGAAGGCATCTCCTTGATGACAACTTGATTTGGACTTTCTCTTAGCCTCAAAACTGTGAGCTAATAAATCCCCATTGTTTAAACCAACCCATTGCATGGTATTTGCTTGAGCAGCCCAGGAAATTAAAACACACACCAACCATGGTTTTATGAGATACACTGTGAACAGACTGTCATTTCTTTAATAAGTTGCCATTCAGGATTCTTCTATTCACAGAAAAGTCACCTGAAAGAAGAATTCTCAATAAAAACCCAGTTACACTACAAAATGATGTAAACTGTATTTTTAAATACCTTGTTTTTTAAAAATATACCACAAGGACAAAGAGAGAATTTAGCAATTTTGGAACTCAAGGAATAGGAAGGATATATTTTGACTTTTATCTATGATTAAAATAAGAACATATATTTCTAATGTTATTGGTTGCTTATCTGATGAATATCTTTTAGGTTATAAACTTTGAAATCTGTTTGCTGTGTGCCTTTTTGCTATCTTACTATAGATGCTGTATTAGACCATTTGGCTCTATTGTTCCCAGCTCAGACTTTTCTCAAGCACCAGCATATAATTCTATTATATAACAAAATGAATACCCACCTTTTCTGCCCCCCCATCCCTATTTCCAACACCCTTAGAACATTTAGGAATATAAATATTCAACCACATTTACTGGGAATAAATAGCAATATTTTAAGGCATTTTGATAGTTAGGAAATACTAAACTTTGGGGAGGAGGAAGTTATAGTTCAGTGCTTTGATCTCTGTTGGAAATACAGTTTTACCAAAATTTTTGAATATGCATTTTTGATATATGTTTATTCATGTATCTATAAATTATACAGATACATTACTATATTATATGTATTAAAGGATATAGAAAAATAGAATGTAGGAAATAAATTTAAAAATACTTATACATAATTTGTTTTATTTTACTTTATTTTTGATGGTATATTGGTATGTTTAATGAGAGCACTGTGATTAGATATGCTTTATTATTTCTGAAAAGCATTTTTTATACTTTCTCATATAACAATTCAAAACACTTGTTCTAATTTCAGTTTTTTATATTTAGTTTTAGTGGCTACTTTCCTAGATAAAACAATACCTCACAAAGAACTGTAGATTAAAATGAGAGAAATGTAGCATTAGTTTAAAATATTTAAATTGTTAACATTAAATTTCCAATTCTACCCACTAGTTATACAAAGTTTTAGTTGAAATTTGTATAATAAATTTCCATATTCCTTGATGCCAATTATTTGTTTTTGCAAATTAATATGAACATTTTATATTTTTAACAAATGGATCCTTAGCTCACCAACTCTATTTAAATAGGATTGAAAATTCTGTTTTTGAGTTGTTTTAATTGTATAACTACAATGATATACAATATTTTCAGCAACAAAATGATGGAAAAAAGCTCCAAACACACATTTTCAAAATGCTTTCTCTTTAGCACAAATTTCTTTTGAAAAGCTTTATTGAACATTATTTAAATTGTTGGCTTTTCCTCAAGAGGATAGATAAAGTTTATGTATTTTTAAAAAATCTGTTAGCATACTATTCATAAAGACTTTACAGAAGAGGTCAATAAATTAGGAACACTTGTGAATGATAAAACGTCTTTAAGTTTAACAATTCTTTTAAGTACTTGTCATGAGATAACTAGTGAACCTCTTTTCAATGGCTTTCAGCCCCTGGAGATTCAATTTTAATTGATATGGGGTTGGACTCAGGCATTGGTATGTTTTCAAAAACATCCCAGGTCATTCTCACAGGTAGTAAAATGGAGATCCACTATTATATGTCAGACAAAGATTTTCTTGGCTAGTGTCCATCTCATTACAAAGTATTATATATAATCTATTTAATATAATCTACAAGTTGACTTAACTGAGCACAGTTCAACTGTAGTATGTTGTAGTATCCAAAACTGAAATAAAGACTAAGGCTGCCATGTCAAATCCTCTATTGTTAGAACTCCCATTCTTCCCTCTGGATATTTTGTGTACCTTATTTGTCATGTCAAGGACAGAAAGTCTCCTTTATGTACTATGTTAAATATTAAACTTATTTTTCTTATTCTCTCTAAAAAATATTTAAGCAAAAGTTCTGATATTTTCTTTCTCCAACCCAGTGGATGTTCTTGTATAACTCATTGCCAAAGCCTTCCAGCCACCTGGAACATACCTGTACTAGAACAAGTTGGGTTTATGACTCATTGCAGCAAGGAGAACACACACCTTCAGGAACCATGGGGTGTCACACAAAGAGGGTGTTAAAAAAGACTTATTAAAGAATTTGACCTTTGGTCGAGTGATTTGAGGGAGGGTCTAGGGAAGCCGGGTTTGCTCAAAATGGATGCTTTCAAGAAGCAAGGGAAATTCTGTGGGCATATCAGTGAATCTTAATTGAGAGGGAGACTATATTGAGGAGAAAGCTATAACTGTAAAGAAATAGCAGAAACTCATATTTGCTTGAGAGGGATATATTTGTTATTTGTGGGTTTTGCACAGTGACTTTATTTTGGTCTGTTCTTAGAAAAAGTTATGAAGTAGACTTGTTTTGTCTCACTTTAGCCTGGTCTCAGAGTGACCTTGTCTGAAGTTGGAGTTCTGTGAGATTGTTTACGTGCACTAGGAGAATGGCAGGGCCTAGCTGCAAGCATCAGACCAGTGCATAGTAACACTGAGACCCCTCCATGAGGGTCAGACCAGTCCCTGGATTTCAGGGGCTACTTTTTTCTTCCTTGCCATTTTTGGAGACAGGTAGGTTGGAATAGAGATATCTGTGATTTAGACTTGTTTTCACCACTTCCTAGCAGTTAGCAATGTCACCTTGGATGACTTACCCTCAATCACTTTAATTTCTTACCTGGTACCTACCTCAGAGGGACTTGGTGAGCATTAAATGAGATCAAGCACCTGGAATGCTGAGCAGATTAATACTTATAGAGTGAGATTTCATGATAGCATTTGTGACAGTTTGAAGTTATTTTATGAATCCCAAAATGAAAAAGATTATGTTCTTAAACTAATCTATTCCCGTGGGTATGTTGCCCTTTGATTGCCTTAAATTCAGTTGAGGTGTCTTTGATTAGACTAGCTTTTGATTGGACTGTGTGGCATGAGTCAGGTTGAGTCTCCACCCTCTTGCTGGATCTGATATAAACAGAGACACACACACAGGAAAAGGGAGCTTTGCCATATTTGATCCAGCAATGTAAGAGAAAGGGCTCCAGGTTCAGCCACAGCTTCAGAAATGCAGAGAAGCCCTGAGACACTGAGAGAGAAGGCCCGAAAAGAGACAAGGCCTATGCCTAATTGCCCAAAGATGAGCTCCAGGAGATGGTAGATTCTGGAGGGGGAGGCAGAGACATTGGCAGAGATCAGCAGCCATCTTCTCCACGAGCAGGACCCTGGGATCACCAGTAGCTGACTTTGGTGAGAAAACATCCCTGACGGTACCTTGATTTGGACATTTCACAGCCTCAGAACTGTAAGCTTCCACCCCAAATAAAATTCCCATTATAAAAGTCAACCTATTTCTGGTACTTTGCTTCAGTAGCTTTTGGCAAACCAAGACAGCAATTTTCGACTCTTTTTAGCTCTCTCTATCTTCTGGGGGATTATTTTATTCATTTAAGAAAAACAGATTGGGTGACTACCATGTGCCACATACTATGCTAGGCTGGCAGTGCAGAGCAAGACCTATATGTCATAGCATGGGTTTGGACAATTAAATAGGCATTTAACAGAAGGTAAATGGTTCTGTGAAGGGGTGTGCTATTGGAGTCTCTAAAATACCTTACAGGGCTGAGGAACTGCCTCTAGGAGAAAGCAATGTTCCAGGTAGAAGCAGTAGTATAAACTAAGACAGAGAAGTGAGAGAGAACATGCTACAGCCCATTTCATGAAAACAAAACAAGAGCAGAAAACAAAAAACCCCACAAACCCTCATTTTTAAAGTTCAGTCTGTATGAAATCATTTCTTTCTATTCAAATCTTGCATGTTATTTTATATGCCACTGCAAGTGATTCCAGCTCATTAATTAATTAATGATGATACAATGCTTTGAAAATACAAAGTGCTGCACGTTTGCTAACAAAATGATGATTAGCATGATTACTGTTTCAATATAGCCTCTGTTTACTCTCTGCACTTGCACTCCCAACTGTCTGCTTGCCTTCATGCATGGAAGACAGCTGTTTTACAATGGGGTAGTTCAGTGGCTATTTTTGGCTTTTCTTTTCCTGGATTGTGAATGAACCCAGGAATGACTAATCATAGAATGAAGAAATATAGTCTGAATGGCTTCCAAGTCCCTTTCCTAGCAAGTCATTCCGCAATGTCTTACTCTACCAGTTTTTAATACGCTGAGATCCAATTAAAAAGCATTGGGAGTCTGTGCTGTAGGGCCATCTGGTACTAAGGGCTATTTTTGGTTATTGCAGTAAGTCAACTTCTTCAGTTGGGACCTACCTTCTTGAGGATTCCACTTTATCACCTCTACTCTTCCACAAAATTTCCTGTGAAATAACTGACTAATTGGGATTCTAACAGCTTGATTCCTTTCCTTTCATAAAATAAGACTTCAATGTTCTGCTATTAAAAAAACAAAAAACAATCATGTTGTGTCTTAAGTGTTGATGAATATCAGAAAGCACTTAATTTACAATTAAAAACTATCAAAAGTGGGCTTTTAAACTTGTTTCTCCAATGAATAACTAGGATAAGCAGATTTGGGTGGCAGTATCTTATTGATAAAAATCATATTGACTCAGGGACACAGTTTCATCAAATTTTGACTTTAACCTAGACTAAAGCGTGATTCTGATTAAACGTTCTTTTCCTTAGCATGTGGAAAATACTTTTCAGTTGTCCAGCATGTCAGGTGACTCTTACGCTTGGCTTGCTGCCTAGATAAACAGATGGGAATTGGAGAACCTGCATTAACAGATATAGGTTAGGAAATGGTTTGGAACATGCTTCCTTAGCACATGTTGAATGCTTGCAACTATCTTATGGCCTAAAGTGTTGTCTCTGCCATCAATAAGCTCATTTCTGGTAGAGGAGAAAAGGCACTTTCATGAATATATTTATATTTAATTGAACAGGCTATGACAAGTGCAGTAGGAGACGACTTAAATCCATGCTAATAAGGAAGCAGGGAAGAGGGAGATTACTCTAAGCTGGGAAATTCTCATGGTAGTGGTAGCTTTTGGAATGGTCCTTGGACAATAGGAAGTAATTCAAACAGCAGGTTGTGGGTGGGAAGAGGGAGAACATTCCACGACTTGGCAACAGCACAAGCAAGAATACAGAGGGAAGATGGCAATAGGTGTTTAGTCGTATCTATTTTATCTCTAACCACTCATTAGGAAGGGTGAATCTAGTTTTGTTGGGACAGTCCTAGTTTAAGCAATTTGACCTAGGGTAACAGTGGTAGACTGAATAATAGCCCCTGAAAGATGTTGATGTCCTAATCCCTAGAACCTGTGAATATGTTTCTTTCCATAGTCAAAGGGACTTTACAGATGTTATTAAGTTAAGGAATTTGAGGTGGGAAGATTATTTTGGATTATCCAGGTGGGTCCAATATTGGCATAAGTGTCCTTATAACAAGGAGGCAAGAAGGCTACAGTTAGTTGTAGGAGATGTGAGCAAGAGGTTGGAGGATGTGAGGATGTGAGGATGTGAGGATGTGAGGATGTGAGGATGTG
>JAKSZT010053887.1:10874955-10890067 GCA_026826555.1 Tolypeutes matacus | reverse complement strand
GGATGTGAGGATGTGAGGATGTGAGGATGTGAGGATGTGAGGATGTGTTTATGGGCCATGGAATGCAGGTAGTCTCTAGAAGCTGAAAAAGGCAAGGAAATGGATGTTCCCCTCAGAGCTTCCAGAAAGAGCCAGCCCTGCTCCTTGCTTTAGTTAGCTCATTGACACTGATTCTGACTTCTGACCTCCAGAACTATAAGAAAATAATTTTGTGTTGTTTTATGCCACTGTTTATGGTGTTTGTTGCAGCAGCAATAGGAAACTAATGCAATAACTTAAAATTGAGCCAGTTTACACTCTCAAAAGTCACCTGGTTTGGTGATAAATTATGTCATTATTCTATTCATAGGCCACAGCAATTTACGAATCCATGGTCTGCTTCTCTAAGTGTCAATTTTAGGAAGTAAAATTTAGGTCCATCCACTCTGATTATCAGGAATTAGACCTTAGAGGTGGGTTGGAAAGAGGATTGTCTTCCAAAGGGTGAGTGGGAGGAAGGAGTTTGCATGTGTACATACACATGGGGAATTGCCAACTAACCAGATTAAATGGAATACGTGTAGAGAAAGAACAAATGTGGAGGTGGAATGTTATGCTACATCCTTTACTTCAGCAGCCTCCCATGTTCATATTTCCCTGAGCTCTTAATCAAAGGCTTAATTTGACTTAAATCACAATCTTGTTCTGTGTGCTAGACTCTTAGACAAGAAATAGAAATTATGGTGAAACATTTTTACAACCATATTTCCAGAAAAATTGGAAGTATTTGCCTTTTAGATTCATGTAAACTCTTCATTAAGAAGTTCATTTGCCTAATAGCATATGGAAAATATATTTTCTTCTAAATAACTATCTTAATTATATATACTATCTATTTTAAAATAAAAGCAGTGTCATGATTTCTCTAATCAAAGTCTCTTGAAATATTTTAGACAGAAAAATGAACCCTGCAGCCACTTTTTGTAATTTCTATATTGCTCAGGGGACTAAATCTCTAGTCAATTGTTTTTTATTTATAAAATATTTTGATTCTTCAAGAATTTTCCACAAATTTCTAAGGCATTCTTGGTAGGAGAATTAATTTAGAAATGACATTTCATTCATATATATACTATAATGGTGTTTTGGCCCAGGTTATGATATAATGGAGAAATTCATTTTAGGAATGACTAAAACAGTAAAATAGTTCTATCTTTTGTGACACTTTTAAAAATCTACTTCTGTCTCATTATTTATTGAGCTTTTAGATTTGTCCAATTGCCTATAATGAGTGATTAAATTATATACTAATTTAGTTTTCTGAAAGTCATTAAAATATTTATTTTTATATTTTAAGTCCTCATAAGATGAGTTATCAGTGGACTCTTTTTGTCCTTTGTGTTGACAGAATATTACCGTATACCATAATAATTCTACTAAAGAAGGCTATATGCTTATTTGACTCTTCATAGCAGAGTATATGTGGTCCTGACCTTGCTTTCATTTAGTTTTATTCTGTTCTAAATTTTAGTCATTGTATATTAATTAGAGAAACTGTAGGGAAAATTCTCATAGAAGAAATAAAGATAGCTAAATAGAAGCAAAATAAAAATCAGATTATGAAATAACAATAAAAATTAAAGTAGAACTCTAGTAATCTGTTAGCAACCCATTAGAATGTAAATAATCAAAGAAATAAAACCTGTAAAGGAAAAGGTTCGAACATGGACCTATATATTATTCTTGATAAAAACTTTAAAAAAATATCTAAGGAATCAGAAAAAAAATTAGAACAAAAAATCTGTGAAAATAACAAGAATAATAATAATAGGTGGTGGTTGGAGAAGAACAAGTTAAAGAAGAACTTTAAAAACTGACAATTGTACAAAAGACTAATAAATAATACAGCATGTGAAACTATAATGACATTGAAAGTCAGTTTGAACAGTCCAACCTTGCATACTCAGTAATGAGCAGACTGAGAATCAATCCTAATCCTTGGGTGAACAGGGACTCAGTCCCACAAACATTTGATACCATCCCCTATGTTAAACATTTTTATCCTTAACTGTATTAAATGATTTGATAGCATGAACAAACTTTCATTGAAATAAACAAATAGCAACGGTTAAACAGAAACAACAACCTAGTTTGTCCTAATTCATATTTTCAGCCATATTCAGAAATCGCTCCAAAGCAAAGATTTCATGATTGCAAAACAATATACTCTATTATAGCTAAAGAGATCCAATCAAACGAGTCCCAGTATACAGTGGTTTCTTAATGAAAACAAATGGCCTAGTTTGTATATAGCACTGAATTACTTTGGAATTTATTTTATTTTTTCTTCTTTTTTTGTTATTTCTACTTTGGAACTTCAGATACATCACATAACTGATAACATACATTAGTCTCCATTTTTTTCCAATTTTTGTAAAACATCTTGCTGGATCTTTTGTATAGTAGGCAGATTTCTAAAGTTTGTGGGCTGTATTTGTAACATACCAGAGGAAAGAATTTAGGACACTCAGAACCACTCAATAGCCTAAGCAAAGAAATAAGTGGGGATGACTCAAAGGTCACATAAATATTGCACAAAAAACTCTGTGAGTATATGCAAAAATAGCTGTAAACTGTAAAGCCACATGAACCAAGTATTTTTATATTTCATGTATTTATACGTATATATAATTTTCATTATTAAAAGTAGTTACAGTTATGATACTATTGGACTTAATGCAAATCTAGATATATTTTAATAAGTTTCCTTAAACTCTGTCTCACAGTTTGGGTGACTGATTACTATTAGTTGTGTAAGTTAAACCTCAACAGACTAGAACTAGAAAAATATCAAATAGGTATATCCATAAATATATAAGAGAAGATTCATAAGGAGGGAAAAAATCTATGAATATAAGAAATGTAGGTAAGTTCTGAATCATAGAATGTCCTTTAATGAACATCAGAAATTTCCTATTGAATTAACTCAATATAAATATTATGAGCTCCACTTCGCTCAAAGTATGAAAACTCCATCTAAAGAGAAACTCTTTGGATGTAACCAATATGGAAACTCATTTGTCCCAACACACACACACACACACACACACACATCTCTACAGGCTACCAGATGGTGAAGGTTTGTACATCATTTACTGGAGAAGAAATCTGTTAGATGTTAGACTGGGAAGGAATCTTAGAAAATGTCTATTCCAAACTCTATTTTACAAATCAAAGAACCTGAGCTGCACAAGGTAACCTTACATGCTTAGGTTCAGCAAAGCTCTAAGTGGCAGAAAATGCCATGTCACATGTAAACAATGCTAATCACAGAATATTCCTTTAATTAAAATTCACTGAGTATTCTTCGTGTATCTGACTCTGCCTCGGTGTTGTAGGTTTAGAGAGATTCCATGTCATGGTGTGATAAACATTAATCTAAGAGTTTGGAGGCCTCAGTTTCTACTTTGGCTGACACCTCCTGGCAAGATGGCTCTTCTAATTTATTTTATCTCTTAACAGCTTTAATTTTCACATCTATAAAATAATGATAATAGTATATAACATCCTTTAAGAGAGATAACGTATATGACAAAGTTTTATTAAGTATAAAATACATTTAAGATACCATCATCATTATCTTCCAAGTAACTCTCTTTAGATATATTTACACTGATGTGGACTAAGTTCAATAGAATTTTGGTTGTGTCAGAACCACTGGGGAAAAAGTGAGGTTAATTCATTTAAGGCTGGAGAATAGATATAAAGAATATATACTAAACCTTTAGGAAAAGCTTTCAGGGGTGTACCCGAGAGACAATATGCCTGCACTGTATGCTTGTAGACAAAATTATTTTTCAAATGCAACGAGTAGAGTGTATACATAATCATTTTCGCTTGTATCTAGATTTTTTCTTCCCAGAAGGATTGTCAAAGTTCTGCAATGGTAGTTTTCTCCCTTTTATTTAAATAACCACTTTTCCTCTAGTAATTAACAACTGCTTGACTATCCCAGATCTGGCCCCTGTCCTATTGCAGTAATTTTCCAAAACTGCATTGCTTCTAGATTTCTATGATGTCCACTGCCTACCTGCTTTTATCTCTAAGTTTGTGTCTGCTCTCAACTGAGATTCAGTGGTTGAAATGACCTGATTACATCTTACTGGACTTTTCTGTCACTCATTGCTTATCTAAAGTACCACATATTATTCATGACTATATTGGAAAGATTTTTTCATCTCAACTGTACTTCCTTGCAATGTTATTTGCTGGGTCTTCTGGTCTCAAAGGATAATCCAACCCCACCAACTACCATGTTTGAAATACAGTGGTAGTAGTAGTATAGTAGAGTTAGAGGGGTGATGGCTGGGAGTAACTGGATTGAAAATATGTATTTTAATGATTTATATAATTGTCTGGGAATCTACACTTAGAGAAGACACATAAGGTAACAAAATAATAAACCATAATTTTAGTTCTTTACTGATTCTATATCAACAGGTAGTTTGACTAAATTCAGGAACTCACCCACCCACCTTCATCCCCCTTCAAGATTTAGAAATCAGTAAAATAACTTTTTTTGCGGAAAGTGTTACTAAATAATAAATGTTTTATGTCTTAGTTTGGGTTCCCTGGGAAACAGACATGGAAATGGAACTTTATTAGAGCATGTTCTCCAGAACAACCTCTGTAAAGTAGTGAGGGAAGCAATGCAGATGCAGTAAAGGCCTCGGTTGATATCATGGAGATCTCTGGAGCTGGGAGAGTCCTTTAGAGTTGCCCAGAATGGAAGCAAAGGGTCCAGCCTTTGTACCTCCACATTGATTAGTCATTGAATGTGGGCTGCCCCAAGGAAGAGGTATAAACTTGACTGAGTCAGCTCCCAGAGACGGGCAGAGCTGTGAGCAATCTGCATCAAATCTTCCCAGCAGCTGGCAGAAGGTGTGCCTGGGTTTTGAAGGGTGGATCTGCCCGGCTCACCACAGCATGTACCTACTACTACGTATGTGCCATATCACTGCTTATAACAGCCAATAACTACTCTCATCTTTTCATTAAAATAGAGCAGTCTTCAAGAAAGAAATTAGTGCTGTTTTCAACAGGAACTTCTGGAAACTCAAAGTTCAAATCAGGTTATTTTATACTCGGTATCAAAAAGCCAATTTAGAGTTTTAAGAATAGAATTCTTTCTACCTCCACCACTATCCCACAGCTTCACCAGAAAACTTTTATAATAAATTATTTGGAATGTTTCTAAAGGCATTCCTTTCACAGAGAGAACAATACTTCATGTACAAAAATCTGTTTCTCAGTTAATGGCTAAGGATTACACTAAGTCATAGTGAGGTTATCGTGTTAGACTAATATTAAGATTATTTCTCTTAAGCCTTTTGGGCGTAAGTGTCAAGGTGGTATTCCTCTGTGTTAAAAATCCTATATCATTTTACATTTATAATAAACATCCCATTAAAGTAGCACCTTGATCATAATCTCTAACCTTGAACTAAATTGCCTAGTCCATTTTTACTCCCAGTTGACTGTCACAAAAACTTTTTTTTAAGAAGATTTTCTATGATACCAGACTAATACTAATACTATTTTTTTTAAATGTCGAACTTTGTTACTGAATTAGTTAAATTAATGGTTAAGTTTTCTGTCTGGGTGTGAAAATACACAAAAATAATGTCTTATATTCCTGTCTTCCTGTGGCCACTGAAATGAACTTTTTTTTTTTTAAACTATATTATACAATAAGGTTGTCTGAACTGATTAAAATGTGAGTCACATTGGTTATTGAGAGCTGGTGTTTTTCTTTATGAACATTGAATTTTTCTCTCTGGTAACTTGTCATAGAAGGAGTCATAGTATTCAGAAATACCTCTCTAAGGCAACCAGATAACTTGGGACCAAAAACCTGAGTTCTTCCTTTAGACCTATTGCTATTTTAATATCTTAATTTGCATTGTCATCATTATCAATGACTAATTATTATCTTTGTCATACTGATGGGCATTTTAAAAAGTATAGGAGAAAAAGTTAAGATAGCATAAGCTGAAAATGGGTCTGTAATTGAAGAGTATAAGATAATAGTCAAAAATCTAACATTTATTGAGTGTTGAATATGTGACAGACAGTGTTCTAAGGGCTTTCGTGTTCTAACAATAGTATGAAACATAGATTAGTATTTCCTGATTCTTTCACATGAGGGCGTGGAGGCACAGAGAGGTGATATAACATGACCAAAGTCACATAGTTATTGACCTTGGGGTTTTAGCCTAGGTAATCTGGCTACAAAGTTAATGTTCTTAAACCATTATATCAGTTACGCTAATTAGAAATTAGTTGTTTCTAAGATAAAATTATATAAGATAAGATTATATAAGATTATTTTGTTCCTCATTTCTGTATTTTTGAATATATTCCCTGTGATATTATTTCTGATTTTTTTGAAATATAAAGGAATGCTGTGGAAAAAGGAAAATTGATTCAAGACTATAATTAAAGTAGGAAGGTAAGGTTCTAAAGACAGGTAGATAGTGATATGTAATGAGGAATTAGATCATTCACCAATCTCTTTCTTTAAGGAGTCAAGCACTTTGGCACATTATGTGGATCAGAGCTAGAGAAATTGGTGTTAGGTGCCTAAGCTGTGTGTCTTAGTTTGCCAAAGAGCTGCTGATGTGAAGTACCAGAAATCTGTTGGCTTTTTAAAGGGGATTTAGTTGGGGTAAAAGCTTATAGTTCCAAGGCCATGAAAAGTCCAACTCAAGGCATGATAAGAGATGCTTTCTCACCAAAGTCAGCTACTGTTGATCCTGGAGTGTTGCCATGTGGTGAAGCAAGATAGCTGCTGACCTCGGCCCAGGTTTCTCCTCCCCCTTTGGTCCTCCTATTTCATGCTCAGCTGCTCTCCTTTCTTCCCAATTTCAGCTGCAAGCTTGCATAGAACTTGTCTTTTAGGGCTTCCTACATAATGCTCAGCTGTTCTTCTCTCTTCCCAAGCTCAGCTGTAAGTTATCAGGCAAAATGGCTTATTGGACCCCAAGGCCTCAGCTGTTTGAGCCTTCTTTCTGTCACATGGTAGGATAAAAAATGACAGAGCCCTCTCTTCCTGTGTCTGTCTGAGTGTCCGTTTATATCAGACCCAGCAAGGGGGCGGGGACTCAACTTGAGTCCTACCTCACTGATGCAGTCCAATAAAAAGCCCTAAAGCAATCTTAACAGGTAATATAATCAAAAGTCCCCTCAACAAAATTTAATGCAATCAAAGAGTATCTCACTCAGAGGGATATATTAGTTTAAAAACATAATCTTTCTTTTTTTGGGATTTGTAAAATAATCTCAAACTGCTACAGCCTGGTTTATGGTTCTACTTGAATCTGAGGATAGGAGAAAGGTGCAATTGAATAAACAACAGGTATATTTATTGGAAATAATAATATGAAACTAGTCAACACTGGCTATTAAAATATTTACACCTGTGACCTGACTCTTGCTTGTCATAGAAATCTCCTGCATTCTAAATAGTACCAGGTAGCTCAGAAAGGGTCAATGTCCAATCCAAAGTAACTAATTCATTTTGGGGGCTGGAGGAGGTTTAGGCCCTGGAAAGTCTACCTCAACTAAGAACTTAATAATTATTATCCTTGTCTATTTCTCTTGGCTACTCCTTCAAAAGGAAAAGAAGGACCTATTTTGTATCTCTATCTATTGGCCTTTGCTATTTTATCTTTTTATACAAATAGATGTTCTTAGTGTACTGTGTCCAAAAGTCATTTTTTTTTTTTTAACACTATTCAGCTATTTTTTTTCTTTTTGATATTAGGCTAATATTTTAAATAGTAAATGATATTTTTTCCACTGATAGATCATTTTCCTTTCCTTCCTTCTCCATTGACACCTCCCCCTTTGCACCCCCAATTCAGGCAGCTGAGTGCTTTGAGCTCATTGTCTCAGGACAAGGATGTGACCAAGGTGGGAAAGAGAAACCAAAATGTCTTCCTATTATTGGTCTAAATCAGGGGCTCTTAACCAGGGGTCCATGGACATGGGGTCCATGAGCTTGAATCGAAAAAAAAATCAACTTATCTTTATTTTCTCTGATCTCTAACTGAAATCTGGCATTTCCTTCACTTATGAATATATGCGATAAATAAATTACAGCAGTATTCATTTCACCTGATTGGCAAAGGAGTCTGTGGAACAAAAAAGGTTAAGAACTCCTGGTCTAAAATAACCCTATGGTTCTATTGGGAAACATCACAGATAAGAGAAAGGCATCCCTACGACTCCCCATTAGGAAAAACACCCACCCCCTTCATGTTGAAGATGAAGAAGAGTGAACAGAAGTGAGCCGAGATTTTAGGGGGATGAGAAGAAGCTGGCTAGAGCTGAAAGGGCTGTGGAACTAGGAATGAGATCTCAGGGAAGGACCACCTTAAGGAGCATTGCCAAAGGTCCAAAGTTTTCCTGAAAGTGCAATCTGTGCCCTCATCCTCCAGAGACTCTGCCAGTTGCCTTTCTTATTGGAGCCTAGTGGGGACTTCCCTTGGACCAGCCCAGGACGATGTCTGGTGACTGTCCGGCAGGAGTGTTATAACCTGTTCTTTTTTTTTTTTTTTTTTAAAGATTTTATTTATTTAATCATTTATCCCCCCCTTGCTGCTTGTGCTCGCTGGGTCAGCTAACCACGCCGTGCGGGCGGGCTTGCCTTCACCAGGAGGCCCCAGGAACCGAACCCGGGGCCTCCCACATGGTAAACGGGAGCCCTACTGATTGAGCCACAGCGGCTTCCCTATAACCTGTTCTTGCACAATTTTTTTTCTCAAACCCAGCCTCTATCCAACGACACTATGCAAATAAGTCCCCTTTCTCCCCAGTGTCCAGCATTCAAAGAAGAGTGGGATCCTGAAGACTTCAATGGGGTTAGGGAAAAGGAAAGCATGAATGAACTAGCTCAAGGTCCCCAACACTTCTTTTTTTTTTTTTTATTTTTTTTTTTATTTTTTTTTTACTGTAAACACACTTTAAAGATGGTACCAACACTTCTTATATGGGGACAATATTATGCCCATACCCCTGTTTCCTTTTTATTTATCAAGAGGGATGTCTTAGCTGATAAATCTATGGTATTTGACTCTTTTAAAAGATTTTTTCTCTATCTTCCTACTTCTCTGGATATTTCTTCTCAATTCTTGTTTGTTCCTTTTGTTCTGCACAATCCTTAAATGTTGGTGTTTCCTTAAATCCCCTATTCTCAATCATCTATTTTCATTTTGCAAAATTTTGGGGAAGTAAGCTCATCAACTCACATGATATTAAGTATCATTAATATTGTAAAGATTCTCAATCCATTCCCTTAGCCTAGATCCCTTTCTAAGGTCTAGATTCACATATCAAAATACTCAATGAATATCTCTTTGTTATACCACAGACATCTCAAAATTCAAAATATCTGCAATTTACCTCATTATTTTCCCACACACTCAACTTGCTCCCCCTGTGTCTTAAAGATTTTCCTAGCCTTTCAAGTTAGAAATCTGGGAATCATGCTTGGGATCTTCTCTCTTTGCCCTACCCCTCCCTACTTTGACAGAACCAATAGATTTTCTAATTCAAATCCTTTTGCTTTAATAGAATTCAGACTCTCATTTCTCACATGGATCACTGCCATAAACTCAGTACAAAATCCTTGCCTCCATTCTCCAAAATTCTAAAAGTGCAGATCTATTTATGTTACTATCTACATAGTCTTTGGGATAAAATAGAAAATCTTAGCAGGTCCTACAAAGCCTACTCCCAGGTCAGAGGTCAAGATGGTCTTGTTGAAACCAAAGGCTGAAAGACAAGGAGGATAGATTTGATTAGCACTGTGCTGGCCTCAGAGCTAAGGATTTCAGCCTCTGTTTGAACCCAATCTATTATGGAGTATATGAATGCAGCTTGCTGGCCTCATTCAGGCATCAACTCAATTCTGAAGCTTCCTTAGGCATCTTTGGAAGTCCCAAAAGCAACATTCAGTGTTATAGTAATTTTATGTAGAAGGGGTATTTTGATACTATTAGTATGCTTTAATCCTTTGCAATTCAGTGTACTTGGAAATATCCATTTACTTCAAGGTAATCTTGTTTTTAGGAATTTCATTTATTACATTAGAACTGCAAAGAGAAAGGTTACTATTAGCTTCTAAAATTTAAAATAGGATTTTAAGCAAGAAAATATGCCAGAAGATCAGACTTTGTGGAAAAGGATGATAAAAATTCCTTTAGAATATAAAAAGTTGAGACTGGAGAACTCAGAATTTAGTGTTTCTTCCACAATATAAAGAAGATTCCCCTTTTGCCTATGACATGTACCATGAAGCTTGCTCCCCTAGGGTTGTTTTTCCTCCTAGACACATATTTAGACTATAGTTCTTGGCCCCCCTGGCGTTTACGCATAGCAGTATTCATAAATTTTGGCCAACGGAACATGAGTGTAAGTGATTTGGTGTCATTGCCAGACCTCATCCATAGCAACTTCATTTGTAGATCCTTCAAGGACCAAGAGTAGGTCAGAACTATATGCTGGAAAGAACCTTGTCTCTGTAGAAAGGCATCTGACCAGGAACACATGCATTGAACTGTGACAACAGGAACAAGCTATAAACTCTATGTAAAGCCACAGATTTTACAGGGCATGTTTGTTACAGCAGCTAGTATTATCCTAACTAATTCAAAGATATGATTCAGAGGAAGAGGTAAAATGCTCCTACTGAGCCCAAGGATTGTGAAAAGGAGGAAGGGAGAGAGGATGGAAAGGCACAGGGTAAGACTGGCAGGGCATGAGTTCTGGTCATCCCTCTCCTGGCTTTTACCTGTACAATAGAGGTGTCATGTCAGAGAAGTTGAGGAATTACCTAATACCTAGGAGATTTTGCTTCTCTTCACATGTGGAACTCAGGAAGGAGATACCCTACAGGCTTCCCCATACCAAGCTGAGACTGACTGCATCAAAATACACTCAGAAGTTCAGTGAGGTTGGGCTGAAGAAATCTCAGAATTTAATTTTCTAAAACCACTCTCAATTCCTACGATGTGGCTGGGATCCAGAGATTTTCTTACATCCTTGAAGTGGAACCTAGAATTCCTTGAGAAGCTGGCTGGAGAGCTTGCTATGTCTATGAGTGGTATCACTGTTGGAGGAGGGGGTAAAGTTGTCTGAGCCAAAGCCTATACAGTGGACAGCCTGAGTACATGCACGTACATGTGTGAGCATGTATATACGTGTGTGTGTGTGCTCTGTAACACTAGAGAGGGCAGAGGTGGGACCAAATCATCCAGGGAAGCTTGACCGTCCTGAGAGGCCAGTCCATGAGTTATCCAAGGTCCTTAGATCTGCCACAAATGCCAGGAGGGCACACAGTAAAGAGGTAGATAAGGGACCTTGCTTTGGGAGGGGCAGGGGGTACAGGAAGGATCAGAGGATGTTTCTGCCCTGACTGCTTGAGATTACGTGAGTCATAGACCTCCCCAACTTTTAGACACCATTTTAGGGAAGAGAAGGGGGAGCAGCAGATATCTGAAAGATAAAAAACTGTTGTTTAAAGGAGATATTTTAAACTAGTTGGAGAGGGAAAATGAAATCCTCATACATAAATATTTAAAATGAATGGATACAGTCAAACCAGAAAAAATAAAAATATTGTAAATTAACAAGTTTAAGTTGCTGCCACTACTTAGCAAGATGGTAGTTTGAAAAGAAAATCAGAAATGTTTTAGAGATTAAAGGAACCATGCATTCTTTACATATCTGAGTGTTCCTTGAATATAACAGTGAGTCATCAGCCTTTTTTTTTTATATATATATAAAATCATTCCTGGGAAGCGGCTGTGGCTCAATCAGTGGGGCTCCCGTTTGCCATATGGGAGGCCCCGGGTTCGGTTCCCGGGGCCTCCTGGTGGGGGCAGGCCCGCCGGTGCGGCGTGGTTGGCTGACCCGGCGAGCACAAGCAGCAAGGGGGGGATAAATGAATAACTAAATAAAAAAATCTTTAAAAAAAAAAAAAAAAAAAAAATCATTCCTTCTACCAAGCAAAAGACTTTTACTTTCTTTCCCTCTTTTTCTACTCTCTCTCGTCCAAATTCATCTTCCTTGTTCAGTCACCATCTTCCCCCATCTTCTTGTCCAGAGGAGAAGGGAAGGGAAGTTTTTCTGTTTTATGCCCACACTGGACTTTGTTCCAGGGCCCAATTTGTCTAAAATCTAAGGTATGTTTATTTTCCCTTACATTTTACCATTTCTGAGGATAGGAAAACTCTTTTAGTCAATATAATATGACCAGTTTCTAGAAATGAGAGTTGTCGAGTTATGACAGTTGCCATTTCTTGAATATGTGTGAACTCAGACATGTGTTGGGGCATCTTTTCATTCTATTGTTATTCCCAGTTGAGCTTTTTACATTGATAGCAAGTGGTTGGATTTAAACTTAAATTTAGATCCTTAATTCTTTGATTGGAATATGCAAAAACATATCTTCATGATACAGCACTGAGATGAAAATAAATTCTTTACAAAGAAGATGGCTTGTCATGCACCAAGCAGTGCAGTTAAAGGGTGTCGAAATGGCCAAATCTCTCTCAACAGATCACAGGCTTTTCAAAGCAGGAAGAAATTAGTGTGGTTAATTTGTTCTTATATAGGACCACTATTCAATGTCCAGCTAACATTTAAGGGAGGATATTTGGCCTATAGTAATATGTAATTCAATATCAGAAAAAACAAAACTGAGCTTAAACAAATAAGAAATCCAGAGAAGGACATCCTAATATAATTTGATACAGCTTGCAATTAACCGTCTATCCTAAAAAAAGTCAAGACCAGAGCCGCTGGTGAAAATCTATATATAACTGCCAAATGACTAAAAGTAAAAGTATTTCAGAAAGACATTATATTTGTCAAGATTTAGATGAAAATTCTGATTTAGGTATTGAAAAAGAAAGTGTTAGATGAATAAAATGAATGATACTTTTAGTTAGTTTTAAAAGAAATTGGGTACATTTAGTGTAGCATTTCTATTTTCCCCTTGAAAGCTCTTATAAAATTGATGGTGTGTCTTATAATATGTAACTTCTAAGATTACGAAAATATGGAAGTTACCTTGTCCCCCTCTGCTCCTTCATGAGCTTATCTTTGCTTTTCAATTGATTTTGCAACATTCCCTACCTCTCAGTTCAGCCACCCACTGAACATGCACACTTCTGTGAATATGCTGTGCTTTCTCAACTTTCTGTACCTATTGTACATCCTCTGGTTGGCCTGCTCTTTCCTTTTCCTCCGTCTCAATGCAATTTTCCTGACTCACTCCTGCTCAGACTTAAAAGACTCATGTCAGGTATCATTTCTCTAGAAAATCTTTCCTGACTATGTACTATCTCCATATTGAATCCCATGCTTATCTCTGGCTCTGCATTTACAGTGCAATTTTACATTTCAACTCAATAACAAACAAAAACAAACATTTTTCATGCAGCATGGCCTTAAATGGAAGCCAAATTCTTCATCTGGTGTTTAATTGAAGAAACCATCATCTGTTTCTGTTTGGTGTGTGTGTGTGTGTGTGTGTGTGTGATCACACCATGTGATAGATTTACTGAGATATGACAGTTTGTTGTATAGCATTGCAGGCCTCTATTTGCATAAAACCATTCTAGCTATTTTAAATCAGGACAAACTATAAATCAGGGAATGCTAGAGGAGGAGCTTAAGGCTGAATCTTTTAGAATAAGTTCCAAAATAAGCCTGCTGACCAGACCCACCAGGGTGTTGCTGCTTCTCCCACAAACAGGAGGGCAGAATTAAGAATCCACTACCAAACTGCTCAGGTCAAAAGCACACTGCCATAACTGCGTTCAGGGATCAGTTAGCCACCACTTTCCCCCCTGCACCAACCTCTGTACCTCTACAAACTTGAGACTGGACACTGGAACACTGCTGGGGAAAACAAAAAGTCTCCAGGACTGTGCTTAAATGACTAAGACATTTTGTACCCAGAAACCTGGCAGCAAGGGATTCTGGGCAAAGTCATTTTAGCTCTCGAACTAGTGCAGATCAGAAAGGTCCTCTAGGAGTTAGCTGGATGCTCATTCACCATATCTACCATAACCAGCTGCACATACATTTTAAGCAAGGTTGGAGCCTTTGTTGGGAAATTTTGATTATGCTTTAAAGCCTTCCTCCCATATAAACTACAAATCCATGATATATTCTAAGACAATGACATCTTTGTCTCTTGGTAGAGTTTCAGCCCCTAACAGAAACTGCACTGCTCATCTTTGAAATGTGGTGCCTAGTACTGTGTCTGGTCAAATGAATGAGTGAATGAATCAATACAACAGTGAATGATTAAAAACAAACAAACAAACAAAAAACAACTTACATCCTTCTGCACGCTTTTGAATCAACAAATTCTTTTGACTTCCTTTCATCTAGTGTTCTTCCCTTCTCTCAGGGGACATTTGGCAACATCTAGAGACATTTTTGAGTGTCATGACTCAGTTGTGGGGTATCCTCCTGGCATTCATTAGGTAGAGACCAGGGATGCTGCTAAACATCCTCCAGTGCACAGAGCAGCTCCCACAACAAAGAATTATCCGACCCAAATGTCAATAGTGCTGCTGTTGAGAAGTCCTCATCTAATTGCTTCTTCCTCTCACTTCTGTCTGCCACAATATACTCTTACATCAAAAGATCAGAAAACTTGAGAAGCTGAACTTTCACTGAATTCAAGCCCTCATCTGTCTCTTTCCCCTTAGGTAGGCTTTCCCCACTGTGGCCTGTCATTACATGCTAATCATTCTATTCCCACATGTGTTAATAATGGATGTCAGGGACATAGATTGGTCTAAAAGGCCTTGTATTAGGATGTTACCAGACGAAATTTTTGAAGTGCCACTTTCCAACCTCTTTTTTTACTTAACCTGAGAGCTCTAGATTTGTAATTAAAATTTCATTTAATTGAGAAAATGCCTCAAAAAAGTGAGAGATGTTATTCTAATATATATTTTTGAAGTATGATAGGCAATACAACAATTTTACTGAATTAGTTGCTTTTTACCTATCTTTTTTTTTTTTTTTTTTTTTTTTTTTTTTTAAA
>JAKSZT010053887.1:10699113-10874855 GCA_026826555.1 Tolypeutes matacus | reverse complement strand
ATTTTTTTTTTTTTTTTTTTTTTTTTTTTTTTAAACATGACAACTGACTGGCCAGTAGCCTTCAGGAATAATGAAATTCTGTCTCCAGAGTGAACTTTCTTAGAAAAATCCAGAACTTCTTATGGTTTATAGAAACTAATCCTTATTCATAATTAGGTACTTCCTGAAGAATAGATATGTCATAATTAGATAATTGTCATACTTAAATGCTTATCATAATTAAAACTATAATTACTTAGTCATAATTAAAGTAAAAAATGTCAGTAAGCAAAACAGGAAGTAAATATAGGCCTTACAGCCAGAACTATATAAAGCTCAGTTTATGCAACCAGCAAATTTTTTGAGTATCTTATATCTAGTCTCTAACCTTATGAAGCTAACATTATCTAGCAAGGGACTGCATACTAAATAATTATATAAGCAAGGATTTCATTACTTGGGTGAAAAGTCCTGTAACTGAAAAGCATAGTATGTTATGAAAGGAATAGAAAATCTAACCTAATCTGAGGATCGAGAAAGATTTCTTTAAGAAAGTGGTGATTAAGCTCCTATGGGAAAGTTGAATAAGCGTTCACTGGGCACAGTGTGAGGGGAACAATTTCTGGCAGAGGCTTATAAAATGTCCTGAGATAAGAAGGAACTTGGCTTGTTCAGGATATGCAAAGAAGTCCAGTGTGGCCGGAGGGTAGCATGAGAAGCTGTGCGGTTAGAGAGGAGAGGAAGGCAGAGGCCAAATCACCTGGGATTTGGATTTTTTTTTTTTTTTTTTTTTTTTTTTCTTTCTCCCTTTTAAAGATTTTATTTATCCATTCATCTCTCCCCCCCCTGCTGCCCGCGCTCGCCGGGTCAGCCAACCACGCCGCGCGGGCGGGCCCGCCCTCACCAGGAGGCCCCGGGAACCGAACCCGGGGCCTCCCACATGGCAAACGGGAGCCCCACTGATCGAGCCACAGCCGCCTCCCATGGGATTTGGATTTTATGCTTAGTAATGGGAAGCCATGAAATGGTTTTAGTAGAGGAATTCTTTGATCCGATTTATACTTTTAAATGATTGCTCTCACTGCCATGAAAAATGGCATTTAGGCAAGGAAAAGTGGGCTATGGGAAAACTAGTTAAAATATAATTTGAGTAGTCCAGGTGACAGATGATGGTGATAAATTCATTTTTGGAATGCTGTGTTTCAGATTAAAGACATTAAAAGAGTCCCAAATAATAGGAAGTCAAGGGGATAAACATTTGGACCTGTGAGTATAAACTCTGAATAGAGGTCTGGGCTGGAGATATGATTTTGAAAACCATGGCTTATGTATGGTGTTTGAAGATATGGGAGTAGATGAGATCACTTTGAGACAGAATTTGTAGAGAGACTAGAAGAGGGACCAAGACTGAGGCCTGAGGAAGGTCAACATGAAAAGGCTGCATGGAGGAGGAAAAATGGACAAAGGAGTCTGATAATAAGTCAGAAATAAACTGAAGGATAGGAGGCAAGAAAAGGTACTATTACAGGAAGGGAGGAGTGGAAACCCAAGCACAAAGGGAGCTGAGAGATCAAATAGGATAGATATGAACATTTTCATTAACTTCGCAACATGCAGGTCATTGGTGACTTAATGCTAGAATTTAGGTGGTAAGAATAAAAGCCAAATTGGAGTGGGTTGAGAAGTCATTAGTAACAGAGAATTGAACTTGCAGATATAGCTATATATATTTGGTAACTGAGGGAATAGATAATATTATAGCTGTACTTTTTAAGTCCAGTAAAATTCAGTGTATTTTTTTTTAAAAGATAAGAGAGACAATGGTATGTTTAAATGATAACGAAAAGGGTCCAGTAAAGAACGAGAGTAGAAGTTATATGAGGGATGTGGGTATAATCCAGAGAAGAAGGGTCCTGAGAAAGTGGGAGGAGAATGGGGTTCATAGCAGATATCAAGAGATTTTCCTGTAAATAGAAGAAACTTCCTATTTAGAAACAAGAAAAGAGAAAGAGATGATGAGTGTGAAGTTTAGAATATTTATTTAAATATAAAATATAACTCCGCCGTATAGTAAGAATGATCTTAGTGATATGAGGTTGTAGCAGTTTGATATTGTTTATGAATTCCAAAAATAGATATTGGATTCAGAGGTTTCACTCTTACTTGATTAAATAATGATTAAGGCTTTGATTGGGCCACATCAGTAGGACATTGCGTTCCCACCCCCCTGGTGGGTGGGGACTTACAGAGAAAAGACATGGCAGAGAACAGTTTGGAGTTTTAATGTTGGAGCCCCAGGAAGTAAACACACAAAGCAGATATGTGAGGAAAGAAAGCTCCATTAGACACGGCAGAGGCCCCGGGAAGAGAGATGAGCAGTTCACCTGATAGTTTAGAGCTGGCCTTGTGGAGAGTGGAGCAGCTGAGCCCAGAGAGAAATGAGCCCTGGAAAGAGAGGAACCCAGGAAGCCTGAATCCTTGTAGACATTGGTAGCCATCTTGTTCCAACACGTGGCAACAGACTTCGATGGGGAAAGTAACTTATACTTTATGGCCTGGTAACTGTAAGCTTCTACCCCAAATAAATACCCTTTATAAAAACCAACAAATTTCTGGTATTTTGTGTCAGCAGCCCTTTGGCTTACTAATACAGAGGCCATTTGTACATATACCTCCAGAGCTTGAAGCTAGTATCTATATTATTGGGAGATTAAGATGTAGGAGGGCATTTGTGTATGCCTTTCTCCTAGGGTAGTGTTTAAGAGATAAGGTACCATAATCTTTTTTAAAGTTGGTTGGCATATGTGTGACTTCACTGGCATGGCGACTGGGAGAACTAATGAGGCCATGTATACTACATACTGCTGTTCTCACTCTCCCACAAGGCCCCACAGATGAACTGATAAGTATCCCAGGCAAACAACACAAAGGCAGATGGGTCCCAAAAAAACCATGAAAACAATCCTGATGTACTGGAAGACTTTACTTGGCTTGGAATAACAATTTAGGGTCATTTTTCATTCCTTTTCCACATAACACAGAAATAGAAAGATTCACTGAACCCCTAATATGCAGATGTGGTTTTGACTATGATAGTGGCAATGTTAATATGTCAGTAAGAATTTCATTTGGCTGAAGTAACTAAGAAAATACAATTGTGTTGACTTAGAATATTGGGGTTTATTTCTCACATAATAAGTTCTGAGGTAGAAGTTGCTGGTGTTGGTTCAATGACTAACAATGTCAGGGCAGGCATTTCTGTTAGTCTCTTGGTGTTTCCTCATGTTCACAACATTAGTTATGAAGTTCCAGCTATCACTTCTGCTTTTAAGGGAGGAAGAAACAGAAACATAGAAGGGCTTACTAGTTATACGTGTCCCCTTGTATAAAGGAAGCTGATTCCTCAGAATTCCTTCCAAAAGATCTCTGCTTACATCTGAAGTTAGGGATTCAAAGTATAATATTTAACTTGGTAGCCAGTATTGTTGGAGGCATTATGGTATTGTTATATGGTATTTGGCTTTTGGGTAAGTCAATCAACAATGTATGTCACAGAATAATAAGAAGTCCAGGGGATATACCAGGGGGAGATGGTAGTTCTCAAGGAGAGTGAAGTCATATAGTAGTAGCAGTAGGGTGCCATGACCAGGGTCCAGCCAGAGGAAGCTAGAGTGACTACATAGTAATGGCTTTACGAGATTGAAAATACAAGGGTGGCATCTACAAAAATGAGAAGAGGAATCAACAGAGAGACAAAAACTCTGAGCTTCTAAGCCGTTCCCTAGAAGCCTCAGGAAAAGATCATATCTGTTTTATTCACCAATATATTTCAAGTACTTAGTATGATGCCTGGTATATGGTAGTCTCTCAATGATTAATTGTTAAATGAATGAATGAATAAATGAATCATCTAGGACCGCGGTAAGATAAACCTGAAATGATAGTGTTAGGCACTTGGTGTTGTCTCGCTCAATTTGGACTTTATTTCATTGGATTTGGGGTGGGTTTTGCACATTAAATCGGTGAATTTTCACAGACCAGGAGAAGGACACAGCCCCTTCATTTTCTTTCGAATATATGTCCTGGAATAAGGGTATGTTTAAAAGAAAAGCAAAGAGTTGAGGAGTTTGGGATGGAGGTAAGTGTCAGGGTTCTACCCTGCTGGGGTGCTCGTGTGCTCTGGGAACTGCAAACAAACACACTGTGGAGAGGGATCCAGCAGAGCCCAGCCCATGGCTTTTTCTGCACATTCAGATAACAAGGGACCAGAAAACCTGGCTGGGGGAAAAAATCATGTCTGACTAAAGTTTCCATATGTTTGTGGGCTGAGCATTTTTTTTTTTTTTTTTTTTAGCTTCTTTTAATGAAGTGAAAGAGAAATGAATCTGAGGCTCGCCAGCTCTTTGACCCACTTAGATGGGTCATAGTGATCTGAATCTTTCCAAGTTTTTCAGTCTTCCTAAGGCTGCTTACTCATGTAATATTCCCAAAGTTATAAGTCCGTTGAAATTTATTTTAATTGTGGAAGTTCAAAACCTAAGAATATTTTTAAAAACAGAATGTAAAGAGGAGAACTGAAAGCTATCTTATCTCAGATTAGTGATTTCCAAAAATCTGAAATTGCAGTGTAATTATTCCTGCCCATGTTATTCTTTGCTTCCTTATTTTTCATTGTTGTGGATGACAGAGTTATGATCAGTATTTCTGCAAAACACGCTTATTCTAAAAGTTATTTTCAGTGAACTAGGAAAACAACAGCAGCAATAACAAAAAACCATCTTACCTCTCCTTAGAAATTAAAAAATTAATTTGTTTGAAACCACAAAGGGACTAGAATATTAGATCAAATAAAGAGAAGAAAATTTAATTAAGACCCTTTTCTCAGGGTATAGGGTTCTTTTCTCAATTGAGAGATTATAATAAGTAAAATAAAAACAATAAGCAAGAAATATTACAACTGAAGTTATTTCCCCACCTAAATTACTTATTCTACTCACCTGCTTTTGAAATTCAGACTAAGGAATATTCAGTCATCTTCACTATACAAAATAAATTCTACAATGAAATTTCATTTATATTCAATGGGAAAAATGAGGATTAGGGCAAAAAACGAAAGGCATGTGAGGAGAGTAGCAAAGGGAAATTGACCCAAAATGGAGGAAGTCATATTTAGGAAAGTAGTCTTGTAGGCTACTCTAAAGAAATAATCAGAGTGGAAAGACAGCTCAGGTTCAGCTATACAAATTTAAGCTGCCAAACTAAAGGGACAATCCCAAGGTAAAGTGTGGTTGCTGGCCTGACTTGGACACAGAAATCAAGACCTGAGGAATAGGGAATGGGGAATGGGGAGTGTGTGGGGGTGATGACTCCAGCAGTCAATCCATGAGAGACAGGTCGAATGGGAAGCCAGGGATACCTGAGAGCAGAATCAGAAGGAATGGGGGAAGGTCAATGCTGAATTTCACGGCTGTGGCTGAGGAGAAGTCACAGTGCATGTGACTTTGGCTGGTAAGTGAATATATATGTGAGAACTGGGGCTGTCTCCACCATCCTGAGAAAGACGGGGAGAGAGGGAGGAAAGAGGGAGAGACAGAGAGAGATGGGGAGAAACAGGCAAAGGGGCAAGGAAAAACCCACAGGTGGAAACAGAAACACTTGATCAAAAACACAGGAAAAGAGATAAGAAAAAGATATACCCCTAAGTTTTCAAGAAGCTGGCAAGAATGAAGACACTATGCTTTACATTAAGGGTATTAACATATGCTTTTCTGTCAAACTCAATAGCTCTATTGAATGACAGGCTTTGCAGTAAGTTATCACTGTCCTTTAAAACCCATATAAACTAGGTAAACATTGTTCACCGCTCTTCAACTTTTAAAAAATACTTAAATATTTAGATATCATCTGATGCTATCATTGCCAGTAGATGGGATGGTGGTGCTTATTATTACTCTTTTATCATTGACAATAGGCAAGGAATTTAATCAAAGGGTCATAGATCTCTGCTATCAAATATATATGGATACATATATATTGCCATATGATATTAGCATCCGATCCCTGATCAAATGCTCAGATAATAGTAGATCAGCATGGCAGGTTCAGGCATGAGAAAGTCAAGGTTCTGAAGATAATGGAATAAAAACTATGTGAACTGGGCAAGGAAGCTTTGGTTGGGTAATAGTAATGCAAGATTTTTTATTCTTGATCAACTTATTGCCCCACTCTATAGAACATTAGGATACCAAGCAGAGGGTGAGAGGTAGAGTTCAATGTGTCTTTGACTGCTAGTCCAATGCACTTTCCCCTACATCTTGCTATTTCTTCAGAAGTCAGACTTCAAGAAGAGCAACAGACCTGCCATCTGGAAGCCTGAACTCTGGTCCAGATTCTTATAAGCTGGTTAACTTTAGGCAAGTCACTTCCCTTTCTGGATCCCAGTTTCCTTCTCTGTGAATGGAATTAAATTTCTGGGTATCATTTTTTTTTTCCTATCTCAACACTTGGGACTTCTGCTGCCCACCCATTTGGTAGTAATAATAGAATTATATGGGGCATTTATTGAATAATTACTATGTGTCAGGTGCTGGGTTCAATGCTTTTCTTCATTCCATACTCAGCATATAATTTTGTATTACATTCTATTATTATCCCAAGTTGAGAGACAAGAAAATAAACTCAGAGAATTTAAGAAATTTATCAAGATCACACCTCTTGAGAGTAGCATAGCTTTGGTTAATTCAGGCTTATCCAATATCTAGGTGCTTGTTCTTAATTCCTACATAATGCTGCTCCTTAGAGTTGTGATTCTCAAATGGGGTGGGGCCAGGGTCATATCCCTATATCCATAGACATATCATGACACTGGGGAAGGATTAATTTGCAAAAGTCTGCCAGGAGATTTTTAAACAGTCTTTTAAATATGTACTCCCACTTGAATATCACTGAACTAACCAATCTTTAGGATTTTTTTCATAAAGCTAATCTTTTTTGACTCTGGGATCCTACTTCTGAGAAGAAAGGAGGCTTCTATTGTTACCACCCCCAAACAATTTAAATTTAGTAAATCCCATTGCTTTCTGCTGTCCTCTAATAGCCTGCCTGAATTAGCCAGTCGAATTTCACCTATTTTGTCTTCTATTGCTCATTGTCTTCAGAGCAGCCTCTGATCAGAAACTTCATTAAGTCAGCTCTGATCTGTCATCTGATCATACCTCTGAGATAACATATTGAAAATGCCAGCTAAGTCACCTAAGGTGCTCTTCTAATTAGGCTGCCATAGGTATAATTTCGTTAATATTGCTATAACAACAAATAACCATGTCACTGATGGCTGTGAATCAATTACAGCCTGAACATCAAGCAATTATTATCTTTGTATTTGGCAAATATGAGTTGACTGAGGGTCACTATATATCAGACTGGCCACCCACATTTGATTTTCTGATATCTGAAATACATGTCACACCTTCCATCAGGATGTGGCCTTGAGAATGCCCCTTGTGAAATGACTGGTGGAAAGAAAACATCATCAGAGTCAGACCATCACCTGAGCACATTTTCATGTATTTCATTTCCTATCTTAGATAAGAGTGGGGAAAAGGGAAAGCATCTAAAATAGGTGAGATACTTGACTAAAGGAAAAGAATGGAAGAGTCTGGTTGAGGCCCACTTCTGGAATCTTGGGCAAATTCCTTAGAGCTAAATAGTAACAGCATAGAAAAAGGGTGACCACTACATTTGTTTAAATTGCCTGAGGAGGCACTGCCTATTTTAGTGTTTTCAAAGCACATGGCATAGTGCCTTTCTCCTACCTGACAGCTTCCTGCCCTCTGGTCCTTCCCCATCACAATGTCTCTAACTGGGTTACTTTTCCTACACATCACACCCTTGCATCTCAGGCCTTAGGCAAAAAGAATGGGGTGTAGAAGAAAAGATGAGAGGATGAGCAAGCCTGTCCTATTTTTGTCACAAAAGACCCTCTAGAGCAATACTTTTCCATCTGTTGCATCTGTCCAACCATTGCTCTGCTCTACCAAATCCTTCTGCCACTAATATTTCATACCTCATAAAGGCATGGAGTTTCATGTTCCTCCCCAATACAGGTATTTCTCAAACAGGTTGTGTTCCAAAAGGCAAATGAGGAAACAAAGCCTACAATTTTTGCTTCTGTCCACAAGCCCCACCCCCCATATCTCCTTGACCATTTACTGATCACTACTATGTGCCAGGAATTATGCTAAGAGCTTTACATGTATAAAGTCTCTCCCTTTGCTTTTGGTTTTCAATCTTTCATCATTGTGATGATGGAACTCTTGTCTCCTTCCTCACCCAAGAACTCTCCACCTCCACTTCTCATCCCTAGAATTCTCACCTCTGTCCCAGTTCAGATCTGGTACATTGTTCCCGTTTTCCAAGGTGTCCCCTGGTTTCAGCTGCCTTTGATCAGTGAAAATTTTACTCTGCTATGAGACAGACGAGAGAACAAGGAGAGTGGGGACCCTGAGCCAGCTCTTAAGACTACTGCTCTTGCAGTTATTTTCCTGAACACACTTTGGCATGGGAACATACAAATGCTTGATTCTATGGTCTCATGAATACCAATATCTTAGCTACATTGTGATTCAATCAGCTTTTGAAAGTTGACCAAAAAGTCCAACTCTGATATGTATTCTAAGTGGTAAACAGATTAACAAAGGAAGTTTTGAAACATAATCGGTTGATATGTTGGGGACCACCTACATTTTAAAGGAGTATAGAATTTACAAAAAGTTGCAATTTTGTGGCCTGAAGAATTAACATTAACACATCACTTTTAGGAGTAGTGATGTCTTTTTCTAAATGGGACTTGAGTTATGATCCATGAAAAAACTAGATTAAGTTTTAAATGAAGCATGCAGTTTCCCAATCCAAATATAAGGAACAAGCCAGAATAATTGGCAACTGGAAAGAACATCATTTGAAAGTATGTTCCTTCAAGACAGGATCAGTATCTTTTTATCTTTGTTTCTTCATACCTACCTCAACTAGTTCCTGGCCTCGTCAGATTTCAATAAATGGTGAATACTGTTTTTGAATGAACAGAATGCTCTTAGTGTCTGTGTATATACAAGCAAGTATTTCAAACGGAACTAAATTATTTATCTTAAAGTCAGCCTCCTTCCTCCCCCCGCCAAATCCTTCTCTCTTGCTTATTTATATAGCGTGCAATTAAAGGTTGGCGAACGACTGTTACAAATGATGGAATATTGGTTGGATGCCCAGACCAGGAGGAGAGCTTCACACCCTGTCTTATTCTTATCACACTATTATTGGGTGAGGGAGTCAAGAGTTGGTTTAGAGTTTTTGTATTTAGACTGTCACTTTGTTCATTATTTGTCTGGAGCCCTTTACTGCTAATAAAAGGAGGCAGAGTTCTGAATGCTCTCTTGTCCTATTCATTTTCATGCCCCCTATTAACATCTACCCTAGAGAGAGAAGGAGATGACCACAATTTTGTGCAGTGCCTACTAAGCCAGTCACTGCTCTGGGCCAATTATGCATGTGATCCCATTTAGTCAGCACAGCAGCCTCATGACATCAATTGTTCTCTATTTAGAGTAAACAGAAGAATATGAGGCTTGAGGAATTTTCCAAAATCACAGTTATGTGATTCAACGCTGTGTACCCAAATCCTAGTACAGCATCCTGATACATAGTACATGTTTAAGGAACCTCTTTTCTGAGGTCTATTCTGCCTTGAAAGCCCTTGCTCTTTTTACAACTGAGTGCTACCTCTCCAGTAAATGAATTTAATTTAATAGCAACAACAATTATTTGAAACATTTTTGTGAATGAATGAATATTACCATGTTTGTAAACTGGTTTTCCAGTTTGTCATATATATTATACACATTCGTCTGACTATATTTAAACCCACGTTTTTGGGTGAGGTGGGTTTGAGCAGAATGATGTTTCCTTTTCTGTCTTTTTTTTTTCAAAAACATTTTGCTGAATGCTACCAATAAAACTTATTTTGGTGGTCATGATAAACAGGTAGGATTTCATTTCTACCATCAAGAGCTCACAGTTTTGTGAGGGAGACAGGCATGTGAACACAAAATTACAATGTGGTGAACACTTATTTTTATGTGTATGTATGTAACATTTGGAATACTGGGGCAGAGTTTGAAAGAGTTCCCAATTCTGATTTAGAGAGATTGGGATAGAGATTAAGGACCAGGGAAGGTGTCTCAGAAAAAAAAGTATTTGGGATGAGATTCCAATGAAAAGTTACTGTTTATTAGCCAGATGAAAGAAGGGCATCCAAGGAAGTAGGAGTAGCAAGTACAGAAATACAAAATTTGAAAAAATTTGCAAAATGTTTAGTGTGGCTGGATGGCTGATTGCATGTAAAGTTATAATGGGAAGATGAGAATGAAAAAATACTTAAACACCATTTATTTCACACTTAATGCAGATCAGTTAGATTGTTAAGATTTTTACACAATCATCTTCATTGTTCCTGACAACAACCTGTGCTTGTTATTCTTATTTTAAGAATTTAAGCTTTGGCTTTAGTCTAAGGTCACACAGTAAGTGACAGAGCAGGCTCTTGAATTAGGTCAGTCTGACACCAAAGCCTTTGTGCTTTAGCACTTTGCCACTATGGTTCACTACCTTCAAAAGGTAAAAGGGGCAGGCTGGAAAGAGCCTCATAGGCTCTGCGAAGAAATTAGAATTTTATTCTCCTGGATATGAACCATGTTTTAGAAAAATTACCCTTTAGAATTGGAGTAGGATCATCCCGGAAGGTGGGATATAAAGCAGGAAGTCTTTTTATTTATAAAGATGAGATATTATTAAGGCCTGAACCAAACTGTTGAAATGGGTCAGAGATGGAAGGATTTTCATGAATTGTCAGAAGATAAACATGGGAAGACTTGGTGAAAGTGAAGAGGAGAGTACTTCCCGGTTTAGAGATATGACATCTTTAACAATAGGGGATACTGGAGTAGAAATGAGTTTGGGTCAGAGGAGAGACAGTATATTAAGGCTAATTTTGAGATTGCTGTGGACATCTAAGTGAAGTAGTCACGAACTAAAGCATAGGAGGTCACAGGAAAGGCTGGATTAGGAATCATTTGATTTAGGTGTCATCAAAGGGAAGCATGGATATTTTAAGGGGATGATTATTAGCAGAGGAATCATCTAAGATAACAAAGAAGGATCTACAGAGTTATGGGAAGAGAACAAGGAGAGCATCTTATAGAAGTCATGATCCTATGAGAAGGGAAAAATGGGAAAGAAGGACGTGGGGACAGAGAGGAGGGTCTCCCATAAAAAGGAGGCTGAGGTCAGCAAGAGAAGGGAACCCTGGGAGAAGGTAAACAAGGGAGTATTGTGTACGTTGAGTACAAGGACCTGGTAGCTAGGTGGTGACTAAGATAAAGGAAAGATGGGGAACAACTCAGGAAGACCTTGCAATTCCAGGAGGATGAATGTAGACAAGGCACCACTTCCTCTAGGCCATGTGGGAAGGAGGTAAGCTGGTAGAAAGGCAGGTGGCTTTGCAAGTGAGGTTTGGGGAAATTTTATTTGCTCACATGGAGTTGCAAACTGAATTAATCATTTTAACAAGTCTTCAAGATCTTTTCTGGGTGATGAAGATAATTAATTGACTCAAGAGCAAAATCTCTTTCTTCACAGGGAACTTATAATAATTAACAGAGCAAGTAGAGTCATTTCTAGGGCACGTTGGAGACCCTGAGAAAATCATACGGAGTCCCTTTCACCTTCTCTCCCTCTAACATTCCTATGTAGGTAAAAACAGGCTAAAATGAACACTGTGGGCATACCAGCAGAGAAAAATGAGATCCATAAAAGCAGTGAAATAATAGCCTCTTGGTACTTTACATTTATATAATGCTTGGTGACTTTTGTTTCCCACAGTCCTAACCAGCCCCAACTCTTATGATCTTATGTTTTCCTTTCTGTCTGGTACACTTCCCTCTCTATCTCCTCCTTACCCATACCCACACCAACTCTCTTTTTTCTCTGGAGCATCCTTTGTATCACTCCTTGCTGCCCATGCAGCAGAATTACTTGTGTACACATTTTATCTGTCTCATTTGATGTTAAATGTCTACAACACAGGACTGTCTTCTGCTTTTGCTTTTATCCTCTGATTCCTTGCACTTGTGAACGCTGAAAAAGTATTTACTAAATATATTGATTCCCTTTTTACAGATGAAAGAACAAGCCTAATCAAGATTAAATACCAGGGTTTGTAAGTATAGAATTTGGACAGTTTGGAAGTTAGGTCTTCTAATACCCAGACTGTGCTATTTTCCCTAAATACTGTGCTTCCTTAAAACCTTAAGTGCTGTCTAAGGGGGTGGGAGAGGGGGGAAAAAGTGGAAGTGTGAACTAATATGCAGCGGCTCAGATGACCCAAGCACACATCAGCTGAGTAATTGCTTTCTCCTGGAAGCCATGGTCATGCCATTTGCCACTGTCATGGTTCACCTCCCCTGGTTACTCTCCTGCTGTGAGGGCCACCCACAAGGTGCTAATCCTGGCTATTCCAGAGGGACATATCTGTTGGTGAGTAAACAGATTGCTAGAGCCTTTAAAAGAATGAATCTTTGTAAGCATAGTCATCCCATCCCTATCACACACTGCAATAGTTTAAGTTATTCCTGTAAACATCTTATCTGTAAATTTATCAGGAAGGATCAAATAAACACATTTGTAAATGAAAAAACTGCAGTGTTTAATTACTTCCAGATTTTCACCAAACAAAACTGTGTCTTTGTTACCATCATATAAAGTTTCCTTTGTACCCATCTTAGCTCCTTTGTTTTCATTGTACCTGGGTTGTTCTCAGCTAGTTGCCAAAGCCCCCCTTTCAAAGTAACTGAGAATCATTAAAAGTAGTAATATTTAGCAAGAATATTTGTATTTTAACAGCATATGACTCCAAAGGAATGATTGTGGGAGTCATTTACTAAGTGTTGAAAGAAGGACTTTTTTTGCAGTTACCATGCACAACGTTTAGAAAAATTACATTAAGATGGCAACCAACTATTTCATCTAAAAAATGAAGGCTACCCTGGATACATAGCATATGATTTAGAAAAAAAATCTTGTTGTCTAAGAGTCTATGTTATTATAATGTTGAGATTTAACTTAGTTCATAAATTCCTCCTTAGATTTTCCCTTTTCCTCTGAATCAAACTTACAGGGCATATTTTGTCTCTTTCATGAAAATGTAAAAACTACCCATTAACATATTTGGCCTTTCCCCGTTGCACTTGGGCAGTTTGATGTAATTATGAATTCCAAAAATATAATTGGATCATACTTGTAAACTGGTACGCTAATCTGGGCATGATTAAGTTATGATTAGGGCGTTCACTGGGCCAGGTCAGTAGGGTGTTGAGCCCCACCCCTTGGTGGGTGGGGGAATCGAATATAAAAGGCAAGGAAGAGGACAGAGGGAGCAGTTTTTTTTTTTTTTTGAGTAGCAGTTTTATGTTGGAGTTTTGATGTTGGAGAGAAGGCCCCAGGAGAAGAGAAGTGAGCTGTTTGCCTCATAGTTTACAGCTGACCTTGTGGAGGAACCAGAAGAGCTAAGCCTGGAGAGAAACGCAGCCCCGGGAAGAGAGGAACCCAAGAAGCCTGAACCCTGGCAAACATTGGCAGCTGTCTTCCTCCAACACGTGGCAATGGACTTTGGTGAGGGAAGAAACTTATGCTTTATGGCCTGATAAACTGTGGACTTCTACCCCAAATAAATACCCTTTATAAAGACCAACCCATTTCTGGTATTTCGCATTAGCACCCCTTTGGCTGACTAATACACCCCCCCTTATCTAATTATTTTACAGAGCAAAGCTGAAGTTGGAAAAAAAAGAGCTCATCTTTGGAATTAATATTTTTCTTGCAATAACTTGTCTTTTCAATGACCTTCATTTATATAGTGCTAACTTTAGCAACCTTGAAAATGGGTACCTTTTTCATTTTCTACCATTTAAAACTGTCAGTAGAGTATGTGTCTGGTCTCAAAAATCATATCTTCAAAGGCCACTAGGACACAAATATATAGAAAACTGACCAAAGGTCAACCAAGTATACTTCACTTTTCCCTTGTCTCATTCATTCCCGACTCCCAATTACCTATGGAAATAGGCAGTGGATCAATCCTCATTGGTTGCATTTGAGAAGACAAACATTTTGTCAGAAAATGGTTCACAATAGTCCAGTTATGATATGCCTTAAATTCCTGCAGATGTATTAAAACCTCATAGAGTGTGGGCCCCCAGTGAGCAAACCATAAAGGAATTCACAGCCACATAAAGATGATTGAATATTTAGAGCGACCAGGTTCTGTTTATTTTGTGTCAAGAAAGCACAGAATAATGCTATAGTCGAGTTACTTCTTTTGAGGAACCAAAAAGGTAGTAAATATAGTTGAAAACAGAGAAACAGACTGTGGTAAAGCTTGCAATAGGCCCAGCAGATGGACAATATCTCTGGGTTACTATCTGTGGTTCCTCGGGAAGAATGGCTGGCCTGGAAAGAAGCCACTGGATGAATTCCTCCAATTTGGTAGCACTGAGGAAAAATCTCCACTTTCCTCCATGGACAAAAGTTAGCTTGATCCATGTACTAAAGTCTGGGTAAATATAAATATTTGACTGTGCTTTTTTAAAGCTTCCTGAGGCGTTTTGACAGTTACTTTTCTTCAGAGTTTTAATTTTAGGAGAAACTGCTTTTTTTTTAAGATGGCCAGTGGTGCCTGCGTAACTGGGCACTTTTTCTGGTTCTGCTGAATTGATTCTAGATTCTGTAGAGGCCGATGTGTTCTCCAGAGTTTCTGGTTGTATAAATTTGTGAAGTAGTTTTATTATTTCTTGACCTTTTTCTCCCTCTAGTACATCTAAACAATGTATGCTGGAGCAAGAATTCTGGTTTTCCAGTGCTGCCAACTGCTTCTTTAAAGCATCAATGTCTTGTTTCAGGGAGAAGATCTCATTTGTTATTGTGCATTGTTTATCTTCATTAGCATTCACCCTGGTTTCCAATGACTCCATTTGATTCTGATAAAGGTCAGTCTTTTCCTGAATTTCTGATATTGCAGTGGCAATGTCAGTGATTTGGCTGAGCAGTTTAATTTGGGCAGTTTTAATATCTTGGAGCATTACTCTAAGATTTATCTCTTCATTGGTACTAATGTCATCTTGCTCACAATCATAGGAAGCCATAGTTGGATACCTGATTGAATCTGGGTGCTGGATCTTGCATTTGTGGTAAACATTTTTGAGAGATTGTCTGATCTTAGAGAGATTTGAAGTCCACATCTGCCCAGCAGCAACTTTTACCCGTTTGGCTTGAAATTTGTACATGTTTCATAATGAAACAAGAGACAAGATGTCAAGAAACCTGACCAAAATCACAAGAAAAAGCAATGTCAGAATGAAATAGTCTTTCTCTTACGATTTGCTGGATGTCTTTCCTGGAAACATCTTAGAATGTCAACATAGCTGTCAATTTGGAGAACATCAAAGGCAACAGTGGGCACTCTTAGGTGTTATCTTATAGGACAGCCCAACTACAGAGCTCTATGAAATAATGGTCAATGGCATGGTATCTTTCACCTGGTGATCACTGACCTGATGCTGATGTCACAATGGGTGATGGCTTAAAATACTTTTAACTGTAGGGCAGCTTTTCTCAAACTTTTTGGTCTCAGGACTCCTTCACACTCTTAAAGGTTATTGCAGACCATAAAGATATTTTATGTGGGTTATAATTATTGATATTCTATATTAGCAGTTAAAACTATGGAAGTCCTCAAATATTTATTTATTAAGTTACTGAAATAAAAATAATATATTTATTACATCCATCTTAACATAAATTATGTATTTTATGAAGAATAAATTATATTTTTCAAAACAAAAAAAAAGAAGAGTGGTATTGTTTTACATATTTGCAAATGTTTTAAATACCTGGGTTAATAGAGGACACCTGGATTCTCATGTCTGCTTCTATGTTATAAAGTGAATATGTTGTTTTGCTTGAAATGTATGAAGAAAATATGGCCCTACAGAGATATGTAATTGGAAAGGGAAGGAGTAGTTGAATAGCCTTTTCAGATAATTGAGGTATTCTTTGATATGCCACCAAAATTTGACAAATAATTTTTTAAAGTTTAGTTGCAATGTCTTATCTTAGACCATGTCAATGAACTTTCATATTGTTACATTAATATACACTGGTCTATCTTCAATGTTGAAGGGATATTTTAAACATACATTATTGTATAATATCATACTTCAGTCCTTTGGAAAATATTAGTTCACTGAATTATGCAAATGTTCAAATGTTATCCAAATGTAGATTCATTTTATTATATAACATAAAAATATAATATTCAGAAAAAAAACATTACTACTAATCTTATCAGAATTGTTTTTAAGTGTTATGAAGCTCTTACTTATGTGGCTGATATAAATTTTCCAAATTATAAATTTAGCTTGAAAAGCTTCAAACTTATCAAGCTTGTTGATTATTTTCCTTATGACAGGCTTCCTAAGTTCACTTTTGCTAAAATATTTGCCATGTGAGCAAATATTGCTACCATAATTTGCTGCTGGTTGTTCTTTCTAGTAAAAATGGTGTTCCATGAAAAAAGGGACTAGTTCAGCTTGTAATTCAAATATGTACTTTTCCTCTAGGTAATCATTATAGTTTGTTAAAGAGCAGAAGTGCTTTATGCATATTTCCCATTATGTCACAAATAATATTAAAAAGATGTACTGACGTGATAAGATTTAATAATTTAAAAGTTTTTATTTCATCATCAAGGAATTCTTAAGTGAAACTGCCGTTTTCTTTCCTTTTTCTTACTATGATTGAGTGGGGATGAAAAATATAATCACTATTTGTACAGTTTGTTGCCACTGCCTTGATTTGTGCTCAAGTGCCAGCAGTTTTACCTTCCATTGTTTTGGTACTATCAGTGCAAATGTCAACACTGAAAAAGGCAAACACTATCTTAATATTAGTTTGAAAATAGTTTTGCCTTCACAGTACCCTGTATGTCACAATTTAAGAGTTTAAAAATAACATTATTCATTCCTAATATTTCTTCCTATAGGCTTTCCTAAACAACAACATTTGATATCACAACTCTTTAAAATATTAAATAATAGTTTATCATTTTTATATTAAGGTAAAAACTTAATTTTATTCCTTGGACAGACAACCCAGAGTCAATAAGACTCAACATTATGGAATTAAAATGACATAATACCATATGTCTCTCAAGGTACAGTTCCATTCTATTTAAGAAGAGGTTCCTCTTTGGCTCAGTTCGAGTTCAACCCTTTACTAGATGTTTCTTTGTCCTATTTGGTGCCTAATTGCAGGGTCAGCTTTGGCTCAGGTTTTAGTACAAACTCTGAACTTAGGCAAAAGTAATTTAAGAGTTTTTGCTCCATCATTGATATCTGGGATATTGCCATATTCTCTTATCTTTGAATTGCTGTTTAGTAATCTTTCCAAGACTTTTAGGACCTTGGTCAGGGCTTTATTATCCATCAGGCACTGTAGGCATAGCGCCTGGGACCCAAAAAATTTTCAAGAGCCAGTAAAAATAATTGATAGCCAAAAGAAAAAAAAGAATTAAATGTTTAATTAAATGTCTACAAAATGTATTATTATATCATCATTAATTGATAAGTTTATTATTAAAATTTCATTATATTTGAAGACAATTTGTAGATTATGTATTCATATTTTGCAAGAATTCTAAATTAAAGGGATTATTTGTAGCAATCATTCCCTCCAGGTTAATAACAGCTAAGACCTATTTGATATATCAGACACTTCTAAATATTATCTTATTTAACTGAAGTTCAGAGAAGTCAAATAACGTTTCTATGGAAATAAAGCAGAAAAATGGGCAAATTCAGATTTCAAATTCTTACACTCTGGCTTCAGAATCCATGTGTTTAATCTCTACTGCCACACAATCATGATCAAAATTTGTAATATCTATTTACCACAACTCAGAAAGAGGTGAACACTTTCCAATGTTTTAGAAAAATCACACTATGTATTTGTAGTAGAGACTAATTTTTAAATTAGAATTACATTTGTTTAGCAACATGGGAAAGTGAAAGGTTAAGTTGGTTATTGTATTTACCAAAGCTATTTGAAGCAGAAATTTGTGAAGGCTTTAGAAGTTGAACTATCTAATTCAAATACATAAAAATGAACATTTAGAGGCTATTCGTGCCTTATTGTAGTAATAGTATAACAGCTGCTATTAAAAACAGACTTTAAAACATTCAAGAAAAAGTATTCACATGTATATTGATTATTTTTATGAAATGAATTAATCCTGAAGGTATCTTCTTGATAAAATCATAAACCTGTCTGGGTTTTCAACTTCTTATTTATTAATGTAAGTGAAGGGAACATCAACCTATTTGAGGCTTGTTGGGCAGTGAAATGCTGTAGTGGAAGGATATAAGAGTATTGATGTGGGTGAAGTTATGAGAGCAGCCAAAAGATGATTAATGGGAAATGAGCTGACTCCCTTTCTTAAGGTTTTTCCTGCTAGAGATAAGAAGAGAGAGAACTTTTGGAATAAAAGTACATGGGAGACTGGAGCCTAAATGGAGATGCTTGCTGAGGAAAAATGTTTCCCAGGAGACCAGCTATCACAGGATTGGTGTTTGGAGTCAGGTTGGATTCAAGGCTGTACCATTTAGGCAAGTCTTAGGCATGTTATTTAGCTTCTTGCAATTTTATAAAACGGGATAATAATAGCATCTATTTCGTAGGGTGGTTTTTTTTTTTTTTTATTATGGGTAAAAATCAAAATTCTCACAATACATACAAACATTTGTAAAATGATATATAAATATATATGCATATATGTGTATTTGCTTACAAAAATGTTATTTTTTATATATATATATACATATATTTTAAGAGGTGCTTAGATTACCTAAAATATTATACGGAACCCACTCGGATTCCCATGTTGCCCACCTCCCACACCTCCCACCACATCCAACACAAACATCTCCCATAGTGTGGCCCACCAACCTCAATGAACTTACACCTCCTGGAGCCTTGCCACCAACCATAGACCACGGTTCACACTGTAGACCACACTCTCTCCCACTCAGTTCTGAGTGGTGTGTGCTGATTTAAAATGGCCTACATCCATTGCCACAACAGTACTCAGGACAACCTCCAACTCCCAAAGAAGCCCCTGTATTTCAACTGCTCATCCCCTCCCTACCCAAAAAACGTAGGGTGGTTTTGAGGATTCAAGTGCTCAATAGTTATACCCTTTCCTCATCCCCTCTAACTTCCTCCTTCTCAGTCTCTTTCTTCTAAGCGAATAAAAGGAGGAAATGGGTAAAAATTCAAGACTTAGCTCTGCTCACTCTTTCAATCTCTTGCTCTGCTTTTCATTCTCTCTCTCTCTTTCTCTCTCTCTCTCTGTCTATCTCTGTCTCTTTCTGTCTCTCTCTGTCTCTCTCTCTCATTAAAGTGTTCACTCCACCATCTGTATGACCTAGGCATAAGGCATGTGTGTGCTCATTGTCCAATATGCCAGGTAGATAAAGGATTTTGATTGTAAGGATACCAGAATATAGTCAACAAAGCCAGACAAACCAGCACTCTGTCTCCTAGTGCAGTGCTTCTCAACCAGCACTGATGTCAGGCAGACTGGCATGTAGTAACCATTCGAAAGATGGTTCTAAAATAGATATCATTAAAATTCAAAATGCTAGTAGTTTGAGTAGGTTAACTATAAATTAATTGTGGCAGCCTCAAGATTATCCGTCTAAAAGCCACACTAATTTACATCCTTCCTAATGTGCTTTCTTGAGTGGGAGAGAATTGGGAAGAGTTATATGGCTAGCTTGCCAGCATCTGGGCATTATTTGAAACCTTTATGTTGCACCTATTGTGATCTACTATTACTCATGTGCCATTATGATTGTAACCTTGAGAAATTATTGAAAGTCTTTTACTTCCCTACAAAATTTAGAAGCCAGGTTTACAAGAACTTGAGCCCTCCCTCCTAAATATCACCTGCCATGTGCACTGTGGAATAAACAGTGGAAGAGGAGTCAGTAAGGTCTTTCAAATTTGATTAGGGTCGTTGACTCAAGGGAGGAGAATGTGTTAGAAAGTTTAAATCTGCTGCTATACAAACCAAGTAGTTAGGGAGGGGAACCAAAAGTAAATCAGTCTTTTTCTACTTTTCTTTCTTCCTAACTATTAGGAATAGAAGAGAGTGGGGTTGAAATCAGAGCCATTGTACTAGATTAAGGCAGAGATGGAGGGGAAAGCAAACGCACAATGCTTCTAAGGCAGGCAGAGTTTGAGGCAGTGACGCTACAGTGACAGCTGAAGGAAATTATGAATCCAGATATATTGATAAGACTAGAGTGATTCACGGAGTGAGAGGAATCAATGTTCACAATGATACTTTTAAATCATATGAAACCTGAAGCCAAAAGAATGAGGCAAACACTTCTAAGAAATGATGGGATGGTAGCTTTTTAAACATAAATATTTGGTAATGATAATTTACTTTTTCATTTTCCCTAAAATTGTGTGGCCTTTTCCTGGAATGCCCTCTGTGATGGTTAATTTCATGTGTCAACTTGGCTAGGTTATGATGTCCAATTTTTTGGTCAAGCCAGCACTGGCCTGATTCTTACTGTGAGGGTAATTTGTGGAGTTAAAAAAGTAGTCAGTTGATTGCATCTATTACTGATTACACCTTCAATCAACAAAGGAGATTACCTTCAGCATCGAGAGGAATCTCTTCATCCAATCAGTTGGTGTCCTGAAAAGGGAGAACTGAGGATTTCAACAATAATGAACTTCTATCTTTACTTCAGCCAGCCAGCTTCTCCTGGGGAATTCACTGAAACTTTCATCAGTGTTCCTAACTTGTGGCTCATACTCGGTAATTCAGTGTTGTCATCGAGTTCCCAAGTTGCGGCCTGCCCTGTGGAATTTGGATTTGCCAATCTTTCATTGGCAATTCTGCCTATTCCTAAAATAAATCTCTCTCTCTCTCTCTCTATATATATATATATATGTATATATGTATATATATATATATAAAATCTATATATCTTGTTGGTTCTGTTTCTCTGGAGAACCCTGACTCATACACCCTCCATTTATTTATCTCCCTGGCAAGCTTCTACCCATCCCTTAGGAGTCATCCAGACAATACTTTCCTTGTTCTGCCTGTTCTTATTTTCCTTATGGTCTTATAAGTGCCCCCAGCAGGTTCTGGATGTCCTTTCTAGCAGTGATAACATCATGTTGTATTGTTACTGTTGGCCTGCCTGTCTCCCCTTGAGATTGTGAGCTCCTTGACAGTAGACTCACTTTCCAACTCTATATCCTGAGAGTCACAAAGCCTAACCTAGAGTCGGGGCTCAATAAATCTTTGCTCAATGAGTGAATGAATGCACCTGTGTATGATTGTCAAGGGTCTGTCCTGAGCCTGTTTCTGTGGGTGGCTAGGGAATATATTGCTTACCTCATAAAGAGACTATGATAACTTTTCTCAATTCCTGAGGGATCATTTAGCAATTTTGTGACAGGGATTTAATAATTGCTGCCCCAGAGACCTGAAGCAGTTAAGTGGCAGGAGCAGGAAATTAAGATAAGGTAGATGGAGGTAATTATGAACCTGTAAACAACTATGGCATGGATAAGATAGAGCCCAGGAGTGATGGTAACAGGGCTGGCGTTAACTGCATTGACCCTAAAGTAACTAAGGTAAGTAGCATAGTGCCCCCCTGTGCAAAATATTAGGACTTTAAGGACTCTAGGGAACTGCAGGTAATCAGTGTATTCTCCAAGTGCCTGCAGAATTGCCTGTGAATGCATTTGTCAACTTCAGCACTCAGGCACTTATCTCTTTATTCATGCCATCTTATACTGAGAGCACCAAATTTACAATGAAGTCTCTCTAGCTTATCGAGACTATCCCTTGCCCTTTAGTCCCAGAATCCTGAGGACACATTAGTGTTCTATATAATCTCTCCTCCCTGTCATCTTTCTCCAGTTCTTTGTTAGGCTTGGCTGTCCCTGGTAATGTTATAAGAGGTTGCCCAGTTCCTGTAATTTTTCAACTTTACCCCTTGCTTTCCCTTCTCCAGTATTGCCTTTAAATCTCTGCTCCCTTTAGCTTATGATTGATACTCTCTTTAAAATGCTTGATAGGCCCTGATGTGCACAATTGATACAGCCGTAAAAATAAATGGCTGGAAAAAGGAAGAGAAAGTGAAAGAGAAGTGTTTTTGCTTAACCATTCACCTCTTTCCTTTGATGGAACTGGTGAATAAATTCAGTGAGTTAGTTTATTTGAACACCTCAGTTTCACTGAATTTATATCATTTAGCAGATCGTTTTTGGAAACCTTTTTGTGATGGTGTAGCAGAATGTTAACTTTCTGTCTTGTTTTTGAATTGCACTGAACTTCATTTAGGACTAAGAAATTATGGAAAGATCTGGAAGAAATACTGATCCCATAAGAAATGTGGCCTTAAATTTAAACAAATCCAGAAATCAAAAAGTATAAAAATTGGAGGATGTTATTTTTTCCCCATATTTAATTATGAACATGTTAGTGTTGTTAGCATTGCCATAATTTTAAGAAAAACTCTGCTTCAGTGTTCGGGTTTTCTGTTGTCATGATGCTTTTTTTTTAAACTACAAAATCCATGGAGCTCTCTTCTTTCTTAGGCTAAGATTTGAAAGACTATAATGTAAAATATTGCACTGGCTTCTCTGAATAGTCCTCCCCTTGAAAGACATCTATTTTTATGGCATTTTACATTTCCTAAGGAATTTGTACCAGTCTCTCTGTGAGGTAAATGTGTATTTATCCCTTGACTTTGTTTTTCCTTCAGCTCTTAGGCTGCTCTCTATCTTGGATATATTATTTCCCATTCCGTTGCCTCTGTAAAACAAGGACAGTAATAATGCTATGTGCTCATATTGAAGGAGTATCGTAAAGGTCAACATGAAAATGTTTATGAAATCCTAAGTTAATATGACTCTTCTCATTAAGAACCATAAATAAGTATTATTAAGCATTGTTTCTTTAGGAGTTTGTTTTTAGAATCAGTTCCTTTCTCTGTTTCAAGCTGCTTGCATCCTTTCTCCTGGAATAGGTTTGGATTACAAAGATCTTATTTAAAATTGCAAATATATTCTTTGTCCCTATACACTCTGATTACCTACAAAACAGGAATGACCAAAAGGCAATCTTAAAACTGAAGTTTTTTTTTTCCTCTTCCTTCTCTTTGTAGGCTCTTTAGAAATGTGATCTAAGAGAAAAGGTATTTATTCATTGTTTTAAATATTTATTGATGGTTCTTCCCTCTCTACTCCTCCGAAATGAGCATTGCTGCTGTATCTGTTTCTGGTATGCCAAAAGCAACTAGAGTGTAAAAGGCATTTAGGAATGCTTTACTGTAAGACTGAGAATTTGGCTTTTTGTTTTTGGTCCATCTCTCTCTGGAAATGTGAGATCTCTTTCTGATGATCTTCATATAAGTATCAAATAATAAGTGAACAGCAACAAGGAAATTCTATTAAACACATATTTCAATAATTTTCAGCTTTACTTTTAGGCACTGATGGCTAAGAGTCTCACTGTAACTTGTGAGAATTAATTACCACTCATTCTATTTAAGTGCCCAAGTTTCTTCTCTGTGATAAAGTGTAAAATAATACCAAGCCCTTGGGCAATTTACATGTTAAAATAGGTAAAACTCTATCATAACCTCCATTGGACCTTACATTAAAATTTTTTTAAGTATGGAAAAAAGAACCTATTGCTGGAAATTGCATACTTTAGTGTTAGGAATTAGAGGTGAAGTAAAATGGATGCCCAGGCTCATTGTAATGATTGAGAAAGTAACATAATTGCTTAAAACCTTGTAAAACAGAGTACCTTAACTTTTTTTTGACTCTAGTATGCCTTTGAGGATCTGATGAAATCTTTGCGTGCTTACTCAGCACAGAGTATATGCATACAATTTTCATACAATTATATATATTTTCCAATTATACATATAACCCCATCTAATTTCAGGGAGTTCACAGGTTTCCATCTCCCCATCCACCACTCAGCCATTTATGGACTTCATAAATTAGACTCCACTTTAAAATTCTCTGACAGTATGAGAAGGAGTACCTCAGGATCATTCAGGTATTGATATCTGTTTGTGGGTACTTTGCTTCAGAAGGGGTCTGGAGCCTGATGGTTTTGTAACCGGATTTAGTCAGGGTTCTTGACTTATGCTGCAGAAATGAATTTCAGAGCATGTCAGGTTAGTTAGACCAGTAATTTATTAAGGTAGGGAGGGAAGAGAAATGGGAGAAAATAGCAGATCATGGGTCCCAGTAGAGGGTAAGGGGCTGAAGAGTGATAAAGAGGGCTGATTTATAGACTACAATTTCCCATTATAGATTATAAATGCCCAGGTTGTACTTGCGTGTTGATCTGCATGGGGGAGCTGGGGAGGGGCGGGACAGCAAGAGCAGGGTGCAGAAGCCATGAGGGCCGAGAGCAAGAGGGAGAAGGAGCAGGGGCAGGAGTAGGAGCAGGGGAGCTATTTGACCTTTGTGCCTGCTTTTTTTTTTTTTTTTTTTTTTTTTTAACCGGGAGGTACCAGGGATCGAACCCCGGTCTCTCCATATGGTAGACGGACGCTGAACCTCCTGAGCCACATCAGTTTCCTGTGCGCCTGCTTTTTAAACTGTTAATTATTCGACCCCTTTGTTAATGGCATGGAAGGAGTCCCAGGTGTTTGCTGTTTTGATTGATTACCCTACCCATCAATCCTCCAGGTGGGCCAATGATAAGTCCCTGGAGAATATCTGGAGCTTCTCCTGGGAATCTCTGGGAATCTCATCCTGGGTGATGGAAATCTTGTGAGGGTCTTCCAGCAGCCATCTTGGGGTATTGGTGTCCACGTGGACTTTTCGTCAGGTTCCAGATCCATCTATTGATTCCTTATTTTACTAGCCGGCTTCAAGAACTTAAGAGTATGTGAAGTGCTGAGAGTGAAGGTGGTTCAGAGGAGGAGAATAAAGTGCCATGTAAATGCCTCTAGTGAGACCCTTAAGATTGAGTAGGATTGGGTAAATGGGGTCAAGGTCCTATTTGTTTTATTATTCATTATGCCTAGGAAAATGCCTGCTATATGCCACTAGGCTTTCAATAATATTTATATAGTATTTGTGCCTCATTTCTAGTGAGGGACTTGAGTTAAGAGAAATGCTGTATATAAACCCAGGGCCCCTCTGATGCAAAGCAACTGAGATGAAACTTGGTGGCTTAAATATCTCTGTGATGAGTGGGGAACATGGCAAGAGTTTTAGAAGAGTTATTTAGGGGCTTGAAGGTGCAAAATTAAATATCTTGATTTTATTATTAAGGACCTAGGAAACAATGGACATGGTATATCCATATTTTATTATGAGATTCTGATAGCCCTTAGGAATAGAACTTGGTAGTGGTGATTCCAAATCTGAGAAATTAACCCCTAGACAAAAATCTCCCATAGCAGCAGAGCAGCTTACATTTTCTTTGTGGCTTCTCTAGCTTGCAGCTTTCACTCTCTCACTGAACCTAATTTCCCAGATAGAGAAGGAAAGGAGATGCTTTGTGGGCAACTACGTCATATTTAGCTTTGACTCTTTTGTTTTCCCTTTCTTTTTTCAGTAACATTTTAAAAAGAGGAGTTATCATCAAACATAGAATCTTCTTCATACCACCATCCCCCCTCTGGCCTACTGCCTCCTCTTCCCACAGAACAAAGGTGGGTTCCAAACCTGCTGAGTCATCACTGCAGTGGTGAGTCAGTTTGTGGTTTTCCTTTCTTCTGAAATGTAAGTAGAACAATTGGCTAACTGGTTGAATCCCGAGTTATGGTTGAGCATTTTCTTTTCCATTCTACATAATTCACATTTCTATACATATATTTTTTTCTTACACTTTTAATACAAGTGACAATGATGTTTTCCTTTTTTAAAGCCTCAACTTTACTCGCAACAAGGCTGTCATTTCACTTCTTATTCCCTGCTGATTGTTATGAATAAAGCGATCATGTTGTGAAATACCTGAAAATGAAGAGAAAGGACTAGATCACAGTCCAGGCACATGGCATGTCTATGTGTGTGGAGAGGGGTGTTAATTCCTCCTTTCTGGAAACTTTGAGTTTCGGTGAGGAGGGGTCATAAGTTTGCATATTACTCCTGACCTTTTTCCATCCCCTCAGGGGAGCAGGACTGCCTTTGCTCATTGCTGAGTTTGGGAGAAGGAACTGGGCTTGTATACCTCATTTCTTTCCTCATCTCCTTTGTCTTTGGGATTTGCCTGTGGAGAGCACTCTTCATTCCATGCCTTCAGTTGGACAAGGTCACACTGCCCCTGCAGGGCAGGGCTGAGGGGCAGGGCTGAAGTTTTCAGAGTTAATTCAATTCAGAGGTTGGGTATTAGGAAGACTGTGTATTGCCACACATCTACCTATTTTATTCTAATCTCTGATCTCTGACTGGCTTTATTCTGCTTTCTATTTCAATTGAAATAAAAGTTGGAGGGGAAAAGCAGCATGATTTATTTGTCTTCTCATACGTCTAACAAAATAGTCTCATTTTTAGTCATTAGATTACTAATTTGGAGCTATTACTCATCCTGTGGTTTTGGAGAAGTCCAGAGTAAACCTATTTAGATTGAATTGCGTTTGGTGAGAAGTATATGAATTTGAAATTCTGATTTTAGGCACAGGGTTTATAATTTAGATATGACGGTACATCCTTTTTTTCTTTTTCTTCTCCCTTTTCACTGCAAACATTAGAAAAACCATACTGAGCTGTTTTAAAGAGGACATTGTGTGTAGTAACCTGCAGCTACCAGGTGTGGGTGTTACAATCAGTTTCTTTTATTTTTCTATGCCCCCATTTTCTTATCTGTGATAAAGGACTGATAATGCTTTACAAAGTTGTTGAGCACATTAAATTAAATGTGAAAATGCAGAGGAGAAACAGTTAGTTCAGTACCTGGAGCATCGAAGGCATTCAATAAATGTTAAAAAAATGCATTTTACTGTCTAAGATACAGCAATTTAAAAGAAGGGAAAAAGAAAACAGTCTGTTTCTGGTGCCATCCTCTTTTTCCTTATATCTATTCTCTATATTTCTCTTTTTATTTTTAATTGAACCAATGTGATTTTTGTCACTTAAGACCGAGTTCTTGATGTGTCTATGAGATGGAAGTTCCCTTAAAAACTGATAATATTGCTTTAAGAAATAGGAAAAGCCTGAAGTTTGCTGCCAGCTGGGTCTCTAAATAATGCCCCTACCATCCTGTGAAATCAACCGACCCCTGTACAGACTAAAGAGGATGGAAAAGTGTAAGGTGGCTCAGACTGCCAGATGATGCTAATCTGAGTTTAAGGTTTAAAAAGAGAGAGGAAGAAATGTCTATAATCAACCTCAAAATTCTCTCTCCTACCTATTTAAAGAGTGTAAATTTTGGGATGTTCTTTGTAGGTTTGAAAAATCTCTGTAATTTATCCCATACCCCTCCTTACAATGAAGTCTTATGACCACATCTTCCCAAGCCTAGATAATATTTTTATATTTTTTATAAACCTAGTTCATTAACTTCAAATAGGATGATAGATTTTAGATTATTACCTTTAGATATAAATGACCAGTTACGTGTGTACCCAGAGATAATACAATTTCTTTAGTTTCTTTGATATTCTTGTGGAATAGCCAACTTTTCTTTTTGCAAGTGCTCATGGGTTTCAGGGGTTGGAGGATGGTAGCAGTGGAGGGGGTTGGGATTGGTTCTCGGATTCTATCAAATCTCCAACTTCACAATGGCTCCATCACAGCTAATTCTTCCTGGGGATATGCTGGGGAAGAAAGAAGTCTGCCTTATAAGCTCACTCCATAAATTCCACAACTCTAATAGTCCCATCTTTCTCCCAGAATTGGGAGATAGAAATTATCATTTATGTAAGGCCCAGCAAGAAGGGCAGAGACCCAACCTGTGTCACGATTCACTGATGTAGTCCAACCAAAAGCCCTAAAGTGATTTTTTCAAGCAATCTAATCATACTACCCTCAACTGAATTTAATGCAATCAAAGGGTTATCACACCCACAGGAATAGATTAGTTAAAAAACATAATCTTTCTCTTTTTGGGATTCATAAAATAACTTCAAACTGTCACACCTACAGATCTGACAGTCTCAGCCAACCCAACAGGGAGATCTGGAGCAAAGATTGTCCATGAAATTGAGTCCCTGGGCAGAAATGACCAGCCTTTTGTACCCCCACCATGTTTTGACTTTGGTTAGTGGTTGCCCAGATAGAACATGGCCCCACCTTGAAAGCTGAGTTAGGTCCTGACTGTGCTACAACAGGAGACTGACAGCTAACTGAGCTCCTTGCTGATGAAGGGCAAGTTCTTTCTTAAAGGGAGAATCTGAGAACTTCCCAGAACAGCATACTGTCTGTCTTCATAGTGGTCCTTGTCTGAAGCCTCATGTTTTAATCCTATAGAGAGAGATGCGTCAACAATTGTGAAGGGTCTGAGATTTTACTCTCTTTGCAAGCTGACAAGTTAATCTGGGACAGTTTCACGGATACCGAAAGAAGACATGAGACTTCTGTATCAGAGACCAGGGACTTTATTACTCATGTCACAGTAGCCTGCATGTTTGCATTGACTTCTCTTGCTCGAATTCCTGGTGATGCAAAGAGGGCTAGGTGATGATTACTCATGCAGTGGGGTATGTCACAAGTGAGGTCGCTCCAACCTGAATCTTATATAATGAGGGGAAAGCCTGCCTAACCTTTGCCCTGAAGACAGTAAACAAACCTGTCCTTTGCTCTAGAGAGAAACACTTTGTCTTGCAAGGTTATACACAAATATCTTTAAAAAGATAATCTGGAATAAAGGCAGTCAGTGCCTTTGCTAAGAAGACTTGCAGAAATGTGACTCCACACAGTATATTTCCCAATAATGTGCTCCAAGCAGAAGTGGAAGGAAATATTACCATAACTAACTCTGGAAGACAAGGGACAAAAAAGAGAGAGAAAACATTGCCTTGGTTCTAATGTGATAATTGTTGACACATAGTAGGGAGAGAGGCATTCTTCCCACTTCTTGCAACCCTGAAGGGCTTCAGTTCAATGAGAATTATGGGGGAGGCAGTGCCACATAGGCATCTCAGGTGTTTGTAGTTTGGGGAGGGCCAAGAAACAGCACTATTGACATGGCCATCAGTATTCTCACTGGCTTTCACGGTGGCAAGGCACTGCTCTCCAGGGGTATTACAGAGCTTAACAGTAGTGCAGGGGTTCTTAACCTTTTTTGTTCCACAGACCCCTTTGCCAGTCAGGTGAAAACCATGGACCCCTTACTAAGTCCACACTATACTGTGTATTATTTAATAAATATATCACACCCACACCAACATGTCCGCACAAGAATAATGTTTTTTTGAATTTTCAATTCAAGCTCACAGACCCCCTGAAATCTTTCCATGGGCCCGTAGACCCCTGGTTAAGAACCCCTGCTGTAGTGAGTGGGGCCAGAACCCACAAATGATGCAATGATGGTTGGCAAAAACTTTCAAGATATTCTTTTAGGACTTCCAGAAATAGTTGGATAGGGGTGCTGGGACCGATTTTTGCATGAGACTGAATTCTGTCTCTTATGCAGGTGAGAATAAGTGGCAGAGAAATTTGAGATCCTATCAGTATCCAAATTCTGGGAAGACCAGCCTAAAAAAACTCGGATCACTCCAGCAGTGCTTATTCAATTGTTCTCACAAGTTCTTTGATGTATGAATTACTGTATTTACTAATTCTGTCCAGCCTAATTAGAATCGGCAGTGTGTCCGTCTCCATTTTTGTCCCTACTTTCCTTTCTTAAGAATATATAACTTAAGGAAAGACTGAGTAACAATTAATTTCAGCTCGATTAAAAAAAAAATTAAGTTTTAGAATTAATGAAGGAATTTCTTATTCACATTTCAAAACTCAATGCAATATTTATCTCCTCCTTGAAAGTGGTCCATTCTAGATCACAGTGGTTTTTTGATTCCTTCAAACTTAACTGACTAAATTTCTAGATCTGGGGATGACAAATATGTTTCTTCATATGCACGTAGTTAATCAACTGGAAGTGACTACCTGAAGTGCTTGTTGAGAATTGTGAGACCATGTCCCAAGTCTTGGGAAAGACCATCATGAGCACTGTGGTCCTTGAGGCTGGGATATGGGGGTTGCTGACTGCAGTTAGATATTTAATGGTGCTCAACAGAATAGTTATTCAAAATTTTCCCACAAAAGACAGTCCTCCCACCCTCACAGAAGAAAGAAAATCTCATGAAACAAGTGTTCTTTTTTTTCAAACAAGTTTGGAAAACAAAGCAAAGAATGAAACATTCTTGGGGATTTACAATGCACATTGCCATAACCAAGGCTATGAGAAATCTGGCATTAAATAATGAAATCTGCTTGATCTCGTATATTCTAGAATCTTCCAATTTTTTTTGACAACAGAACACCTTGTGGTAAGTTTTGTTTATTCTTTTGTGTGGAAATATCACTCTTGAATTATTTATTTTCCCATGTGTTTGTTTTATCTCTTTCTGTATCTGAACTATAAACTTGTGGAGAATAGGAGCTATGTCTTGAACTTCTTATATCCATCACAGAATCTAAATCAAGACCATATCAATAGATGGAGTTCAATTGTGTTTTTTAATGTCTTAGCTAAGTTAGCCATAGTAAGAATGGTGACTATAGATATTTTACAGATTCACCAGTGCATTCCCAGTGCATAACACATAGTAAGCACTGAATTAAAGTTTATTGGATGTTAGAATGACATGTTAGGGGAAGCGGCTGTGGCTCAATCAGTAGGGCTCCCGTTTACCATATGGGAGGCCCCGGGTTTGGTTCCCGAGGCCTCCTGGTGAAGGCAGGCCCGCCCGCACGGCGTGGTTAGCTGACCCAGTGAGCACAAGCAGCAAGGGGGGGGGGGATAAACGAATAAATAAATAAAATCTTTAAAAAAAAAAAAAGAATGACATGTTAGGACAGCTGAAGATACCAAGATGAATGACACAGTACCTGAAATTAAGGAGCCTGGAGGCTTTTGAGGCAGCAGAAGAGAATGAAGTAAGAATATAAAGAAGAGCCTGACAGTGAGTGTTGGCTTCCCTGGAACTGGCTCTCTAAGATGGATTACCATCTGGACAAAATGTACAGAGTGAATGGATACTTATGAAGCAGTAAAGTGCATGGTAAAGTGTTTTTTCCTGAGTTAGATGGTCTGAGTTCAAGACTTAGCTTTGCCACTTGCTAGCTATATGACCTCAAGTCAATCTCTTTATCTAGAAAATAGAATAAAAGTAGTGTCTATCTTATATGGTTATTTTGAACATTAAATAAGGCATTTAAAGGATTTGACACAGTGCCTGTTACATGTACTAGTCAAAAATCAATACATGTAATCTATTATTTTTCTAGGGTGGATTAGAAAAACCATAGAAAGGTCTAAAAATTCTTTGCTCTAAGCCTTTGAATAGCAATGTAGCTTAATTCTTTTTACCTTGATGTTTCCAGATGTCTCTTCTTTCTCAGTTTTACATATTTAATGTATGCTATGTCTTGCATAGTGATGTAATCACTCAGCTTTAAACAGTCATATTTTATTGTATTTACCTGAGGGCAAAAACCATATCCTGGACTTTTTTAATATTGCTTTCAGAGCCAGAACAGTGTTTTCTAGAAATTAAATGCTCAGTAAATACTTATTAAACAAATAAAAAATGACTATGAAATGTGGCTATGGATTAAGAGGTAACTGGTCCTTTTAGGTATGGCAGGATATGGTGGCTGGCTAGAGAGCTGAATTGTTGGTTTGTATATTTTCTTATAACATCTGCATATTTTCTTAAAGCTTCCATCATTTTAGATATATTAACTATTCTGTATCAGTTTTTAGAGCCTACTTGTATAGTTGCCTCTGTTAAAAGAATTCCTCAATTGTATGACTTAAAGTATAGTAGATGATTGTAACGAGAATCCTTAAACATCCCATTTATCTCTCATTATTTCTGTTGGCTATTTAAGCTTTACTCAGTTTAGACAAAGCATGGATTGAGCAGCAGCTTATGTTTTTAAAGGTTCCCTCATAAACCTCAAGGTCTGTTTTGAGGCTTGGCTCCATGACTGACCCTCAGAACATGAAAAACATTGTAAGGAAGAACTAACCTGATAAACATTAAATCATTCTGAAGACTCACATGTAAGGATTCACTTTATATGTTCAGGACACTTGTTATATTTTAAATCTTCATAACAATCATTTGAAGCAAGAACTAACATTATTTTTTTATGGTGCTTTTTAAAAATTTTTATTAGAGAAGTTGTAGGTTTACAGGAAAATCATGCAGAAAATACAGTGTTCCCAAATACCCATCCCCATTATTAACATTTTGGATTAGTGTGGTACCTTTGTTACAATTGATAAGAGAATATTATTATAATTGTACTGGTGACTAAGAACTAACATTATATTACTGAGAGAATAGAAGCCTAGGGAAATTAAAAACATATACAAGGTTAAATTGCTAGTAACTAATATAACTGGGATTTAAGCCTAAATGTCAATCTGATTAGAGTCTATAGTTTTAACCACTACCCATTATGCCACATTTTACCATAACTTGTAACACAGTAGTACTACTTTTGTAGTTAAAATCTGAATGATTAGGCAGAAGTAGGCCATTTGGGTCTGTTCATGCTGCTAGGACTTTGGAATACTTCCTATCTTTCTCAGGATATGCTTTAATCTTAAAAAGAGACAAAATGTTTCATTGTAACTAAAAAAAGTCATATTTATACAACAGACTTGAGACTAGTTCTCTTGTTTTCAAATTCACTTAATACCTACTGGAAAAAAAAAATATCCCATGCATGCTAGGGTCAGCTAGTAAGGTGTATAGACAGTTCTGAAATTTAAGACTAGGAGAATTGGGATGACTACCACTGTAAGTCAGAACTTTAGGTTTAAATAAATGACTGCCATGATTACCTGTTGAGCTCTCTGTGGGACCATAACTTTTTATATCATTGAACAACTGAGATTTATTAGTCATAAGTAAAGCAATTAGAACATTATGAAGCAGAGGAAGGATTAACAATTTTATTTATCTTATAAAGCATTTCAAAAGCATGTATTTGTCTTTGGTAGATTTTTGTTCATTTTTCCATCTGAGCTCTAAACCTAGATTTGACTTCAGTCTGGTAGGTATTCTGAGACTGCTCTCTTTTCCCTTAAAGCTCATATAATGGTAACTTGGAAAAGAGAAATGAGGGGGCTCTCATTCCTGGACCTCCAACCATAACACAAGACTATTCTGAATAAATCTGGCATTAAGAAACTTTTCTTGCATCACTGGAATTGTAGGAAGAAAGAAAACTCTCCAAGAGCTCCAAACACACAAACACATGAAGAAAAAAATACAAAAATAATCTGTAAGGTAAACCAGAAAAATAAGAAGTAAGCACATGTGAAAAGGCATAATTACTGTGGTTGTAATGCCAAAGCCAGATCTGAGATAAGGAGACTAAGCCTTAAGCATGCAACAAGTTTGAGTAGTTGAACCCAAGACACTCAGATTAAGCTGGGCATCTTGAAATAGACTAGAGTGCTCTCAAGTCAGCAGTACTAGTTGGGTCTCAGAAGAAACAAATTAGATTCATCTCTGGGTGATAGCATTTTCATTTTAGCCCCCCTTTCTCCCCCAAATATTGGACACAAAGGACTATCAAGAAAGGTGAGAAGTGTTAGAATCCTCGTACTTTTGGTTGGGACTCTGAAAAGCTATATTCTAGGAGTAATGATGAGTCCATAAGCAGAACAAGCCCTTGCAAGGACTGAAACCTTGAAATAATCTTAACTACTAAAATTGGATTAAGGTGGTTCCAATTCTTAGAACCTTTAACCACTTACCAAAAGCAATATAAATTCTCTCCTAGGGAAAAATAGTGTAAGCCTAAATTTAGTTCTAAAATTTTTCATATACAATGTTTTGTTACTTAATAAAAAGGGCACATAAGTCAATATGAGCAAAATTAAGAGAAATAACAATGAAATAGGAACATAGAGAATCCAGAAAATGGAGATTCTAGACACACATTTTAAAGTAACTATGTTGATTGTGTTCAGTATAATTTCAGTAGAGAACCAAATGGAAATTCTAGAACTAAGCAAACAACAGCTGAAATTGAGAAGCTAATGGTGAATATGCCATCAAATAGATGTAAGAGAAGGTATGATTAATGAATCTAAAGATAGTTCAAAGAAAATATTTTTTAAATGGAAAATAGATAAAATAGCATGAGAGACATAGAGTGGGAAAGAGCTAGCACATGGATAAGTGGAATTTCTGGAGGAGAGGAGAAATAAAATAAGGCTGAGTTGCAATGGAAAGGGTAAGGGTCTTATAATTTAAAAAAAAAAGATTAAAGACATCAAGCGATATATTAGAGGTACCTTATGAAACCTAAACAGGGAAAATAAAAACAGAATCACACATAGGCACATCCTACCTAGTAAAACTGCTGAATAAAAAAGATAGATAAATGTTTAAAAGCAATCAGAATAAAAAATATTTGTAATGCCAAAAGATTAGAAAAAGTTTTTATCATTTTTTTCTAAATAGAAGCAATGGAAGCTAGAAGACAGGATAAATGCTCTAAGAAAATAACTGCCAATCTTGAATTCCATTTCTAATGAAACTATTCTTCATGAATGAGAGTGAAATAAAATAATTTTTCACACAATGAGAAGTCAAGAGAATTCATCATCAGCACATCTACGCTAAAAGAAATATTAAAGTGTGTCCTTCAGAAAAATCTTTTTAAAAAATTATCCCAAACAGAAGGCCAGTGATGCAAGAAAAGTAAAGAGCCCCCAACAAGGTAAATATGTGACTGTTAAAATAATAATATCTGCAAAATTTAAAAAATATAGCATTAAAACACATTACAAAAATGTCATATAAAATGAAACATTGGTATATGGAGGTTATTTAGAATTAAGGTTCTTGCATGGTCTTGGATGAAGTAAAAGTACTAATTTATTCTACACTTCAATAAATCAAGAATTCATGTTTAGTAACTCAGGGTGAAAACAAAAATAACAGTAAAATTGTGTATAACTAATATAGTCAATTATTCAAAGAAGGTAAGGAGAGAAAAAGTGATGCTGAACAGTGGTTTTCTTTTCTTTATTATCTGTGATCAGAGAAAAATTTATTAAAATTCAATATGTGCTAGTCCAGAAAGCATGTCTCAACACATTTATAATGATTTTTTTAAAAGTATGATATCTGACTACAGTGGAATTAAGATAAAAGTCAATAACAACAAGATAACTAGAAAATCCCCCAAATGGAGATTTTGAGTTAAAGAATTATTGTGGAAACTACAAAAATTTTAAATGTTAATAAAATTTTACTTGTCAAAACTCATGGTAGAAGGAAGACAAGCAGACACAGGACGTGAAAAATAACAAGGGGGTGTGGAGAAATAAATAAATCTTAAAAACAAAACAAAAAGAACAAAACAAAACTCATGGTATGCAGTTAAAGCTATGCTTAGAAAGAAATTTTTAGTTTTAAATGCATATATTAGAAAAGAAGAATGATTAAAGTCAATGAACTAAGTATCTATCTCAAGAAGTTAGGAAAAAAAAAAACAAAACAGTAAATAAATCCTAAAGAGAGTAGAGGAGATAAAAAATTATAAAGAGGAACAAACATCAATGCTAGGCTTTAAAAATGTATTTAAAAGAGAACCAACAAAACTAAAAGGTGGTTCTTTGGAAAGAAAAATAAAATTGACAACCTCCTTGAGAGACCAATGAAGAAAAAATAATGCAGAAATACCTGTTACTGGAAATGAAAAGGTGACATTTCTGCAGATCCTATGGGCAGGACTTCACTCAAATATATTTGAAAATTTAGATGAAATGGACAAATTCTTAGAAAAATATAACAGAAAATTTCATTCAAGAAGAAATATAAATTTGAATATTTTTCAAAGATATTCACTGGTGAAAGTTACATAATATTTAAGAAAAAAAGTGCTAATTTTACCAAAGTTTCCTGAGACTATCAAGGAGGAAACAATTCTAGCTCATTTTATGAGGCCAGTATAACCTTCATAATAAAATATCTTAAAAGATATTTAAAAACATAAAGGCCAAACTCAAGAAATCAAATCCAGTGATATATTAAAATGTGTGAAACATTCTGAGCTAGTTTGATTTATTGCCAAAATGAAGAGTAGTGTTAGTATTAGAAAATCAATCAGTGTAGTCTACATTAATAGCATGGAAAAATATGTGATCTCAATAGATTCAGAAAAGTTATTTGATGATATTAATTTAATTGATGGTAAAAACTCTTATCTAGCTAGGAATAAAAGGAAACTTCCTTAATCTGATAAAGGGCATTCTAAAACAAACTAACAAACAAATCAAACGAAAATTATAGCAAACACTGTATTGTATAAAAATATTAAAATCTTTCTCTCCAATATAGGGAACAATGTAAGGGTGCTGGCAATATCAATTTGAGTTAACATTTTACTGTAGGTCCTAGCTAGCACACTAAATCAAGAAAAAGACAAAGATCTTATAATTGGAAAGGAAAGAAAACATTGTTTTTATTCATACACAATATAATTGTGAACTTAGACAATCCAAAAAAATCACTAATATGTTATTAGAATTAATAAATGATTTTAGCAAGTTGCTGCATACGTCAATATGAAAATATCAATTTTATTTTTATATATATCAACAATAAAGAGTTAATAAAATAAGATACCAATTACAGTTGCATTTTTAAAAATCAGTGAATATTTAGTAATAACTCTGACAAAAGTTGGTCAAGATCACTATTCAATAAGCAATAAAAAATAAAGAGAAATTTTAAAAAGGCCTAAATAAATGGGGGGGGGGGCGGGGGATATACTATATACATGAATTCACAGTCAATATTTCAAATATATCACTTCTCCTCAATATGATCCATTGAGTTTGGTGCAATGCCAGTGAAAATTCTGTCCGGTTTTCATGTAGAAATTGGCAAGTTGATTGCAAAATTTATACAGCAATGCAAAGAACCAAGAGCCTGGAATAATTAAGACTTTCTTAACGAAGAAGATCAAGATGAGAGGACTTTCTCTACCTGATATTAAACTTATTATTGAGTTACAGTAATTACAATAATGTAGTACCCAATGGATGTATACAATAATGTGTACATAACAATGGGTAAATAGACCAATATAAGAGAATAGTGTCCAGAAACAGATCACACATTTATGTCTACTTGGTTTAAGATAAAGAAGGAGTTACAGAGCAGTGGGAAAAAGAATGTCTTTTCAATAAATAGTGATGAATTAATTAGATATCCTTATAGACAAAAAGTGATACTTGACTCCCACCTGACACCTCATACAAATAGCAATTTCAGATGGATGGTAGATCATCTTGAAAATAATAGAGAATATCCTCATGACTGTACTGACAGAGGTAGATTTCTTAAATAACAACACAAAAACTAATTAGAATTCTTTTCTTTATGATTAGTTTTTGTGTGTAATTCAGAATATCTTCATGACTTTGGAATAGCACACACCAAAACACAAATCACGAAAGAAAAGATTGATATACTAGTGTACCCTAAATGCAAATACAGCAAGTGTTGAATGGTTAAAATACAGGCCTCCAGTTCATAACTTCAGTTATTTTTGAGTGTGCAAACAGCTCTTTTGCATTGTATTAAATGTAACTGATTTAATGAAATCAGAAGCAGTGGACAGATGTTGGTGCAGTATGAATACTGTGATGCATTTATCTTTATAAAATGGTAAACGTCAATTTATCACAACACATGTTTGACCTTAAACTGTAAATAGAGATCGGTTGTTTATTTCTGTGCTGGAAACAACACACATTGCACAGACATAGCTTCAGGTAAATAAATCTATACTACGATTATAAAAAAATAAGCACACCTGTTCATCAGAAAATGTATTAAAAAGAACGAGAGGCAAACCACAGAGTGGGTGAACATATTTACAACATTTATATTCAACAAAAGCTTGTATTCAGAATATATAAAGAAGTTTTACAAATGAATACAATATTAATTAGAATGACAAATCAATAAGAAATGAATAAGAAAAAGCCATATAACTCAATAGAAAAATTAGCAAGGGACTTGAATAAGCGCATCCCCAAAGAGGACATCCCAATGGATAGAAAATATATGAAAAATGTTCAACATCATTAGTAGAGATGAATGTAAATTAACCCTAAACCAGAATGACTAAAATTGGAATGTAGTGGAGGAGGAAGTTGTGGAGCAATGAAAACTCTCATTACAGTCTACTTTACTGCTAATGGAAATATCAATTTGTATACCACTCTAACAAAGTTTTACAATATCTTCTAAAATTGAACATACCTTTCAATTCTTATTTCTCACCATCAGACATTATATTGACCAATTTATGGCTACCCCGTTTCATAGTCTTTTCTTACCTTTGCTTATATTCCTTACTGTCTTAATTTGCCTGAGCTGTTGTCACAAATAACACATAAGAGGTTGGGTTACACAAGAACTTACTGGTTTTGCGGCCAGAAGTCCAAAATCAATATATTGGCCAGACTTGCCTTTCCCTGAAGATTGTAGTGTTCTGGTGCTGGCCGCCGGCAGTCCCTGGGGTTCCTTGACTTGTATCTCTCCTCATCACGTGGCAATGTCCTTCTTTCTGGCTCCTATGACCTCTGGGTTCTCTCTATAAGGTCTCCAGTGATGCAGATTAAGGCCTATCCTGGTTCACCACACCTTAACTAAAAAGAATGTCTTTAAAAGGTCCTTTTTACATGAGTTCTGCACACCCACAGGGATGCAGATTAAGATAAACAACATGTATTTGTTGGGATATGTGATTTCCTAGAACAGCCTCTTCTGCTTTGCCTGGATGATTAACTCTCTGCTTCTTATTCAAGACTTAGCACAAATAACTCTTTCTCTCTAAATCCTCCTTAGATTCTTCTAAGCTGAGTAGATGCCTCTTCACAGGCTCCTACAGCACACCATGCAAATAACAGTTATTTGCTTATCTGATTCCTCCACCTGACTATGAGCTTCTTAAGGTTAACTTTTTTAAATAGTTCTTAACATCATTGGTAATAATAAGGAAAGAAACAGTGTATACAGATCCAGCGCATTTTGACTTACAAATAAATGCATGTAAGAGCCTTATTATTTCTGAAAATGATTTACAAATGAGAAATTTCTGGAAGGATATATATCCAACATGTGAATAGTGATTACACCTGAGTGTTGAGTTCTCAATGGGGGTTTTGTTTATTTTTATGTTTTTATCTTTTTTGTTTATGTCAGCAAATTTTAAATATAATATACAAAATGATCCCAATAATAAAAAATAAAGCATTGTATTCCCTCATATATAGACACAGAACTAAATAATATTTATAGGGAGGAAAAATGTGAAATATTTGGACAGATTAGCATTTATTTTATTTTTTATTTTTTTAAGATTTATTTATTTACTTAAAAAAAAAATCCATTTTAACCTCATCACCCCCCTGCCGTTTTTGCTGTTTTGTGTCCATTCGTTGGGCAATTCTCTGTGTCTGATTCTTGCCCTCTCCTCTCATCCTTCTCCTCCTGTCTTCACTGGAATTTGATCCTGGGATTCTCCAATGGGAGAAAAGCATTCTGCCACCTGTGCCATCTCAGTTGGTTTTTCAGTGCATCTCGTCTTGGCTCTCCTCTGTATCTCTCTCCTGTTATGTCACCATCTTGCTGCATGGTTCGGCAGGGCCTGGCGGCTTACCAGCTCACGGGGCCTGATGCATGCGTGCACCTTCTATATTTTTTCTTTATTTTACCAAGAGATCCTGGGGATCGAACCCAGGTCCCTCCATATGAGAAATGGACGCCCAACCATTTGAGCCACATCTGCCCCCTGACAGATTAGCATTTAAACAAAAGAATATTCAGCTTTTCTATAGTGAACACAAGTTGCTTTTTTACTAAGAAATATGCATTTTAACTTTTAAAATATTTAGGAAGATTTAAAAAGCAATCTAAAAATGAAAATATATGTGTCCAGTAAATCCATTTCAGTTTTTGCAGTAACTTTGAATAACTCAGCCATGATTTACATGGCCTTAATCAAACACGAGTTTATTTGGCTAACTCATTATTCCACAAGGGTAGAATTCTTTTTTGTAATTTCATGTAATCAGTAGCCGTAGAAGATTTTGTTGTTAAGGTTTGTCATTGGTTTTCTTAGATTCCTAACATTTTAAGGTCAAGATCTGTTGCTCTAGACCCATCTTATAATATTTCTAAGTAAAAAAAGTAAATAACTAGAGGGTGAAAAGAACAGATTTATAAAATCATCGATCTGTTTCCATGTAGCTGGTCTTTCAGAATAAAAAAACATCAAACTAAATCAAGTGCTATAGAAATGTTATAGAGATTTATTCCCAAATTCTTAGCACAAATAAATTTTTGACTCTTTTTCTTGGAAGTGAAAATAACAAGAATAACAACAATATTTAAGCTGAGGTATCATTTTAGATTTTTGAATCTTATGTTGATCAGTCTTTTGTGTAAATATTAATTTGTCCAAACAACCTTCATCTTTTCCTGTCTGTAATTATTATTTAATTCTAGATTCACCAATTAGGGAATACAATACAGTATTTTCATTATTTGGTTCATTTTGCATATTGTGTTTCAAGTTTGCTGATAAATTTAGAGATTTAGTACATGTTCTAAGGGTCAATGTGATAGGAAGGCTTAGTTAGATGTCTTGTAATTTTAAAAAACCTGTTTTGGCAAGGCTTAGTATAATTAACAGTAATGACACCTAATTTCCATAGTGCCTTTCATCTGATGATCTCAAAACATCCAACATTTAGGGCATATTATTAGGACATATTGACTTTGTGACTCTGTGACAAAGTACTATATTATGGAAATGCTTAAATTTTTCCATTCTTTTTTTTAGCTTTCTTGGATTTGTTAGTGCCTTTGGAGTTTTCAAAGAAATTTTTATTTGTCCTTGATAGAGAGGCAATTTAGAAAATAATTTATATACAATATAATTTAGTTTCTATAGTAGCATAAAAAGTATAAGAATTTAGTTTCTATAGTAACATAAAAAGTGTAAGGGTTTATTTTTAGCCCAGCCAGAGTAAAAAAATAATAATAAATTAAAAGTATTTTGAATATTTTGATCAGCTACTATGCACCAAGCCTTGGGCCAAACATGCTACATTCACTAGCTTATTAAAACCTCACAAGAATCTTACAAGATATAATCATTTCAAATATCTACAGAAAGAAACTATATGCATAAGACTTTAAATAACCCGATACTCTAAGCTAGTAAATTAGAGGACTAGAATTAGAACCCAGATATCTCCAACCACATTTTTTTAACGCCGTGGTTGCTCTACAATTAGAGACATGTGGAGGAGAAAGTAGAGATTTTTATTATCCAAAAAATTTTTTTTGCCTCTTTCATCTACATTTTTTTTTTTTTTTGGAGGTACTAGGGATTGAACCTGAGACTTTGCACATGGGAGGCAGGTACTCAAATTTCTAGCTACACCCTCTCCTCTCTTTCATCTACTTTTAATCCCTAATAATACCAACTGTTGTTCATTAAAAAGTTAGATTTGGAAGCAGGAATCAAGAACACTGGCAAATATTCTTCATGACAATGTATGTGTTTTAATGGAGCAGTATAGATGGTCAGATGGCTTGAAGATAGTGGGATGCTTTAGGTGACTCAATGCCCTAACAATAAGAAGAGCAATATTTCCCAAAGCATGCCATATATGCCACTACTGGCCCAAAAGATAACAATTGAACATTTTAATAGCTTTGTATTATTAACATTTATTGGGAAACAAACTAACTAAAAAACTTTTATTTTTGTGGGTATTAAGGCTAAAATAGGTTGTTCCAAAGTAATCCACTTTGCACAGGCCCTATAAACTAAAATCTGGTTGCTCAGGCATATCCATGATTGAGTAAAACCTGTCAATAATTAAATTCTCTGCTTTGGATGTACGGATAGTATGGATGTAAGATGGCTAATATAAATTTTCATATATCAAACTTACTTATCATCATCAGGTACTCTTTTTTTTTTTTTTTTTTAAAGATTTTATTTATTTATTCATTTATCCCCCCCTAGCTGCTTGTGCTCGCTGGGTCAGCTAACCACGCCATGTGGGCGGGCTTGCCTTCACCAGGAGGCCCTGGGAACCGAACCCGGGGCCTCCCATATGGTAAACGGGAGCCCTACTGATTGAGCCACAGCCGCTTCCCCATCAGGTACTCTTAACATGTCAATTCCCTACTTCTGGAAGTCATCTGTAGTTTACTATGTAAGAGTATATATTATTGTGAATTATAACCTGGGTTATGCTCTGTTTTTTTTTTTTTTTAACTGAACTTATCCATGGTCAAGAGTTTAAGAGTGGGAAGCGGCTGTGGCTCAATCAGTAGGGCTCCCATTTACCATGTGGGAGGCCCCGGGTTCGGTTCCCGGGGCCTCCTGGTGAAGGCAAGCCCACCCGCACAGCATGGTTAGCTGACCCAGCGAGCACAAGCAGTAAGGGGGGGGGATAAATGAATAAATAAATAAAATCTTACAAAAAAAAAAAAAAAAAAGAGTTTAAGAGCTTTTTAGGCAGAACAGGAGATTTATAACAGAAAATGAGCACTAGTGGTGATAGTGGTAAAACCAAACTAATTATTGAATCACCTGTTAGTGTTATTGAAATATTAACTTCAACAGAAACAAAATATTGCACAAATATGATGAAAAGTGTTTGAAAATTGGAATTTCACTGCCTGTTCAGAATGAAGCTATTTCATGACGTGCGGTATTTAGAAATGCTGGTGTCATTTTGACACATACAAAGAACACTATGAGAAATGTATCAACATTTCTGAAGCAAAGCAGAAAACATTCAACACCCTAGAAACTAATGTGATGTATAATAAGGATAAGAATACAAAGCTGTAGAAATCTTTGGTGTAAAATAAGTGGTGAAACACAAGTAATCCTACTGGCAAATAAATGTAAAAACAATGATTGGGGACAAAGCAAGCAAAATGATTGATACCTTCTCTTTCACATAACACAGTGCATTTTAGAATTACAGAGCTGAACAAAAAGTAAAGCAGCAATTATTATTCAGAGAATAACAAAGGCAATACTAATTTTTACAGACTGATGAATCCACCAATATTATACAGTCAGAAAATCTTTGACATGATCTGAATAAAATAGTCTATAAATTTTTTTCTCAGCCACATTGTACAACTGAAGAAGTGTTTGTTTTTTCAAATGTATTAATGAATTCAGGTAAACAATAACAATGACAAGAAGTGATTTGAGCTAAACACAGAAGGTACTAAAGACATGATTTATTAAAATAATCAAGCTATTGTACATACAGCAATCTATCTACAGAGAAACCCTGGTCACAAGAAAATATGCATAGAGATGTAAGAAAATTATTTATTAAAGTTGTCAGTCATGGCATATGCAGGCCACCAAATTCTCAATATTTTCTCAGACTTTGTGAAAAAATTAGAATAAATTAAGAATCATAAATTACTGTCATTTATTGGATTCCCTGCTGCCCTTGTTATATCTATTCAAGTTAATAATATCTATAATATATTGCATATCTCATCCTAATATGCTTGCCTCATATTTAATCTTTCTTTCAGAATGATTTAAAGTTCACCAACAATGTTAATAGCCAAAACAATTTTGTAAAAGAACAAAATTGTTGGACTTACATGACCTGATTTCAACACTTACTACAAAGCTACAGTAATCAAAACTGTATGGTATTGGCATAAGAAGAGATCAGTGGAATAGAATTGAGAATCTAGACAGAACCCTTGCCTTTATGGTTGGTTAGTTTTGACAAAGGCCAAGATAATTCAAAGGAGAAAGAATATGTCTTCAGCAAATGGTGTTGGAACAATTAGATATCTAAATGCACAAATATGAACCTTTAACTCATACCATTATTTAACACAATTATCTAGATCCCACATAACTAATTTAAAATAGATCAAGTGGAAGAACTAAAACAATCACTCTTCTAGAAGAAATCATGGAGACATAAGAAAGGGAAGCCTCCATATTTGATCCTGCAATGTGAGAGAAAGGACTCCAGTTTTGCCCGCAGCTGAGCTGCAAGAAGAGAAGCCCCCAAGAGGCTCAAAAAGCTGAGGACCAGGGAGAGATGAGCCATATGACTGATAGCTTACAGCTGAATTCAGAAAGAAAGAAGAGCAGCAGAGACTGAGAGAGGAGGCCCAGAAAGAGACAAGTCCTATGCCTGTTTGCCAACAACTGAGTTACAGGAGATGGTAGATTCTGGGGGGAAAGACAGAGACCTGGGCAGAGATTGGCAACCATCTTCTTCACCATGTGGCCAGACAATAGGATCAACAGTAGCTGACTTTGGTGAGAAAGCACCTCTGGTGGTGCCTCAATTTGGACATTTCATGGCCTTGGAACTGTAAGCTTTTACTCCAAATAAATATCCCTTATAAAAGCTAACCCATTTCTGGTACTTTGCATTGGCAGCCCTTTGGCAAACTAAAACAACATTGATTAGGCAAAAAGTTCTTAGATATGATATCAAAATCATAAGTTACAAAAGGAAGAAACCTGATAAATTGGAATTCATTAAAATTAACAACTTGTGCACTTCTAAATACACCATTAAGAAAATGAAAAGACAATCTATAGACCAAGAGAAAATATTTGCAAATCATAGATCTGATAAAGGACTTGTACCTAAATTATATAAAGAACTCTTATAATTAAACAATAAAAAGACACACAATGAAATTAAAAAGTGGGAAAAAGACTTGAATAGACATTTCACTAAAGAAGTTATACAAATGGCTATAAGTACATGAAAAAGTGCTCAAGAACATTAGTCATTAGTGAAGTGTGAATTAAAACCACCATTAGATATTACTACATACCCATTAGAATAGCTATAATTAAAAAGACAAACAAGTGTTGATGAAAATGTGGAAAAATTCATACAGTAGCTTTGGAAAGCAGCTTGACAGTTTCTTGAAAAGTTAAATATAAGCTTACCATATGACCCACAGTTCCATTTTAGGAATCTACCAAAAAAATAAAATAAAATAAAAAGAGGAGATAGAAAGAAAGAGAGAGAGAAAGACAGAGAGAGAGAGAGAGAGAAGAGAGAGAAATGAAGGCAGGCAGGTAGGAAGGAGAAAGAAGGAACAAAGGAAGAAAGGAACATATGTCTACACAAAGACTTGTACATGAATATTAATATCTGCATAATTCATAATACCTAGAACCTGGAAGTAATCCAAATGTCCCTCAACTAGTTAATGTATAACAAAATATGGTATCCATACAATTGAATATTATTCAGCAAAAGAGGAACAAAATGGTGCTATATGCTACAAAATGGAAGACCTCAAAAACATTATGCTAAGTGAAAGAAGCTTAATGAATAAGAATACTTATTGTATGATTATATTTATATAAAACTGGTAAATTTAGAGACAGGATATCAGAAATTGTCTGGGACTAGAGGTGGGCGTGAGGATTGACTACAAATGGCTCAATGGAGTTTTGGAGAGTGATGGAAATATTCTAGAACTAGATCAGGTGATGGTTGCACAATTCAATATTTTACTAAAACAATGGACTAGCAGAAAACAGAGGCCAGTTGCCCCAATGGAGTGTTATAGTCCCTGACCAGTTTCTAGACTTTAGCCAATTCTTAGACCCAGAACTTATTAAATTGAAGAAATGACCAGGTTTCCACGAAGAAGTACTCCAAATACAAAAACAGAAATAATAATCTCAGTTTTTTCTAAAGGAATCTCTAAATATTTACTCAGGTAAATATCCATGGGGGAAGGCAACTACCCAGATCTCATAATGGCTGAGTTGGCACTGATACCTGAAGAACTGAAATGCTATCATAGTGTCCCTATTAGAGTGGGGGTATATTGGGGTCAGGTAGTAAAAAAGTCCTGGCCCAGATCTGTCTCACAATGAGTACACTGGGCCCACAGACCTATTTAGTCATTACTACCTCACTCCCCAAATGTATGATTGAATACCAGAGGAGGGAATGCTTCCTGAAGGGAATGCATTAGGAGTCCCACTCTACCTAAAGCTATAGTTGCCCCCATTCACTTTGTGCTCCGAGTGCCAGTAGACAAGCAGGCACAGAAAGACTTTACCATACTGGCAGGGAAAGTTAACCCTGGTCATCAGAAGGAGATAGAGCTGCTGCTACATAACAGGGTAGGGAAGAAAATATTTGGTCCTCTGGTGATTCACTGGTCATCTCTTATAACTCTCATTCCCAGTTTTAACTTCATGGTCAAGTATGGCAACCACAACCTTAAAGGAGTATGGTAACCAGGGATTCACCCTTCTCAGTGATAAGAGCCTGGGTTATCCCACCGGAAAAGCTGCCTGGCTCAGCTGAAGTGCTAGCCTAAACAAGGGAAGAATCTAGAATGTATGGTGGAGGAGGGAGATGAATATCAGCAACAACTTCAGGACCACCAGCAACAGCAGGAGCTGAAGTTAGTCCTTTATGTTTTCCCAGAAAATGTGGCAAACCAGAATACTGAAGAAGCCATATCCCAATGGGATAAACAATATGAGAAGAGGATTGAATGGGCTGAACTGCACTGGACACTGTTGTTGCCTGGCCCAGATCTTCTTGGGGCTGGTGCACCCATCTCCCAGCTGCTGTGAGAGTTGGCTACTGACATCCAATAACTGCCCCCTTGTCTGAAGAATTTCTCTGGCCAATTAGGAGCTGCTCATCCAGAAAGTTATATACCCCCCTCTTTCAGTGGTAGCCAGTGGTCAATAACAAACTGTCAGTGGGGAACAGAAAGTCCAGTTGTACCAATTCTGTAATGCAATTCATGCTCTCAGCTCCCTGTGGGACCAGGCTAAAGCTAGTCTCCAGGAGAGGTCATATACTTGCCTGGTTTTCTTCCCCTGTCCTTTTCTGCTTCCCTAACTCTGCTTCTCCTGAGAGCATACACCCAATAAATTTGGCTGTGCTTGCGGGAACCCAACCTATGTCATTGTGGTATGTGTGTGTATGTGTACACATATACAAATGTGTGTATGCTTGGTTTAAATTGGAATTTTCAACTTTTTGTCTTAAAGTAATATTTAAAAATAAACTAAAATGATGTGGATGTGATGCAAATATTTATATAATCATTTCTGAGAAGAGTTGAATGAATGGTGCATGACCTGGTATCACCAATCTCTAGTTTATTTCCTTTCCAATACTGTAAGTAAAGAAAAGCAAGAATGAAGGGTGGAAATATTAGGAGAAATTTTAAAGGAAACTCACCAGTTATCAACTGGTAAAAAATCAGTTTAGCAGAAGTCATTCAGGATTCTGAAGCAGTAGTCTAGTTTTTCCAAGTAGTAGTTGCTTGTGGTAAGAAATTTTTTTTCCTAATTCATCCTGAATTTAGAAATCATTTGGAAATTATAGAAAACTGAAAAGCAAAGTTATTTTAGTCAATAAATAAAGATGAAGATTATGAATTCAATGCAAGACATGTTTATGAACAGCTTATCTGATACTTTAAATTTTTCTTTAAATTTCTGAGATTAATTTTATATGGTTTTGCATCTTTATAACAAACAAGTGAAATTTATAGTTTCCGAAATAAATTTTTTAAAGAAATGCCAATAGATGTTTTGGTAACATGATTAACTATTGAGTGGATATATTACGTGTCTCAATGATTTCTCAAATATCAGCACTACTTAACGTGGGTTAAATGGATTTACCAAGAAATAATTTGGTATTGTTAAATTTTTGCAAAATCAATCTGAAAAAAAAAAATCTAAATAAACCCTTGCTATAAAGTTAATAATCTGTTTTTTTTTAAAAATAAAACATCTATATTTGTGATTTGAATATGTATTAAGTTCTATCAAACAAACTCTAAAATGCTTGTGATACAAAATGCAATATTTTGCACATACTAAACTCAGAATAAAATGGTTTGTTCCATGTTCTTCTAGAGAAGCAGCTTTTTAGTTTTATTTCAGACTCAGATAACTTTGTTCATGTGAAAGAAACTAAATTTCCAATACTGTCCTTATTACCACAGTAAACATGTTCCCTTCTCTCCACCATCCTTACCCTACCCAGCTCAATCCCCCATCATAGCTATCTGGGGAAATAAGAGTTCTGTTTTCTGATTTATGTTAAATAGTGTGAGTAAATTAACCCACTACAGAAACCATAAATCTATTAGTATTAAATTATAAATATCATACTGTGATAACTGCCCTTACCTCCTAAAACATTGGCCTCCAAGGAATGGCTTGTGTACACCAGAGTGACATTGAACTAATGTATGTGGGAGGCAAGATTTTCATATCATGTTAAACATTTAAAGAATATCTGCAAACATATCAATGCCATAAGTTGAATTTTTGGTTTCTACCTTGGAAGGACCCAGGATCTCTGGTAGAATTATTGATGGGATGTCAAGTACGTAAAAGTAAGAACTTCTATGCTTTCTGCAATATTACGGAGCCAGGAAGGAATATTTTATTATAACAACAACAATAATAAACTATACTTATTGAGAGCTCACCATGTGCTTGACACTATGCTGAATGTGTTATATGCAGTATTTCATTAAATAAAAACCACACTCAGAAGAATGTAGCTCTGTGGGAGCTAAAATTAATTACGTAGAAAAAGATGTAGGCTCAGGAAAGTTAAATAGCTCCCTCAAGCTAGTAAGTGGTTTGAACCCAAGAGTTTGAACCCAGATCTCCTGTCATAGTATCATTCATTATTCATGGACTCTCATTCTCACCCATCTTTAGTGTTGTGAAGAAAAATAGGGAAAATGCTTAGGTATGTTTAGTTTTGACTATGCTTGACTTTCACTTGATTTCAGCCAATGAAAATTTCAAACATCTAGTGATCAAGCTTGTTATTTTAGAAATACAGGCACTGTAAGGTGATAGCTAAGATGTTACCTTCATTAGAACTGCATACCTTTTTGAGTGTATTTCAACAGAAATTGAAACATTTAAAATATTTTAAATTTAAAAATGTTTTAAATATCACAGTAGCTGAACCCTGTGTAAGAATCATGAATCACAGTAGAAGAAATGTTACTGAAATGTTAGAAAGAGTCAAGTATAACTGCATTATGAAACTGGTACAACTGTTTTGGAAAACTGTTTGGCAGTGTCTAATGAAGTTGAACATTCACTTATCCTAGGAATCAGCAATTCCAGTTGTATGTATACTTCAAAGAAAATTAGTGCATATATTTATCAAAAGACTGTTGCAAGAATAATAGCCTTATTCATAATATCCCCACACTAGAAACTAACCAAATACCCAACAATAGTAGAATGAATGAACTATGATGTGTTCATGCAATGGAATCCTATGCAGAAATTAGAATGCATAACCTAAAACTTCAAACAACAAAGTAAACTAATCTGGCCAACATAATGCAGAATGAAAAAAGTCAGACAAAAAAATAGTATAACCTACAAGGAGAAGCCAGGCTGCATCTTACACATTTAGCTTGGAAATCTCCTCAGCTAAATAACCAAGTTGAGGGAAGCGGCTGTGGCTCAATCAGTAGGGCTCCCGTTTACCATATGGGAGGCCCCGGGTTCAGTTCCCAGGGCCTCCTGGTGAAGGCGAGCCCGCCCGCACGGCGTGGTTAGCTGACCCAGCGAGCACAAGCAGCAAGGGGGGGAGATAAATGAATAAATAAATAAAATCTTAAAAAAAAAAAAAAAAAAAAAAAAACCAAGTTGATCACTTCCAAAATAAGAACTCAGTTTTGCCAAGTTCTCAGCTACTTTAAAACAAAGATCACCTTTCTCCAGTTTCCAATAACACATTCATCTTTTCCATCTAAGGCCTTATCAGAATTATCTTTAGCATTCATATTTTTACCAATAGTCTCTTCAAAGCAATCTAGACCATTTCTATCAAGGATCTCACAATTCCTCCAAAATCTACCCGTTACCTATTTATAAAGCCATTCCAACATTTTTGGTAACTGCAAGCAGTGGCACTCCACTCTCCTGGTACAAATTTCTGTCTTAGTTTGCCACAGGGCTACCAAAGCAAAGTACCAGAAATGGGTTGGCTTTTACAATGGGGATTTTATTTAGGGAAAAACTTACAGTTCTGAGGCCATGAAATGTCTAATTCAAAGCACCTCAGAGATGATTACTCACCAAAGTCAGCTACTGGTGATCTTGGTGTCCTGCCACATGGCAAAGCAAGATGGCTGTTGAGCTCTGCCAAGGTCCCCGCCTTTCCCTCCGGGATCTACCTTCTCCTGGAGCTCAGCTATGGACAACCAGGTGTAGGTTATAGGGCTTGTCTCTTTCTGGATGTCCCCTCTCAATCTCAGCTGCTCCCTTTCTTCCTGAGTTAGCTGCAAGCTACCAGTCATAGGGCTCATCTCTTTAGCCTTGAGCTGCTCCGTGGGCCCAACCCCTTGGGGGCTTGGTGCTTAAGCTTTGGCTGCTAGCAGTCCTTGAGTCCTTCTCATATGGCAGGGTCAAAAACAGCATCTTCCTTTCTCTGTGTGTCCCTTCCCCTGTGTCTCTTTTTATATATGGCCCAGTGAGAGGTTGGAAACCCAATCTGTGTCATGCCTTACTGATGTAGTCCAATCAAAAGGGCCTCATACCCACAGGAATTAGTTAGTTCAAAAACATAATCTTTTTCTTTTTTGGGATCCATAAAATAACTTTGTTAATATACTTTGTTAAATCATAGACCCTGAGCTTCCCAAAACAGATTCTGATTCAGTGAGATTCTGAATTTCTAACAAGTTTGCAGTTGATGAAGATGATGCAGACCCATGGATCACACTTTGAGTGTCACTGACTTACATGATCTCATGAAGGGAAGCTTTCGTTTAAGCCATTAACAGTCTGAGACAGTTACTTTTTTTTAGGAAAGTTGTTAACAGGCATACACATGAGGCATAAAAATACATAAACATCAAAATATAACTCAATAACGATACTACTATCTGTGTATAGTCAATGATAGTTGTTTCACTCATTAAATTATTAAATTATTTCAGCTCTTTAGTTACATGGAAGGCAGCTTGTTTCAATGAAAGTGAGCCCCACAAAAGAAAATATACTACTGTATATAAAATCCATTAATCACTGGCCTATTATGATTATCATTAAGAATAAAATAATCAGAAATGTACTTCAAATACTCAAACTCTAATAAAAATAAACAACAAACAGGGAAATGGGTGTAGCTCAAGTGGTTGAGTGCCTGCTTCCCATGTACAAGGTCCTGGGTTCAATCCCAGATACCTCTTATTAAAAAAACAAAACAAAACAAAACAACACAAAACATACACAGCCAAACTCTATGTAAAACATGCAAGAGACTATCTCCACACCTGGACATCACTTCTAAATGTTGTCATTTAAAATATTTGTTGCTTGCCTTCACTTTTATTGTGTGAAAATTCATATTGATATCATCAATTAAAACGAACATTTCCTCCCAAGCATTGCTATTCCATAGAGCCAGAAATGTGATGCATGATGTTTTATCACATCACAGTAATTGCTGGATTGTTGCTTTTAAAAAACATCTGTGTGTGTGTATTTGGAGCTGAAGTATGTCAGCCCCATTGCCAGAATCTGATATTATTACAGCACATTTCAGAGGTGTAACAGCTTTCAATAGAAATTCTTAAAGTATTTTACTTTTATTGCAGGAAAAACTTCAACACATGTATGTAATTCAAGACAATGCTATGCCTCTCAGTGCCAACTAATTTTTCCTCATACTGTTCATCTTATATTTACACCACTCAGTTGACTAGGGGCATGTGTCTATCCCTCTGCTCTTCTGTAATCCTAATAAAAAGGATAATATCTGCCTCCTTACTGAAATATTGTGAGTCTACAGGAGCTAACACTGTAGTGAAACTTCTTTAAATTTCTGTTCAAGAAACTTGTAAAATTTTCTGTTTAAAATTTTGTTTGCAGGTATGCTACTAAGGAAGGTAGCTTTTAAAAAATTCTGTGCTGCAGCTTCTGTGAAAGCACATTTTTGCACAAGCCTAATTTGGCTCAGGGGACAAGTGACTCACTCCTCCTCAGAGAAATCTGGGGTGGCCTCAGATGTTGGACGCTGGTCTAGACCAGGAAACGCTATTGCCTGGAGAGTGTACCTGACTCTAGAGTCCCCCTGAGAACATGACCAGACTTCCAAAAAGCCCCTCATAAGAGGTGAAGACCCCTAGGAGAGGCCATATAAGGCTATTATATCCGATTTGAAAATATGCTGACACCTCAATAAGATAACATGGCAAGGAAGAAACTTTCCTGAATGTTGCTGTAGCACTAACCTTAAAGCATAAAAACATGCCTTATTTTAAAAAATGCCTTTATTTAGCAGACTTCTTTTCTCATTTGAGTCTTTTTTTGAAAAAGGTATAGTTAGGGGGATTGTGGAAAGATGGAGGTGGACTAATAGGCAGAGCTGAATGCTCTCACAAAAATAATGGAGAAAGGGCCAAAAGCTGTCTGAGGGATCTGCTTTGGGAGTGAGCAGACCAGGACTGTGCTACACAACTTCCAGAAAGGTGAGGGACAGAGAGATGAAGAAGCCAAAATGACAAATGTGAGCTACCAAACCCCCATGGCAGCTGAGAAGCGCTCCCCTCTCCTGCCACCAAGATATTAACCTGGGGTAAAACCCCTGGCTCGCTGCAGCTGACTGAGAGGGAATAGACATCTTCCTCCCTATCAACTGTTTCAAGGGAAAAGGGAGGGGAGGTCGGGGTGCTTTCCTTCAGTGAATGCAGCCAGCAGAGCCTGCTTTGCTTCTCCCATCTGGAGATTCACACAGGAACACAGTAAAGCTGAGACTGAAACACCTCTGTGAAAAGGTGCGCTGACAAGCGTCATCTACTGTTCAGTCTGGAAATTGCATGGACAAAAACTGTTCATGCTCTCTGTATCCAACCCCTGGGAGAAAATCTGTGCCCCACTGGTGAGTCCTTGGCCTGATTTTAAAAACTTAAGCTGGGCAATTTTAAAGACTGAGAGCAAGTTGACCCAAATATCAAAGAAGAGTGTGAAAAAAACTCAATAGGCAAGAGAGAGAAATTAGCCATCAGAGTAAATTCACCAACATATTCAGATACCTAGACATCAGCAAAAAATTACAAGCCATACTAGGAAACAGGAAGAGAAGGCCTAGCCAAAAGAACAAACTAAATATCCTGAAGAGATACAGATTTAATACAATTAATTAGTGATAATCACACAACTCTCCTAAACCACTTCAAAGAATTTAAAGAAAATATGGCTAAAGAAATAAAGGATATTAAGAAGACACTGGGAGAGCATAAAGAACAATGGGAAAACCTGCAAAGAAAAGTAACAGACCTTATGGGAATGAAAAACATGATGGATGAGTTTTAAAATATGTTAGAGGTACATAAGGACAGATTTGAATTGCTTGAAGACAGAATTAGTGATTTCAAAGACAGAAGATCTGAACTGGAAAAGACAGGAGAACAGAAAGAGAAGAGAATGGAAAAAAAGGAACAGAGTCTAAGGGAATTGAATGACAATGTGAAACACACAAACATTCACATCACTGATGTCCCAGAAGGAGAAGAGAATGGAAAAGGGGCAGAAAGAATATTTGAGGAAATGATGACTGAAAAGTTCCCAACCCTTATGCAGGACATAAATATCAATATCCAAGAAGGACAATGCACCCCAAACAGAATAAATCTGAATAGACCTACCCCGAGACACCTACTATTCAGAATGACGAATATCAGAGATAGAAAGGATTCTGAAAGCAGCAAGAGAAAAGCACAGCATCAATACAAAGGAAACTCAGTAAGATTAAGTGCCGACCTCTCATCAGAAACAATGGAGGAGAGAAGAATGTGGTATGATATATTTAAGTTACTGAAAGAGAAAAACTGCCAGTCAAGAATTCTGTACCCAGCAAAGCTGTCTTTCAAAAATGAGGGTGAGTTCAAAGTCTTCACAGACAAACAAAAACTCATAGTATATGTTACCAAAAGACCAGATTTGCAAGAGATTCTAAAGGGGGTGCTGCAGCCTGAAAGGGAAAAAAAGGGTGAGAGATTTGGAGAAGAGTTTAGAAATGAAGATTATTAAGAAAGGTAAACTAAAGGGTAAGAAGACAGACAATAGAATGATATGACAACAGAGAGCCGAAGGACAAAATGAATGAAGAATGTCTTTACAGTAATAACACTGAATGTTAATGGATGGAACTCCCCAATCAAAAGACACCGACTGATAGAATGGATAAAAAAATATGAGCCATCTATATATTGTCTACAAGAGACCCACCTCAGATATAAGGACACAATCAGGTTAAAAGTGAAAGGTTGGAAAGAGGTATTCCATGCAAATATTAACCGAAAAAGAGCTGAGTAGACCAGATAAACGTAAAATAACATTATAGTATATGAACAATAATTATTCAGTGCAACTGGCAATTTGTTCCTGTGATCAGTATTCTGTAATTTTTTTTTCATACAAAAGAAACACTAGCTTTTAATTGAGGAGGTCTGGAGAAGAGAGATATTTTTGGATACTTCATTTTTCTTTAACCCTTTCTTATTCATACTAATTAATTAAAATAATCTATCTGGATCAATAATGATTTAGCATGACCACTGTTGAACAAGATTTTGAATTTTTCTGCTTCATAAAATTATGAGTTGGCAAATTGTTGTCTGCTGTAATTCATTCCAATAAGATGTAAAGAATTTCCAAATATGAATTTGATTATCTAGAAAGAATTATGGTCTAAATGGAAACTAAATAACTGAACCAATAATTAATTTCATTCTTAAAGATTATTATGTCCAATAGTTAGAGCTGTAATATAAAAATTAAAATTGTGTTATAATTTCTATTATATTGGAATTATTATTTACATTTATAAATGTTTGTTGCTATGTTATCTATATTTTATAATTGATTATATTAAATCTAACCTGGCCTTTCACTCTCTTTTAAAATTTGTAATTTCTTTCAATCTGTTTTTCTATTTATTTTACAATTTTACAATAAAGGACTTTTTAACAGCTAAAAATAAAGCAATTGATTATATGCTTTGGATAGATCATATGGTATGTGACTATATCTCAATAAAACTGCTTAATAAACAAATAAATAATTATACAAGAATAGCCAGAAATAGCAGCTGTGTACAACAGGGGAAACAGAGAGGCTGAGAGGTGAGGAATTTTCTTGTTTGTTTGCTTGTCTGTTTTTGTTTATTATTATCATTGAAATAATGAAAATGCTTTAATAATGATGGAGGTGATGAATGCACAACTATGTGATTGTACCAAATACCATTGATTGTACACTTTGGATAAATTGTATGCTTTATTAATATGTATGTATCAATAAAATTGATCTGTTTAAAAAAAAAAGGTGTAGTTAGACAGCTAATTGTATTAGGAAAATACAACTCAAATCAGTTTGAGTGCAAAAGGTATAATTTTTGAAACATCCTGGATTATGCCCTAGAATTAAAGGAAGAACAATAAGAATGAGATATTCTCTGGGGACAGGATTAGGAACAGGGATTCAAATATTGTCAGCCCTGTTTCTCTCTCTCTCCTGATGGCTCGCTTACTCTGTGGTCTCTTCTGTCTGCCCTATTCTATTCAGTACTGCACTGATGGTGCTACTTTCTTGGTTTTTCCATGTGGCAGGGGATAGGGCCATAGTCAGGGCCAAGGTCACATATTCACAGTTCCTGAACATAGAACAAAGACACTTTTTCTCTCCCAATTTCTGTCTAGAATATTCCTGAGACTAACCTGGTTTAGACCCCTGGCCCAGGAACTGCAATTACTGTTTATGGTCCATTTGGGCTGGTCATCTACCCTGGGTGGGCCAGGGCACTGGGTCTGCGACTGAGTGATTGGCTTTCCCCAGCAAAGCCTCCCAAAGGCGAAAGTTTCCAGGGTAGAGCAACAAACCCATAATCATTCATTCCTCAAAGTTGCTCTATGAGCTATCAGCTACAGGAAAGCTATTTTTCCCGTTTATAATTGAGAAACTAGAATAAGATACAGATTAAGATACACACACGTACACATAGTGGAACTGGAATGCAATCAGGCCATCTTCATGACATTCAAACAGCATTATTTTTGAAGATTTTAATAAACATGACTCAGCAATCTACTACTGATATAGTTGAGTTCTCAGACATTTGGTTTTAGGAAAAGCTGAGAATTTCAGATTTTGAAATTGATTGATTAAATATTTGGTTTTCAAAGGGCAGGAGAGATAAAGATGTTCTTTAACAGTCTGGAGACATGTTAGTCTGAATCTCTCTAATGATGCTGAAAACAGATGTTAGATAGTGTCTTAAGTATATTTTGTCCTTATTTATAGTGGCCTCCCTTCAGCTTCTGTCTCTAGAGAATAGGGAAAGTTCTGTGCTTTCAAAATTAACTCACACTTTGAGGTGAATTTGAGCATTTTACAACCAATTCTGATGTCATTGTTTAGTTTAGTAAAAGACTCATTTAGCTGAGTTCAGATCTCTGACAATTTAACTGGAAATGCCTAATGAGCTAAAATCTTTGAGATTATACATATTACTCTATTGAACTTTCTAGTTAATTACATGGCATAATGGTACAGACACAAATTGAGACATCATAATAAATGAGGGAAATGTTTTATTTTATTGCTGTGTTGTTCATGCAATCCAAGAAGGACCAAGTTTTACATAAGAGGGAAGGCATCCTAGTAGGAATTGAAGGCAAAGTTATTAAAAAACTTTGGGCTTTAAAAAATTAAATGATCATCAAAACTTGAAACATGAAAAACTGTAGAAGCAAATGTTATTCAAAAGTGTTTTACCTAATTGGGCATAACCCAGGTTGAAACCAAATTTTAGGGAGAGGATTTTACCAGGTATAATTATAGGCAGTCACATAATTGAAGTATTAAAAATATTTAATTCTGTAAATTTACATATACTTGAGACTTTTAAATAAGAATAATGCTCAAGGTTTATACAGATATATTACTCTAACATAAATTAGAAAAATGGGTTTTTATGAATAATGGAGAGATTAATTCATGGTACTTGATTTAGTATTAAAGCCACAGGCATAAGTACCTGATTTCTCTAGGATGGCAGTGATACAAAACAACTCCTTAAGCAAATTTAAAACAGTTATTTTGGAAGTACTGAGACTTCTTGGTGGTGTGCCATGATCAGATAATATACATGGGTTTGAGATACTAAATTCTTTGATTTCAGAAAGGTCAGAACAAGAAGCAATATGATATAGGGCAAAGACCATTGGACTAGGAGTCAGGAAGTCTGGACTTTAGTGCCTTGTTCTACAACCAAATAGCGAGGTGACCTTGGATGAGCCACTTAATCTCTTTGGGGCTTAGTTATTTCTGTAAAATAAGAAGGTTGGATAGATCATTTCAAAGTACATTCCAGCTCTAAATTCCATGACTTCTGTGTATGTAAATGAGATTAGCACAGTGCTTAGTGTATAATAGATAATTCAAAATATATTACTCCTTTCCCATCTTTCCTTTTCTTGCCTTTTATTTCCCCCAACCCTTCCCATGAACTCAAGCACGTTCTCACCAAACATTTATTTCTGTATCTTCAATACTTAACACAGAGACTGGGAAAAATTGCTGCTTATAAAAACGGCAGTACTACCATCAAGGAAATCAATCTCCTAAGGAAAATATGTAAATAAATTGCTTTATATTGTGATTAAAGCCCAAAAACACAGTAGAAATTTGAAAATAAATAAAAAATAACAGAAATTTATTGGTTCATGGTTTCAAAGTCTAGAAGGCTTGATTCCCTCTCAGGTCAGTATCTTCTGGCTGGCCGGCAATCTTTGGGGTTCTTTGGCTTTTCTGTCACACGACATCGTACATGGTGGTGCCTTCTCCTTTCTCTTCCAGGTCTGTTGACTTCCAGCTTCTGGCTGCTTCTATGGCTTTTTGTCTGTCTGGATTTCATTTTGCTTATAAAGGACTCCAATAATCCAGACTAAAGCCTAGACTGATTCAGTTGGCCATACCTTAACTAAAAATCACATCTTTGAAAGGTCCTATTTACCATGGGTTTAAACCCACAGGAATAGATAAGAACTTATTTTTCTTGGGTACATAATTCAATCCCCAACAGCATGTTGGAGGAGCACCAGAGAGTAGAACTGAGTAAGCAAAAGGCAGAATGGTAGATGACATCAGAGGGTTGGGGGAGGAGGGAATCACATGGATCCATAGGACTTTTGGCTTTTACTCTGTGTGAGATGGGAAGCCACTGTCATGTCTTGAGCAGAGAAGTGGTATGATCTGGTTTATTATTCAGAAGGCCCAGTTGGGTGTATTCAGGACTGGCTACATAATTTGCCAGACCCAACGCAAAATGCAAATATGAGACCACTTGTTCAAAAAGTATTAAGGATTTCAAGATGGTGACAGTAGAGCATTAAACAAGCATAGGACCCTTCTGAGTCATATGCCTGTGATGCCAGCTCTGTGTTGAATGCAGACTTCTGGGAGTGAAGGGCAGAGGCAATGAGACCCACAAGGAGGTAATGACGTAATCTAGGAGAGAGAGGGAATGGAGGGGTAGACTACAGAGACAGCAAAGTAAATAGCAAGGAGTAGGCACACTTTTTTTTGAAGGTAGGGCTGATGAGATTTGCTAATGGATTAGATGAAATTTATTGAGAAAGGAAAGAGGAGGAGTACTTGGACTTTGAGATCCTATTAGTCAAGTGAAGATGACATGTTGGCTGTTGATTATATGAGTTTGGAATATGAGGGGAGAGATCCAGGCTGTAGATCTAAATTTGTAGATCCACCTTTCTTTATGGTCTCATCACCATAAAGAAGATATTCAAGACTGTGAGAACAGATAAGTTATGGACTGAGTACACAGAGGAGAAGAAAAGGACTGAGATACAAAACACTCTACTGTTTAAAGATTAGGAGCATACAGAGGAACACGCAAAGGAGAAGTAAAAGGAGCAGTGAATGAGGAGAGTAATGATTCTGGGGCCAAGAGAGGAAAATGTGTCCAGAAGAAAGTGTTGTTCACATCAAATGACTCAAATAAGTTGAGAACTGAGAATTAATAATTGAATTTAGTTACATTGAATTGTTGGTGTTCTTGGTAAGAGCTGCTTTGGTTGAGTGGTGGAGATTAAAGCTTTAGAGTGGCAGCAATTTAGAATGAAAGGAGAGGAATTGAAGATAGTCAACACAAACAACACTTTCAAAGAGCCTTTATTACAGATGGGCAGAATCAAGATCTGAGGCTTCAGGAAAGAGATAAAGGAATGGAAAACTTGTCTTGCAGAGTGCAACAGAAATGGTTTAGAGAAATTAGAATTGCCAGAGAGCACTAAGGGTGCAATGGAGGTTAGAGGTGATACATTTAGAGTAAGACCTGTCAGCTTGAGTATTTTTCACCAGTTTCTTTTCTCTGTGCAAGCACAGATAGTCATCTTTTACTACACATGTAATACAAGTTGATGAGAGCAGGACAACCAAACAATTGTTACATGTTCAACCACAGTAGGGCAATCATAGGTAGAGATAATAAAAAAATAAGAAGCAATGAATCACAGCCCCAAACGCAATAGTAGAGCAGCATCTGTGGTTAAACGAGAATCACAAATAGACTAGATCTGCTGACATTCAGCCAAGGTGTGTCCATGAATCCAGAAAAGCACATGTCTTAGGTTGCCAGGGCTGCTATAACAATCAAAATATCAGAAGGATTGTGCTTTCTCTGAAGTTTTTAGTGTTCTGGTGGTGGTTTTCCAGTACAACTCAATCTCTACTTCCATCACATGGCCCTCTGTCTCTGACTCCTCCTGCTACTGACTGTCCAAATTTCCTCTGCTTAAAAGGACTCCAGTCATAATGGATTAAGGGCCACCCTGATTCAGTTTGGCTTCATCTGAATAGGATCTTCAAAAATCATATTTACAAATGGCTTCACATCCACAGGACTGGGAATTAAGATTTGAATATGTCTTTGTGGGAGCCATGATTCAGTCCATAACAGCTCAGAGAGTGGATTGCTTGCTCAAATTTCATCCCACTGTTTGACACAGTGTAGACTTAGGTGCAGATAGGTCTAGGATGGAGTCATAAATAGTGGCAGTTCCTGGAAATTTCTAATCATTAACATCAATGCAAGAGTGAGTCTTTTTATATATCTCCTATGTAATTTAATTATTAATATGAAATGTTTCAGAGACATTGAGCACTTAGTCTCATTCCAGCCCATGGGGGCTCAACTCCATCACCTTCTCCCCGTCCTTTGGCCTTGTTGACTTCCTATGTCCCAATTCTATAGATACCTTCATATCCCAGTAGATCTCTTACTCCTCCCATAAACATCAAATATTTGCCAATGACATCTTGCACAGGAGTTCCTATGGGGATTTTATGATTGCACTCTCCTCTCAATTACCTTTTTAAAGGAATCCATAAGTGTTTAGTCTCTTCTGTGGTCCTCTCCATGGGATTGCCTTGCTTGTGCCTCCACCTGGCCCCTGACCCCATGTCTTTTATAATCCCTTTGCCTCCCTGTGTTGACTTGTGATGTGTCAACCTCGGTTAGACTGAGCTAAAATCTCCCGAATCCCATTTCTAATATGCTTCTGGTTAGGGAGGGCCACAAAAGATATTCTCTCAGGAGAGTTGAAGACAGCTATTTTGCAGCTTACACACACTTTCTACCATTCATTTAAACACTAACCTCTTGGTGCTGCTATGAAGGGACAGTGCAAATGTGATTAAAGTTGACTTTCAGTGGAATTTAAGTTAATCAAAAAGATTATCCTAGGTGGGCCTGACTTAATGAGTTTGAAGGTCTCTAAAGGAGGGTTTTGTGTTGGATGTGGTGGGAGGTGTGGGAGGTGGGCAACATGGGAATCCGAGTGGGTTCCGTATAATATTTTAGGTAATCTAAGCACCTCTTAAAATATATGTATATATATATATAAAAAATAACATTTTTGTAAGCAAATACACATATATGCATATATATTTATATATCATTTTACAAATGTTTGTATGTATTGTGAGAATTTTGATTTTTACCCATAATAAAAAAAAAAAAATAAAAAAAAAAAAAAAAATAAAGGAGGGTTTTGGCATTCCCTGAGGGAGAGACTTGAAACAGCTACTGGGTCTGCAAATTGCTGTCCCTTTCTCTGATCTTCCTTCCCGATGGTCACTTGTGGACAATAAGCTTCAGCTTGCACCCTTAGGTTCCAGCTAGCTTGAGATCTTCCAAGCCTCCTCAGAATATTCTCTGGCTGGCTGCATGTCCTACAGACTTTACACTTGCTTAGCAAGCGTCTACAATTGCATAAGCCAATTCCTGGTAAAAAGAAATCCCTTAAAATTCATACATAAATATCTTCTACTAGTTCTGCTCCTCTGGTTGAACCTTGATTGAATATTCCTCATGGTATAGACTGCCCCTCCCTGCCATCCTTTCTTCCTCTGTAAATATTTCACATTTTTCAGGTAGTATAGAATGAATATTCAATTTCTGTCTCTGATACTTTCTAGCAATATTTTAGGAACCTTTCTTGAACTTCCTGAGTCTTAATTCCCTCATCTATAAAATGGATCTGAGAGTTGACTCAGGGCTGGAAGCTGGGTATGGGAATATGACTTTACATTGGGGTGACTGACTCTATCTTTCTGCTTATCCAGCTCTTGATCACCTTTGATTTATTTTGTATTTATCATTTATCTTGCACTTGTGAATGCCATGTGTTATAAGCCATATCCATAGAGCCCTACAAGTCAGGCTCTCCGGGATGCCCTTCCAACCTTGCTGCTCATATGGCAATTATTACCATCTTGCTTCTGTCAGTTAAGTGCAACCATCTGGACCCTATTCCATGCTCTCCACTGACACAATGGGGTTTGTGTAACAGTGTCTTCTATTAATTCTGGCCCAAAGAGAAAGCCACATTTCTTCTCACCAGCACATTTACTTCTTTGGTCAATTGAGAGTTCTTTTGATCCTTCCATGGAATAGACTTGACCAGTTGATTTGTTAGACCTTGATCAGTATACCCACTCTTTTATGCTCTCTTCTTTGTCTTTTGATTCTTTCTTCCACTGTCTGCCACAGCAGATCTGGAATTTCTATTTCATCTAGTATGGACTATTGCTTTATCCAAATGTCCAAGAGCCATTCTAACAGATATTAGTACCATCACCTCTTTTCTTTGCTAGGGTATTAAATTTCTTGTCATGGGAGAATGGTCCCATGTCAACAAATTCTCCCTTATCTGTTTTTATGTTTTGCTTCTCTTAATCCAGTACTCTCAGTTTCCTTTCTTTATATACACTCCTGGCTCCTGCCAGTACATGTTGGGTAGTCCTTTACTCTTTCAGTGTATAATCCTTTTCTTTCCTTAGCAGGCCCAGCAATTCTTCAGCAATATATCAAGGCTGAGATATATCCCTAACTGAGGGTCTGGTTGTGAGGAGGAAGGTGGGGTAGATCCTGAGGGAGTATTGTATTGTCTTTTAAGAATAGATTTATGCATCATCTGCAAGCAAGGGGGACATGTTTGCCTCTAACAGGGAGGAGTGAGACACTTCTGAAGGCCCATAGGGTTCAGCAAGATTTGGGTTTCAAAGTTCTCAAGGGCATTGACACAGATGTCCCTAACTTTAGTCCAAGGGCCCCATTTCTTCCTAATTAGAGGCTTTTCTTTGGTGTAGCAGACTTGCTGGGGCTAGAGTTCAACCTTCTCTGAAGCTGCTCTACCCTCATAATTAAGTTCTTGTACTGACCGGAGCTTTTAGCTACTTTCAGCAAGTGATCCAGCCCCAAAATCCCACTTCCTAGGGCCATTTCTGGGACACATTGTCTTAAGTTGAGGTTCCTAACAGATCTGAGATGGAGATTTGTGTGTAGGATGTTTATTGTCTAGTACCTTCAGGAACAACACTTTATAGAAATATAGGAAGCAAAATTGGGCAGAAGCAGAAATTCCATTGTGATGAAATTATAGCAGAAGTGCCAGATAATCCTTTAGGGATCTCTAGAACTGAAATGGCCTTTCAGAGTTATCCACAAATTGATGTAAGAGGATCAGGTCTTTATACTTTACATTAACCAGTCATTTAATGTATACTACCCTAGGGAAGGGTTGGTTGTAATCTTGGACGAAGCAGGTCCCTGTGACAAAGAGCAAGTGTAAGAGGGACATGTAGCTATGATATATCAGCAGCCAACACTTCCAGTAGCTGGGAAATGAGTGCCTTGGTCTTCATGAGCGCATATGAGCAGCACACTATAGCATCCAGGACGATAAATAACTCATTCCTACATTTACATGTTTATTTTCAGACAATAACTAGAATATATGCTCTAAGAAACAGAACTCTTGTCTATCTCATTCATTGTTACATCCCCAGATATAACAGTCTGGCTCAGTATTTATTCAATAAGTATTTGTTGACTAAATGACTGAACTGAATGAGTAATTAAAGCATATTTATGGGTGCTACATTTCATAAACTGACAATCACTTGATACATTAAAGGGAATGCTAATAAATGAAAATACAAATAAGAAAGCACCCCAAAGCACTTCGTTAGTTTCACATTAAAGTACAAATCTCTAGCATGAAAATATTTGGTTTTCTGAAATTGAAACCCCTTTTAATGTATTAAATGATCTGACGAATGGCATGGGCAATATACTCAGTTTTAGTCATGAACTTTTCCTCTGCTGTGGATTCTTAATAAACTGATTTGGCTATAACTGGTATTTAAGACTATTAAGAAAGATATTCTAATTGGATCAGCTCTTGTAGTTGGACTGATTCAAATGGTTTTGCACCTAGATATCAGTAATATTCACTTTCAACTGCCTCTCAATAGATTTTTTTTTTTAAATTTTGAACTTAGGTTTTCAAATATTTTTATGATATTGTCAACATATAGAGTCATCTGAAATATTTTTCTCTAACCATATTCTATTGAATATTAGCACTTGCATATGGAATGAGAAAAAAATAAGTCATCTTGATCACTCTTTAAGTACTCCCAAATTGCAAAATGTCACAAAAACACATTTTCTTTCCCCAATTTTAACAATCACTGTGTGTGACACAGGTTTACAGTTGAAAACAAATGACTATATTTATTACAAAGAGCAAATATCAGGAATTGCAGTGTGAGGAGCAAGAGGCCTGTTTGCCAAGAAAAAAAAATCTGGTGAAAAGTATTTTTTAAAAAACAACCATTTCAAGTCTCTAAGGGCAAACAGCAAATGAAGAATCATTAATTCAGAAAAATCTACTAAAACTTGTTAAGGACAATAAGAAACTGTGGCAATTGAGCCACGACCTTCTTGCTCACCCCCCAACTCCACCTCAACTACAACTCCATTCCAAGTGGTTATGGACAAGAACCAGGGAAATGGACAGCTAAAAAAAAGTCCTCATGGGGTCAGAACAAACTTCAAAGACTGGCCTCCAAAAGGGGCCTAAATTTAATTGGATCAGACTATGGGCAATTTTTGCCAAGGGCATTATAAAAAGCAATAGAACAATCAGCTAGCAATTAGCCTAACAGCTGGTTGTGATACCAAAGGACATAGATAGCTTAACAGAGAGATCAGAGAAAGAGAAATTTGAAGAGAGCCCTGCTAAAAACCACTGCCATCTGAAGGTAAAGTGGTGGAAGCTCAAGTCATAGGTTTCATACTATGAGGAAAATAGACTGTACCAAAATAGTTTACTAAGTCAGTAAAGAAATAAACAAATAAACAATAACATCCACAAAAACAAAAGGGGGAAGGATATCAGTATACAGAGTTGCTACAATGTATTAACTAAATGTTCAGTTTTCAACAACAACAAATATAAGACCTGAAAAGAATCAGGAAAGCACGATCTATACACAGGGGGAAAAGCAGGCAAACAAAACTGTGGGTGGCAACCAAAACTGTGGGTGGCCCCAGACAGTAATTTGGATCCACATGAAAAGACAAAGAGCACTGGTAAAGGTAATGATGCAATTATAAAAGACTGTAAAAATGAATATATATTCTTCTTTCTATTCTTAACTGATTTAAAAATGACTTATAGTAATTAATGACATTGGATTATACACTTAAAAATGACTAGTGACAAATTTTCTTTTATATATAAGTTAACAAAATAATATTTTTTAAAAAAGCAATTGTATAAAAGAATATATACATAATTGTATTACTGAACCTATGACACATAGAAATGCAAAATATTTGCAAATAACATGAAGAAGGAAGGGAGTAGCAAAGCTGTATTAGAGTAAGAAAATAATACCAAGTGGTAACCTGAATCCACAGGAACAAAGAAAGAGAAACAAACCTGGTAAATAAGAAGGTTAATATAACAAATTCTATAAATATATGCTTACTTTCCTTTCTTTTCTCAGCATCTTTAATAGACATAAAATTATATAAAGTAATAATTCTAACAATATTGTGGAGTTTGTAACATATAGATATAATATATATAACAACTATAGCCCAAAATGGGGAATAGAGAATAGAGCTACATAAGAATAACATTTTTATATTTCACTGAAAGTAAATTAGTATAAACCTGAAGAATATTCTGGTGAGTTAAGCTGTATATATTAAACCCTAGAGCAAAAGAAAATAACTAATAAAAGATGGAAAAAAGGCACTAAAATAATTAAAATGTTACACTAAAAATTATTCACTTAATGCAAAAGACAATAGTAAAGGAGAACTAGAGGACCAAAAAAGACATGAGGCATATAGAAAACAAAAAGTAAAATAGCAGACATGAATCCATAAATATAAATAACATTAAATGTGAATGGATTAGATAATCCAATCCAAAGGCAAAGACTGTCAGACCAGATAAAAAAAATCCAACTATATGCTGTCTATAGAAGACACTTTAGATTCAAAGACACAAATAGGTTGAAAGTAAAGGATAGCAAATGATATATCAATCTTAAAGTTGGAGTAGCTATACTTAGGCAAAATAGACTTTATAACAAGAAATAATGTAACTAGAGATAAAGAAGGGCATTTTATAATGATAAAAGGATCACTATATCAGGAATATATAACAATTATAAACATATATGAACAACAGAGCCCCAAAATACATGAAGCAAAAATTAACAGGATTGAAGAGAGAAATAGAAAATCCAGCAATAGTAATTGGAGACTTCAATACCCCATTTTCAATAATGAATAGAACAACTAGACAGAAGATAAACAAGGAAAAAGAAGGTAACACTATAAACCAACTACACCTAACAGATACCTATAGAGCATTCCACACAGCAACAGTGCTACCATAAGCATGGCACATTTCCAATAAAAGGGCCTGCCTGAGATAGCATCACAAAGGAGCAACACGTCTCTCAGTGAGAAGGTGATTTATTGTGAGTGCACAACCAAGGAACTGGGAGAATCTTCCCAAAACCAGTTCAAAGAGAAAATGGGAACTGTATTAGTCAGCCAAAGCATTGCTGATGCAAAGTACCAGAACTCTGTTGGCTTTTATAAGGTGTATTTATTAGGGGTAGAAGCTTACAGTTACCAGGCCCTACAGAGTCCAACTCAGGGTACCCTAAGAGGTACTCTCTCACCCAAAGTCATTGGTCATGTGTTGGAGCAAGACAGCAGGTGATGTCATCAAGGGTTCAGCCTTCCTTCTTCCTCTTAAGGCTGCATGGTCCCAGCTCCTTCCAATCTCAGCTATAGGCTGGCATAAGGCTAGTCTCTCTCTTCGGAGCTCATTTCTTTCCAGGCTCAGATGCTCAATTCTCTTCACAAGATCAGCTGTAGACTATTAGGGTCATGTCTCTTCCCAGGGCCTCTGCTATGTCTAATAAACTGTCTCTCTTCCTCTATGTTCTTTTTCTCTGTGTGTTTGCTTCTACGTGAGCATCTGTTTTATCCCTAAGGGAGCTGGGACTCGACTTAATGATGTGGTAGGATCAGAGCCCTAATCTTAACATAATTTAATCAGATATCTCAGCTGAATCTAATTCAATCAAAGGTTATCATGCCAGAGGAACAGACCAGTTTACAAGCATAATCTGTATTTCTTTTTGGAATTCATAAATAATATCAAACTGCTACAGCAACTAAGGTTTTTACAGGCAAAAGAAAAGGGTAGGGGAAAAGAAAAGCAAGTAAAAACAAAAAACGAGTGATGCCAGGGGTCTTGTGAGGAAGGTATGTGCAATTTCTCTGTCCTGTGTTGTCTCAACCACATCAAACTTGTCCTTGATTTCAGTGGCTGATAAACCACAATTTAGATATAGTTGTGCAAGTGCAAGGCCTTCTTGGCTCCTTTCTCAGTCAACTGCTCAAAGATATCATGTTTTTTTGTCTCTGAGAAAAGTTACACATTTACACCATTTTGTCTGGTTTTGCTTTGAGATATTATCTTATATCTGTAGGCAAAACTAAGAAGGCCTGGCTAATATCCTTTAGGGAACTAAATGCAAAGAGTAAACTTCTAAAATTAGATTAATATAAAACCAAGTCAATTAGTTTTAGAATTTTCAAAGCTGCTTAAGTGAAGAAATTTTAATAAGCATATTTTCCAGCTATCAACAGCATATATACATTCTTCTTAAATGCACATGGAACATTCTTTGGATAAAACATACACTAGGTTATAAAACAAGTGTCAATAAATTTAAAATAGTTAAAACTCTACAACTAATGGTCTCTGATAACAATAGAGTGAATTCAAATTGAAAGAAAGAAATTTTGGAAATTCACAAGTATGTAGAAATTAAATAACATACTCCTAAATAACACATGGGTCAAAGAAGAAATCACAAGGTAAATTAGAAAGTACTTTTTAGATGAATGAAAATGAAGACAGAAAATATCAAAATTTATAGGATGCAGATAAAGCAGTGTTTGCAAGGAAATTTATACCTGTAAATACCTATATTAAAAAGAAGAAATACCTCAGATCAATAACCTAAACTCTTACCTCAAGACACCAGAAAAAGAAGATCAAACCACCAAGAGAGCAGAAAGAAGGAAATAATAAATTTAGAGCAGATATTACTATCAAGGCTACAGAAATAAAGAATCCTCTTTAAGAGTAAGAGTATATTATGAGCATCTCTATGTTAACAAATTAGAAAACTTAGGTGAAATGGACACATTCCTAGAAAGACATCAACTACTGAAGCTAATTCAAGAAGTAGAAACTATGAATAGACCTATAAAAAGTGAAGAGATTGAATTAGTAGTAAAATAATCTTCCCATAAATCCCAGTATCACAAACTTCACTGGTGAATTCTATTAAACATTTATAGAAGAATTAATACAAAGAGGAGGAAACACTTCCTAACTAATTTCATGAGGCCAAAACCAGACAAAAACATCACAAGAAAAGAAAGCTACAGACCAATGTATCTTTTGAATATAGAACCAAAAATCCTCAACAAAATACTAGCAATCTGAATCCAGCAATATAGAAAAAAGATTCTTCACATTGACCAAGTGAGATTTATGCCAGGAATAGAAAATGTAATATCCTAAAAATCAGTTAATGTCATACACAATATCCATAGAATAAAATAATAATACACACATGATCATCTCAATAGAGAAATGCATTTGACAATATTCAACACCCTTCATGATAAAAAACACTCATAAACTAGAAATAGAAATGAACTTCCTCAAACTGATAAAGGGTATCTATGAAAAACCCACAGCTTAAATCATACTTAATGGTGAAAGACTGAAAGCTTCCCTCCTAAGATAAAAAACAAGATAAAGATGTGCAATCTCACCACTTCTATTAAATAATAATTGTACTTGTGGTTCTAGCCAGGGCAATTAAGTAGGAAAATAAAATAAAAGACATCCATATTGGAAAAGAATAAGTAAAGCTATCTCTATTCACATATGGTATGATTTTGTACATAGAAAATCCTAAGGAACCTACTATAAAACCATTAGAACTAATAAATTATTGTATTATTTAGGTTACAGTATACAAGATGAACATACAAAAATCAATTGACTATTTATACACTTGCAATTAACAAGCCAAAAATGAATTTTAGAAAATTCCATTTAAAATAGCATCAAAATAAAATAAAATACTTAGGAATAAATATTAGGAAAGAAGTGAAAACTTACATTCTGACAACTATAAAACATTGCTGAAATAAATAAAAAGACCTAATGAATGGAAATATATCCGATGTTCAGGCATCAGAAGACTTACTATCTTAAAACTTAAAGATGGCAACACGCTCCAAATTGATGCAGTATCTATCAGATTCAATGCAATACCTAAAAGAATCCCAGCTTACTTCTTTGCAGAAATTGACAACTTGATCCTGATCTGAAAATTCACATTGAAATTACTGGGGCACTGACTAGCCAAACGATCTAAAAAACGAACAAATTTGGAGGACTCACATTTCCCAGTTTCAAAACTTGCTACAAATCTACAGTAATCAAAGCAATGTGGTACAGGCATGATGACTAATACATAGATCAATTGAATACAATTGAGAGTCCAGAAATAAATCCTTACATTTATGCTCATTGTTTTGGTCAAGGGGCCAAAACAATTCAATGTGGTTAAGAATAGCCTTTTCAAATGTTGCTGGGACAACTGGATATACACATGCAAAAAATGAAGTTGAACTCCTACTTCACATCATATACAAAAATTAAGTAAAAATGTTCAAAGACTTAAATGTAAGACCCTTAGAAGAAAGCATAGGTGTAAATCTTTGTGACCTTGGATTAGCAATAGTTTCTTGTTGCACAAGTAACAACAACAAAATATATGTAAATTGGACTTTACCAAAACTAATTTTTTCCAAAGGACACCATCAAGAAAATGAAAAGACATCCCACAGAATGAGAGAAAAATTTTGCAAATCATATGTTTGATAAGGGACTTTTGTCTAGAATGTACAAAGAACTTTTGCAATTCAATAATAAAAGGGCAAATAACCAAATTTAAAAAATAGTAAAAGGGTCTGAATAGATATTTATCCAAAGATGGCCAATTAGCATATGAAAAGATACTCAACTTCATTAGCCATTGGAAAAATTCAAATCAAAACCACAATGAGATACCACTTCATACCTGCTAGAAATGCTATAATTAAAAAGACATATAATAACAAGTGTTGGAATGATATGAAGGAATTGGGCCTTTCTTGCACAGCTGGTGGGAATGTAAAATGGTGCAATCACTTTGGAAAACAGTTTGGTAGTTCCTCAAAAATTTTACATAGAGTTAGCATGTGGTCCAGAAATTCTGCTCCTAGGTATATACACAGAAAAAAATGAAAATGTGTGTCCATGCAAAAATGTACATATGGGTGTTCATAGCAGCATTATTCATAATAGCGAAAAATGTGGAAACAATCTAAATGTCCATTGTCAACTGAGAAACAGATAAACAAAATGCCATATAGCCATACAATGGAATATTTTCAGCAATGAAATATTTTCACTGATACATGCTTTGACAAGAATGAACTTTGGAAACATTATGCTATGTGATAAAAGTCAGTCACAAAGGACCATTGTATGATTCCATTTATAGGAAATGCCCAGGAGGTATCCATAGAGGTAGAAAGTAGATTAGTGGTTGCCTAGGGCTGGGGGTTTTGTAGAGAAAAGGGGTATTACTGCTAATGGTATGGGATTTATTTTTGGTGTGAGGAAACTATGCTGAAATAGATAGTAGTTCTTGTTGCACAGTCTATTAATATGCTAAAAATCACTTAATTGTATACATTAAATGGGTGAATTGTATGGTATGTGAATTATATCTTAAAGCTGTTAAGTTAAAAAAAAAAGCACAATTTAGAAGAGTTAGATTCTGTAGGTAAAGGAATTTTGGAAACACCTTACCAGTTTCTTTTGCTTATATTTACCTTTTTATGTGTGTACATAGATAATATATGAAAAAAAATTGAACAAATACATCGAAAAATTATTTCAATAAGTATAAAATTATAAGTGATAGGAAAGTTTTGTGCCATAGTTTACTATGTAGCTTCTTTTCTTTCTTGGGGCTATGTAAAATAATGGCGAGTCAGTCTTGACTCTTGCAAATATAGTATTGAATGATAGAAGTCCTGAACAAAATAATATATAATATAAGAGTCTATATGTAGAAAATTCAAAGTGAAACAGTCATAATCAAAATGCAGTGTTAGAAGTAAAGGCAGGTGTTACCTTCCAAGATAATAGAGGGACCATGAGAAAGGCTTATAGGCTGGCAGTATTCTATTTCTCCACCAGAATGGCAGTCACACGAATCTTTGCTTTGTATTTTTCATTGAAGTATATTTATGTTTTGCACATTTTTCGGCATGTGTGTTATGCTTCAATACATTTTAAAAAAATGTGAACAAAAGAGTAAATACCATGTCAAAGGAAGTAAATTACATCTCTAAATTTATGGAGCAAATAACTGGTCAACTAGAAGAAGTATCTAAAGATAAATTATATTTTCTTGCTGATTGCTACCACTCAATCTTTTTTTTTCACTACCATCCAAAATACAGGTACTAGGTTAGAACTACCATTTGTAAAAGTAAAACTCAACATTTTAGAACAGTATCAATAGTAAGTTTAGGGACTGCAACATCAAGAATCAAGATAAAATGGCAAAATATTCCAGGTGTACAGTATCTTCAGATATTCACAAATGTTATTGAATAGTTTTGGAAATGGGTGTTGGCTTTTATTTTTCCTGAAAATTTAGAAAGTGAAAAAAAGTCTTGGAAAAAATTACCTATAATGCTATTTCCAAATTATAAGCACTGTTAATTGTTTTGGTTTATCTCTTTCCAGTTTCATGTTTATAAATCTAGATGTACATATTTATTTATACATATAGATATATACATCTAATCTCTATCCAAATATTAGAAGCAAACTACTCTTAAGAAAAATTTCCAAAACTTGAAAATAAGTCGAAAAGATTACTGCATAACCTTCCAAACTCATAGCAGAGACTGTGAAGGGCTGGACTGAGTCATTTGCCATTCTAAGGGACAGTAATTTTGTTTGACTTAATACTTACTATTGATTAAGGCCCAGAATCTAAAAAGTATCGTGTTAACTTGTATAAGATTGATAAGTTGCAAATTATAATTTTTCTGGTAGACATTCAAATGATTTTTATCCTATAGAAAAGAAAACCCCCAAAGGTTACAATTTTAATGACTTGTATCTAAACTGGCAATCTTATTTCAGCATACTTTCTTTCAGTAACTCTCTTTCAATCTCACATATCCTCCTCTGATCTGGGTTTACCATTCTTCTTGCTCTTTCATTAATGAGTTAAAAAAAATCTTTGACATCTGTTCACTACATTTATGTATGACAGTCATGTTTTTAACTTTTTGATAATTATACTTTGACATGCCGTAGATCAGTGGTTCCTAGATTTTCAGATTTCATGGAGGAGAAAAATTATTAAAATGAAATTAAGTTGGGTGACTGAGCTAGAGTTGCCATTTTTTATTTTTCCACCTAATGTCAATTAAAAAAATTATGATCTCAGAAAACCATCATCTATTAATACCAACATTTCATAAAAGGCAGTGCAGGACTTTTTTTTTTCACCAAAAAAGTAGCTGTAAATGTAGTATAAACTATGTAAAATTATGAAAACCCACACCCATGTACTTATTTTTCTCATTGCACTGCATATTGGTGAAAAACTCAATGGTAGACATGATTTAAGAAGCATTGGTTGCAGAACCCATGCAAGTTCTTTATTCCTTAATTTAAGATCTTTATGGAATGCAGTCTATGTCCTAGTAAGTGCCTACTATGTGACAAAAGATCACCAATTATATGCCAAGGAGACATTTTCTGACATGATTTCTGATGGGAGAAAATATATTCCAGTGAAGGAAGAATGACATTGAATAATTCCCCAAGTAAACATATAATTAAGAGTGTGCTAAATGTTATGAAGAAAGAGGACAAGCTGAATAGTGTGCATTCAACTGCTTATCCTCAATTCACTTAGTGAAACCTGCAACCCTGGTAGAAAGGCCTAGCAAATTATTCTCAGAAGTGCTTCTCCCTACATAAGAAAGCACCTTCCTCTTCTTGAGAGTCAAATATCTGACTATTTTTTAAGCTAGCAGATCCTCAATTGTAGTAGACCTTGACTTGCATAGTACTCTGAGCTAAAGAGAGAAGTCTCAGAAAAACCAGAGACCTCCTACCTCTCACTTGCCTCCTTCATCCCTAAATGAAAGAAGCTAGGCACAGAAAAGTTACTTATAGATAAAAGAAATTAAAATGAGACCAATTCATAGTTAACAGTCTTTCTAAGAGACACAAAAGTGCTTTGTTGAAGCTGATAATAATGCTATATAGTCAATTGTTCCTAATTAGCTCAATGAATCCTCAGACTCAAGCCCTAAAGCTAGGAAGCAGTTCTACAAGGAGAGAAGAGCATTATCGTGTGCAAATCTCCTTATTATAAACTTTCTGGAGACAAATTTCAACTCAATTGAATAAGCATGGGCAATTGAGGCTTCAGGATAGTTTGTAAATATGTAAGAAGGGAAAACTACCAGACCAAGGAATTTGTGCAATCCCATTCTATGTCACGGAAAGTTGACAGGAGGGCTGGGGCCCAGAAGTCAATAAAAATTAGGACTATTGGACTCTTGCTTTAACAAATATGGGATGTATCCCACAAGAGAAAAAAAACGAGAAAGTGTTTGGACTGGGCCTCTGAGACAATGAAAGGATCAGAGAATCCCTGAAGGTGGTGAAGAAAGTCTTCCAAAAACCTCTGAGCAGGCTTAAGGGATAATTATTTAATCTATGGAAAACTAGTCATGTAAGATATTGTGAAGACAACAACCTCATTTTGGAACTCAAGGTAAGAAAAGAGACGTTTGATGAAGTTTAGCAGTGTCAATTCTTCTCCCCAAAATACCCCCAGAAAAGCCTATTGGTCAAACAAAACTAAGTTAGATTTAATGGCTGTAAGAATGAACAACTTGATAAAATATTGATAGCATCTCAAATGGGGAAATTATGGAATTGTATTTATAAGATTTTAGGGCTGCCAAGGTTGGGAGATTACAAAGTGTGGCTTTTAAGGTGGGGAACTTGTTGTGACTGGGCAGATTTTATGATATAAAAATGGTTGATTGATGGGCATAGCAAGATGAGGTTCTTGAAGAAGAGTCTTGATAAACAAATTGTTAGATTTGATAAATAAATTGTTAAATTGGCTCTTACCTTCTGGGAGCAAGTATTTCCTGGAGCAAGCAAATAATTATTTTTGCTTGGTCTGGTTATTTATTTACATATTTTTAACATAAGGAACAGGAAGGTATACATGATCCAGTATTGTTTAACTTAAGGATTTGGAATTATGTTGGTTTCAGTTCTCAAGGCTCCTTTTGGTATTTATTCAGCCTAAACTGGAGGATAGACCATTAGCATCTAGGGACATGATCAGTCCAGATCTACATTACTGTTTGATTTGTCGTGGTCACATGAAGATGTCCATTCTCATGGTAGTCATTCCAACCTCTATTAGAGATAGATTTTCTTGGTTTTTTTTGTTGTTGTTGTTGTTGGAAGATCATGTTTGGATCATTTGATGGAACAGTGGTTGTGCATCAGAATTTAAGTCTCTGAAGAGCACACATTTGAGAGTTGCAACATAGACAAATGCTAAGAGAAAGATTAGGGTCTGAGTTTGTAATCACTTCTAAGGCAGGAGCCAAGAGTAACCAAATTAAACTAAGAGAATTGATTCCATCCCCAATCTAAAAACTACACACAAGCAGATATGAGGGTATTAACCAAGTTAGGTAATTTCATGATTTTCATATTTGCTTCCAGATAATTTTAGTAATATTATAGATATAAAAGAGTGTAACATTCTTCCCCTAAATCAGCACATGTTCTACCTTGAAAGACCTCTATTTTGAAATACTACATGTCCAAATCCAAGAATCTTTTGGGCAAGGAGTTCTATGGCTTTAATGATGTTGCCTGGTTCCCCTGCTAGTCTCTGAACCATTAGATGTATGTAGGATTCTGCCTACACTTCAAGCCTTGTATCAAATAAAGTGTGAAATGGAGAAGACTGAGGCAGAATAAAGCAATCCAAAATTTCCCTTCAGTGGTTACTTTTTAAATGTAAACTGAAGCTCTGATATTTTTCCTTCTTGAATTAAATCCTCTAAATGACTCTTGCTGAGAAAGGGTATTAATGGGTCAAAATGGACCCAGAGTGAGATTAAGGACTCTCTTGAGGGCAGAAATCAGTTTACTGACATTATTGATCCCTGTTCAACTTGCAAGTAGCAGCCAATAGTCTTTCATGCTTTAAACCCAACCACATTGTTAAGGGGCCGCCCAATTATCTGCTTTCAGTGGAAATACTAATAAGCGATATTGAATAGAGTTGGCCTGTCACTAGCCAATGAAATTTGTAGTACAGAGATAATCAGGTGGATCTAAAGCAAAAGAGATGAAAGTTTAGCTTAAATAATACACCTTTATATAAGGTCTGTAGAAGTGAAAACAGCCTCCAAAAATACCATCTTTTCCCTACATTTTTAAAGCTCTATTTCTGTGAAAACTTGATTACAAAAGCTGTCTCTTCTGTGTATTTTTTTTCCTACAGGAAAAGGAACACTTCTATCTAGATTTGACCTAATAGCTTCTTTACATTTCTGGTTATCTGTTCTGTTGTATTTTTTGCCATTCAAATGAATTGCTTGGTGGTTGAGACCGATTTAGTAGGAACCAACTGATTTATAACAAGAAAATGTTAACAAATGAAGCTGGGTAACACCCAAAGGAAAGTTAATATAAACCCAAAAGTCATTCTGATGGCATGTTTAACCAAATCACAGTCAAATTATAGGTAGTATTGGACTCATACCAGGAAGTTTCCAATTATGCAAAAAATTATTAAGGGGGTATCTTATAGAGATCATCGTTAAAAGTAACAAGTGTCTGTTAACAATCAAGAATTTTTACCATAAAAAAGGAAAAAATAGTCAGGAAAATAGAGACAAACTATGCAGATGAAAACATGGTAATCTGTGATTCTGATCATGTGGATCTTGTTCATAGATGTTGAATAGAAGCTGTCAACGTTTCACAGTTTTCTCCTTGATGTGAAAGTCTTTGTTGGGTCTATCTCTATCCAAAAATCATGTGCTTCTGGAGGATTCTTAAGGATTCTCAGTTTGACGTCCCTTGCTGGGACAATTCTCCACTCTTTCAGGGATGAATTACATCTCTTTAATGGACAGATTTAAGTACCTAAGAATCCATACCCTATAGCTTTTTCATTGTGTTAATTATTAAAAGGACCTAATAAAATTCTTTTCATCAAACCTCAATAGCAGTTATTCTGTGATATTTCTTCTAAAGACCAAATATCCTGGAATGTTAGCATAATGGAAGAAAGTGAAGTTCTCTCTGAGGCATAATACACAATAAATTTATACCTGTGTAGTCAATAATCATTCTGGGAGTAAGAATATATAATGAATAGTGAGGACCTTGACAAATCTCCACCATGTATTGATTTGTGACAAAAAGTTTACTATGATTATCACTAATTAACCTAGGTATTGCAATCTAATAACCTAGAAATTAAATCTTTTTAGACAATTTTTGTATCAGTTTGTGTATATGAACATATGTTTCTTTTATTATAAAACCATCATGGAAATAAGTTTATCTATTAGATTTATATATAATTAACCCAGGAAGATTAAACTTTCATGCATATATGGATATATCCTTTTTTTTTTGTTAAGTTTGAGAAACAAGATATCTCACATATTAGTTTTTAGTTAATTGACATTAACTAAAACATTTTTTCCCTTATGAAGTAAAAAAGCAGATTTTTGAATTTCCTGTTGGCTATTCCAGGAAATGCAAGGAGAGTTTTAGTGTAAAAGGCATCTTAACAATTTTAATATTCTGAAGTTAGGGCCTGAATTCAGGAAAGACAACATTAAAAATGTTTTTTAAAGGGGAAAATATATGAACATAAGTTATAGATACAGGAAATGTTTTGAAAATGCACAATTCTAAGTAAAAATGAATATTGGTAACTTTTTTTCTCAAATAGAAGAAACCTTTTGTTAAAACAAATGAAGCCTATGACAATTGTTCAGAGAAGTAACAAATTTCGATGATAAAAGGAACCTTTGTTACTGAGCAGAGAATAACTTGTTCATATTGCAGAGGAAAAAAAACCTTAAAATCTAATTTTCTCATCCATATAACAATATGCAGTCAAGGATTCATACTTTAAAAATTGTATCCTAGAAAAATAAAAAAATTGAAAAATAAAAATTGTATCCTATAATGTTGAGCTAACTTTATAAATGTACATAATTCATTGTTTTTTTTAAATTCATTATTTCTTTGTTTTATAAACTCAAGCAAATTAAGTTCAAATTTTCAGTTTGTCCTCAGATTTATCTTTTATTATCTTTTGAATTAATCTAAATATACTAGATACTGATATGCTTAGCAAAAACCAACGTGTAGGTATGCAAATAGATGAAAAAATTAAATTTTTGACTCCAACTTTTTTCACCTATATATTATTGAATTTACCATCTTATTAATTGTAATAACTCCCTTAAGAAAAAGAAAAGAATCTTCTAGTTCTGGTCAAGAACATTTTACTCACTGTAATCCATGCTTAGTGGCAATGCTCCAAAATGTGTTCATCAATTGCAATGAATGTACCACACTAATGAAAGAAGTTTTTATTGTGAGGAAAAGGGGGAGATGTGGGGAATGGGGCATATGAGAATCTGTTATATTTTTTCATGTAACATTTTATGTAATCTAAGTATCTTTTAGAAAAAAATATTTTAAAAAAAGAATATTTTACCCTATATCTGCTACTGGCTATAACTAAAAACTCTGGACAGAATACATTAATGACTATCAGAAGACTCTGAAGACTCTCTGAACTGGGTAGGGAAGTCAATTTTCAAAGAATGACTCATATGGCAGTGATTGCTCTGGTTTTGGTTTTTCTTCCAAAAATCTCAGCTTAGACTTTGGACAAACCTCATGGCTGAAAGCAAGAAGGATGAACAGAAAAATGTCTAAGAAAAAGGTCTCTTTGTCTAGTCACAAGATTGGGAAAGGAAACTCTTGTGAGACAGGTAGTTATCTTTTACCTCTCCCAGTCCTACCCCAGGAAATTCTCATAATAAAGTTTTCATTATATGGAGGGAATGATGGCAGCTGGGCTGGCAGTGGCAGTGGTGGTTTCAGTGGCCTACAGGCTCTTTATTTTTGCTGCTTTGCTCCAAGCCAAACTCAATTATGGTATGTGCACAAGAGCATGGGGTGGCCATAGTTCCAGTTTTCAAGTCACATCATCAGGAAAAAGGGTCCCTTGGAGCTACAAAGTATGGGAAAGATTGTGGAGGGATGGGATCTATAGAAAAAGATTCATTAAATTTGAAAGAGATCCTGGATTCACCCTGAAACTCTTCACATGTGGAACTAACTGTAATCAACGTGACAAAGGCTTTGAGAACTGAACTGCAGTGAATACCACTTCCCATGTCTCATATTGACTTCTGAATGTCACATATGGAGAACATACTAGATGAAAACTGCAAACAACTTAAAAAACTGAACTAACATTGAAACCACAGTTCACAGAAGTCAGGATTGGACTTGTAGTCTGGACCGAACTAGGCTGACTGCCTATTAAAACAAACAAATCAATATTCCTTAGAAGATTTTAACAGAATCCACAGTTTCACAATATTTAAAATATTTAGGATATAATCCAAAAGTACTTGACATTCAAAGAACCAGAAAAACCTAAACAACTCTCAAGACAAAAGGCAACCTAGAAATGATCTGGATGTTGGTATTATCAGACAAAAATGTTAAAACTTCTATAAAAACATTATCATGAAATAAGGGTGAACACTCCTGAAACAGATGGATAGATATAAGTTCTCATAAAAGAAATAGAATTTAAAAAAAAAACATGGAGAAATTTTAGAATGGAAAAATACCATAATGGGAATAAAGATCGACTGGAAGAGCTCAATAACAGAATAGGGATGAGAAGAAAGAATGAGTGAACTTGAAGATGGAGGCATGGAAATTATCAAATCTGAACAAGAGAGAATAAAGAATGAAGAAAATGAATAAAGCCTCAGAGAATTTGGGGACAATATTAAAAGTACCAACATTTGTGTTTTGGATTCCCAGAAGGAGAGGAGAAAAGATTGGTGTAAATACAATGTTTAAAGAAATAATTGGGGAACGCACAAGCCTCGGCTCCCTCAGGGAAGTAGAGGGGCAACAGAGCTGCGAACCGCGAGACTCGGCCTTGGACTCCCGCCCCACGCCGGCTTCTCAACAGCGCTCTAGGACGTTGGAGGGTCCTCTTCTCAGTGGTTGGGGCTTAGGAGCCCACCGCCGGGAGCCGCCCACGTACGGGCCGGGCAGGACGGACGCCGGGGCCTGGGGTCCAGGCGGAGGCAGATGTCTGACCACAGTTAAGTGAGGCGCAGTCCCTGAGTTAATACTTGAGCTTGAGAGCTGGGGCAAGGTGGAGGGGAAAGCTCTAGAGTCTAGCCTGTGTTACATCTTCACGAGTGCTTTTCTCTTCTCACGAGCTGCATCTAGAAAATATCTGGTTTCTGAAAATCTCTGTAGCTCTGTAAATGTTGGAAAAAAAAATTCGACTCTCCTTTGCTGCAAGGTAAAAAGAAATGACCATTAAAAAAAAAAAAAAAAAAAAGAAATAATTGCTGAAAATTCCACATATTGGTAGGGGAAATAATTGACAAATCCATGAAGCTCAACAAATTGCAAACAGAATAAACTTAGAAAATTCACCCAGACACATTATAATCAAATTGCTGAAAACCAAAATATGAAAAAGAAAATTCTTGAAGGCATGCAGTGAAAACTAACAATGCTTTGAATGACTAACTTTTTCTTCTTCAAATGACAACATTTTTCAAAGGCTGAAAGAATATATCAACCCAAAACTCAATAGCCAGAGAAAATACCCCTCAAGAACAAAAGGAAATAAACTCATTTTCAGATGAAGGAACACTAAGATAATTTGCTGGCAGAAGAAAGTGCTTTAAAATAAATGCTAATAGAGTATATGTTACTAGAAGATAGAATGTGGGTTGAAGGGGGGTTGCTGATGCTGAATGTTTGTAGAATGTTTAATAAGGGGGATTGTAAATATTGGTAAATGGTTAAAGTTGATGGTAACACATTATAGTGAGTATAACTCACACTGCTGATTTATAAATGTGATTGTGGCAGAAAGGGGTAGTCTAGGGAGGTTAATGCAAATTGAAAGAAAGCTAGAGGATAATTTAAGGACAGTAGAACATAGTGATTTCAGTAGTGGATGATGATTGTGGTTAATAGTACAAATACAAGAATGTTCCTCTATTACAAGGTGTTAAGAATATGGAGTTACATGGGAAAAATACAAGTAATGTAACATAAAAAGTATAGTTAGCAGTAATATTGTAATATTTTACAGCAATGGCAAAGAAGTAACTACATTGGGAAGTGGCTGTGGCTCAATTGGTTGGGTTCCCATTTACCATATGGGAGGCCTCAGGTTCGATTCCGGGGACCTCCTGGTGAAAGCAAGCCAGCCTGTGCGGCCCAGTGAGCTGAAGGCCTGCGCGGCCCGGTGAGCTGGCACAGCAAGATGATGCAACAAAGGGAGACAAGCAGACACAGAAAAACACACAGCCAATGGACACAATGAGCACAAGCAGCAAGGGGGGGGAGGGATAAATAAATAAATAAAAACAAATCTTTTTTAAAAAGTAACTATATCAATGCTAAGGGTCAATAATGGAGGGAGCATAAGGGTGTATGGGATTTTTCCTTTTGGAGTAATGAAAACATACTGAAATTGGACTGAGCTGATGACAGTACAACTCTATGATGAAGCTGAGAGCCACTAAGTGTACACTTTGGATGCATTGTACGAGGCAGGGAACAGTATAACACAGAGAACCCCAAATGAATGATGGACTGTGGTTAACAGGACAAATATGAGAATGCTTTCTCATAAACTATGACAAATATATAATACTAATACATGGTGTTAATAATAGGATGGTTTGTGGGGAAAATACACCAAATATATGCTATGAACTATTGGTAGCAATATTATGATGTTCTTTTATCATTTGTAACAAATATGTCACAGAATGTAAGGTGTTGGTGGTGGGGAGATATATGGGAAACCAGTATGGTATTCATGATTGCTTTGTTAACACACAACGTCTCAAATAAAAAAAAATTGTAAAGGAAATGCTAAGAGAATTTTTTCAAGTGAAAGGGAAATGATAGCAGATGGCAACCTGGAATTTTAAGAATTGCAGAAGGTCAACTGAAATGATAAATATCTGGGTAAACATAACAGGCTATTTTCAACCTCTTAAGTATTTAAAATTATGACATTTTAAATAACTTATATCTAATATTTTCATATGGGGTTCTATGTATTAGAAGTAATATATATGATGACTACAACATGGGCGTGTGAAGCTACCTATCTGATTGTAAGGTTTCTATATTTTGCCTAAAGTGGTAAAATATCAACTCTAACTGTATTATTTTAGGTTAATAATTTGTGAGAAGTTAGGTACGTATATTGTAATCATTAAAGCAACCACTAAAAATACTTAAGAGATTTTGTCAAAAAACCAACAGAAAAATTAAAATGATTTACTAAAAATATTCAGGAAATCCAAATGAAGGGGTAAAGAGGGAAACAGAAACAAAAATGGAGGGAAGAGACAACTAATAAAAATATGATAGACCTAAAATTCAACATATTAATAATTACATTAAATGTAAAGATTTTTTAAAAGCAGGATTGCAACCAAACTATACACTGTCTACATGAAACCTATGTGAAATATAATCATATAGATAAGTTAAAAGTAAAAGCCTGAAAAAATAATATACCCTGCAAATACTAGTGAAGAAAAAGCTGAGTGAATATATATATATATATATATTAGACAAAATAGACGTCAGAACATGGAATATTACCAGGAAAAAAAACAGAGACATTACATAATGATAAAAGACAATTTACCAATGTGGTGGTTTGGAGCTATGCACCTCAAATTACATGTTCTTAAACTTAAACCATTCCTGTGGCTGTGAACCCATTGCAAGCAGGACCTTTAGATGAGATTATTTCAGTTAAGGAGTGATCTAACTTAATCAGGATGGGTTTTGTTCCTATTACTGGAGTTCTTTATAAGCAGAATAAAATTCAGACAGAGAGAAAGTCACAGGAAGCAAGAAGCTGGGGACAATGGAACCCAGAAGAGAAGGGACAGGCCAAGAGAGGCCACTTTGTGCATTGCTATATAATAGAGGAGTCCAGAGCCAAGGATCACCAGACCCCAGCCTCAGAATGTCAGTCTTTGGGAAGAAACCATTGCCTTGATGGGCCTTGATTTGGACTTTTCCTGGCCTCAAAACTATGTTAAATTCCCATTGTTAAAAAAAAAAAAAAAAAAAAAAATTCCCATTGTTTAAGCCAACCCACTGCATGGTATTTGCTTGAGCAGCCAAGGAAACTAAAACAATACTATGTTATAATACTAAGTGTGTATGTACTGAACAACAGGGCTTCAAAAGTTATGTTTTAAATGATGCAAACACTGATACAATTGAAAGAAGACAGACAAATCCACAGAACACATACTCTTTTAAAGTGTATATAGAACATTCAACAAAATAGTCAATATTCTGAGCCAGAACAAAAACTTTTTAAATTGAAAAGAAATGAAATCATGCAAATGTATTCTCATAAGGGAATTAAAATAGAAATCAATAACAGAAAGTTATCTGAAAGTCCCCAAATATTTATAAATTAAAAATATAATTCTGTAGAATAGATGGGTCAAAGAGGAAATATCAAGAAAAATCAGAAAATATTTAAAACAAAATCAAAATAAAGCACATTGAAATTTGTGGAATTTAGATAAAGCAGTCCATAGAGGGAAATTTATGAGACTAAATGTTTATATTAGAAAACAATAAAGGTCTCAAATCCATAATGTAAGCTTCCACATTAATTAACTAGCAAATAAGTACAAACTACACCTTACCAAAAAAATTGAAGCAAGGAAATAATAAAGATAGGAGCAGAAATCAATGACATTAAAAACATAAAAACAATAGAGAAAATTCAATAAAAACCAAAAGCTGTTTCTTAAAAAATGTTAATAAATTTATATGCCTCTAGGAAGACTGATGAAGAACAAAATGGAGAAGACACAAATTACTAATATTAGTTATAAGAGAGGAGATATCATTACAGATCCCATATACATTAAAAAGACAATAAAGGATTACTATGAACAATTTTCTTCACATAAATTTGGCATCTTAGGTAAAATGCACTGATTTCTTAGAAGACACAAACAAGAAGAAATAAAGATCCTGAAGAGTCCTTTATCTATTCAAGAAATTTAATTCATAGTTTAAAATAGTCCAAAGAATACACCAGTCTCAGATGATTTCATTGGTGAATTGAACCAAACATTTATATAATTAAAGAAACATTAATTTTGCACAATTTCATCCACAAAATAGATGAAGAGGGACCACTTACCAACTCATTTGATGTGGCCATAGTTACCCTGATATCAAAGCAAGATGAAGACAGTACAGGAAAAGAAAACTATAGACCAATATCCTTCATAAACATAGACACAAAAATCCTCAACAATATAGTAGCAAATTAAATCCAGCATAATATAAAAAGAACAATACATCATGACCAAGTGAGGGTTTATCTAAGGAATGCAAGAATGTTTTAACATCCAAAAATAAATCAATGACATGAAAAAGGATGAAATGGACCCCTACTTCATACCATATAAAAAAATAAAATCAAAGTGGTTCAGTGACCTCAATATAAAAACTAAAATATAAAACTCTTAAAACATAGAGGAAAAGCTTCAGGATCTTGTAGTAGATAATGAATTCTTGGATGTGACACCAAAAGCAAAAACAACTAAAGAAAAATTAGACAAACTGGATTTCATCAAAATTTAAAAAAATTGTACATCAAATGACATTGTCAATAAAATGAAAAGACAACCTACAAAATGTTTGGAAACCATATATCTGATAAAGATTTAATAGCCAGAATATATAAAGAATTCCTACAACTCAACAACAAAAAGACAAACAGCCCAATTTAAGAATGAGCAAAGAATTTGAATAAACATTTATCTAAAGAAAATATACAAATGGCCAATAAACACATGAAAAGGTGCTTAGCATCATTAACCATTAGGGAAATGCAAATCAAAACCACAATGAATATTACTAGAAGGAAAGCTAAAAACTATAAATGGGCCTGTATAAGATAGTAAAACCTCATGTAAAACACAAATGTGAGTGATATTGCATATATAAAACTATTTTTACAAAATATACATACTAGAGAGAAGGAAACAGAATAGCAACTATGTACAAGAGGGGAAGCATAGAAGGATTTAGAAGTCATGCTTTATTTGTTTGTTTTTTGTTTATTATTATTGGAATAATGAAAGTGTTCTAAGAATGACTGAAGTGGTGAATGCACATATATGTGATTACATCAAATACCATTGATTGTAGACCTTGGATGGATTTATGTTTTATTAATATGTATCAATAAAATTGATTTTTTAAAAAAATCCACAATGAGATACCACTTCAACCAACTCTGATGGCTATCATTAAAAAATAAAAAAAAGTGACAAGTGTTGGCAAGGATACAGAGAAATGGGCATCCTCTTACATTGTTGGGAATGTAAAATGTTGTAGCTACTGTGGAAAAAAGTTTGGCAGATCCTCAAAAAATAAACAAAGAATGACTAAGTGACCCAGCAATCCCACTTCTATGTATATACCCCAAAGAATTGAAAACAGGGACTTGAACAGATATTTGTACTCCAATGTTCATAGCAGCATTGTTCACAATAGCCAAAAGATGGAAGCAATTCAAGCATTCAACAGATCAACAGATAAATGGAGAAACAAAATGTGGTATATACATAGAATGGAATATTATTCAGACATTTAAAAAATGCATTTATGATACATGCTATGTCATGGATGAACTTTGAACACATCATCTGGAGTAAAATAAGTGAGACACAAAAGAACAAATATTGTTTTACTTCATTTATATGAAATACCTGGCATAAGTAAAATCATAGAGACAGAAAGTAGATCATAGGTTAGTAGGAGTATGTAAGGGGTAGGGAATGGGTTATTGCTTAATGAGTACAGAGTTTGATAATTTGGACTTCATCAGAATAAAATCTTTTGCTCTGCATTCTTTGCTAAGAGAGTAAAAAGGCAAGCCACAGACCAGGAGAAAATATTTGCAAATCACATATCCAACAAAGACTTGTATCCAGAATATACAAAGAACTCTCAAAACTCAACAATAAGAAAACAAACAACCCAATGCGAAAAAAAAAAAAAAAAGTTAAGAACTTGAAGAGAGACTTTATAAAAGAAAGTGTGTTAATTGCCAAATAAGCATATCAAAAATAGTCTCAATATCATTAGTAATTAGGGAAATACAAATGAAAACCACCATGAGATACCACCACAACTATTAGAATGGCAAAAATTAGGATCATAAATAACTGACAATACCAGTGCTGGCAAGAATGTGGAGCAATTGAAACTCCCATATATTGCTGTTGGTAACACTAAATGGAACAATAACTCTGGAAAAGTCTGGCTGTATCTTAAAAAGTTAAACATACACTTATCATATGATCCAGCAATCTCACTCCTAGGTATTTACTCTATATGATTAATAAAAACTTATGTTGACACAAAAACCTGGTCACACATGTTTATATCAACATTATTCATATTTACCCTAAACTAGAAAAAAAACAGAATATTCTTCAAGGGACAGATGGATAAACAAACCATGGTATGCTATTCAGCAATAAAAAAGAATGAACTATTGAAACACACATCAACATGGTTGAATGACAAATGTAATATACCAAGTAAAGAAGCCAATCTTAAAGAGGCTACATTTGTGTAACATTCTGAAAATAACAAAACTGAAAAAGGGAAAGACAATCAGTGGTTGTCAGGATTAGGTGTGAGAGGAGAGTTTGACTACATAGAATATAATAGAGAGAAATTTGGAAAGACTGGAAATTGTCCTACATCCAATTGTGATGGTGGATTTGTGTACCCCAGGAAAAAACATGTTCTTAATCTTAATCTCATTTCTGTGAGTGTAAACCCATTGTAAATAGGATGTTTTGAAGATGTTATTTTAATTAAGGTATGGCTCAACTGAATGAGGGACTTCATAATATTACTGGAGCCCTTTATCAGCACAAGAAATTTAAATATTATCAGAGAAAGCCACAGGGAGAAGCTGGAACCAGAAGTAAATGGCACCCAGAAGTCAACAGAACCCAGAAAAGAAAGGAGAGGACATTGTTATGTGACAGAAAAGTCATGGAACCCAAGAACTGCAGGGCAGCCATAATGCTGCCAACCCCTGCAGGAGGCAAGCCTTCTAGCCAATGCCTTGATTTGGACTTCTGGCCTCTGAAGCGATGGGTCAATAAATTCCCATAGTTTAAGCCAATCTATTGTGTGGTATTTATTATAGCAGCTGGGAAACTAAGACAATGTGTTAAAATTCACAGAAATGTATAACAAAAAGAATAATTTTACTGTATGTACATTAAAAGAATAATGTAATGTGAATATTCTCACTGTCCTGATTTTGTGGTAATCAGGGTAGGCTAAACATTTGCTATATTAGAAACCATGCATGTGTCCCCAGACCTAGTTTTTCTCCCTAGGTCTGGTTTTTAGAATGCTGGTGATAAACTAAGCCTGATTTATTATATGACCATCCTATACGGGAAAAGACTGTAACTTTGGGTATCTTTGGTCAACCTTAAAAGATATAGCAAGGGGACAGATGTGGCTAGGGTGGTTGGGTGTCTGTCTCCCATATGGAGGGACCTGAGTTCGATCCCTGGGACCTACCGGTAAAAATTTTAAAAAGGAAAAATATAGAAGGTGCGTGGGCCACCAGGCCCCATGCACGGGTGCGCAACCAGGCCCCGCGAGCCACACAGCAAGATGATGACGTAACAGGAGAGTGACACAAGGGAGAGCCAAGACAAGATGCACCGAAAAACCAGGAACTAAGGTGGCACAGGTGGTAGGATGCCTCTCTCCCACATCGGAGATTCCGAGGAACGAATCCCAGTGAAGACAGGAGGAGAAGGATGAGAAGAGAGGGCAGGAAATGGACAGAGAGAGTTGCCCAGTGAATGGACACAGAAACAGCAAAAATGGGGGGCAGGATAAAAATGGATAAAAGTAAATAAATAAATAAATAAATAAATAAATCCTTAAAAAATGTATAGGGGAGGAAGATACGGACTATAGTTAAAAGTAATACTTTGACGGTGCTCTTTCATGATTTGTTAACAAATGTTTCACAACAATGCAGGGTGTTTGTGTGTGGGGGTGATGTGTGGGAGGCCTGTATGATGTTATACATGTTTGTTTTGTAAGATCATGATGCTTACTGAACACTTATAGTTTATGTATGTTCATGTATGAATGATATACTTCAATAAATTGTTTTAAAAAAAAGAGTAATGTAGTGATTAATTAAAAAACAAGCTGTATTTATTGCCTTACAATACCTATCTGATTTCTCTTTAGTCAATTTCATTAATTACCACCTTTAACAAAATTCACCAATTTTTTTTTTCAGACATGAGAGAACTAGAAGATAGGGAAATAAGATTAGTTTAGCGGTTTTTTTTTCATTAGCACAGATTTTATTTCACAAGTTTTTGGGTGGTAAATTAAACATATCATTTAACATATATAAAGACAGTTGCACATCCTGTTAAGCTATAGTTATTCTAAGTATAAAAATAAAGGGAAATTTAAAACTATATTTAAGGACCAAAATTTTATATTTTCCTTGCAGAGTAATTGTCCAGGTATCAAAAATTATTTATTAAATTAATTTAAAATTAGTCTAAGGTCTTAGAGTGACTAAAGGTCTGGAAATTATAATTTATCTCAAAACATTAAGTCCTTTGATTTGTAACACTACAAAAGTTCATGAGATAAACAATTTGTGTAAACAATTATACCTTGCAAGACCTATAGAGCTAATGAAGGAAATTTAAATGCTACAAATAATAAGAAATTAAGCCCATGTCTTATACTACTTAAAATATTACACAGAGAGAAGACATAGGGTTGTTTTTAAGCTAAAATTAAATCATTCTAGTATGTCCAAAGGCTTATCTATTTATCAGGCATATTTTAAGGCTCTTGAATTCATTCCAAAATCTCTGAGTGTCTAGCCTTTTTTATCTGGAATCCAAGGCCATTAACTGAATTTGCAGTTAAACTTTTTCCTCTGAGTTACTGTTTTGGCTGGGGAAAAACATACAAAAGAAGCACAGTTTAATTTTTCTCTTTCTTTTGGAAATACTTGACTATTTTTCTTAAGTAGATACTCCTACAGTGTGTATATGTTATTACAGAACAATATTTTATCATCAATTTATCTCCAAAATTGCCCAAGTGTAGGGAAACAGAGAGGTAAAGAAAGAGAAAAGGAAAAAAGATGTAGCTGGATAAACATGAAATTATAATTGTAAAGGGCTAATTATCTCTTCTCAGCAAGGAGAGCAGTAGGCTTAGATTCAGGAAAACCCATTTTCACACACACACAGACATACATGGGGTGCGGGGAGGAGAGAGAGAGAGAGAGAGAGGGAAAAAGGGAGGGAGGGAGGGAGAATACAGCCAGTTTAAATAGCAACTCAGGCCCTTGACAATTCCATCAAGATGTACAGTTTAGAAACTGATACTTCTTAATCCCTAAAGTACAAAAAAAAAAAAAAAATGAAAGGAGCAGTTCTCCTTCATTATCAAAGTGATCTCTCTCATTTAAATTGACAGGACAAAATCTTCTCATGGGGGTTTTTTCTCATTTCCTTTGAATGCACCTCAAATGAATAGTTTTGTCCATGTCAATATTTCTATAAAGTGGCCACTGCAGTGTCAGATTGTCCTTCGTGGAATTACGCCGGTTGGAGAGATATGCATATGAAATGAAGCAGGAAGGGAGGAAGCATTCAGGAAGGCAGGCAAACAGACAACAAGATCCCATTAGAATTGCAGTGATTACTAAGGATGATACTTGTGCAAACCTCTTATCTCTAGAAACTGGCCAAAGATTATTTATCAACTGAGGTCCAGTAAATCCTCCCCCTCCAGACAGATGAAATCAAATAAAGCAATACTCAAGGATACAAAGACTGAGGAAAATCCTACTAAGTTGTTGAAAAGGTGATGTAGGGCAGTTTGTCCAAAGGAATTTTATCTGACATCAGTTCTTCGTGCTGACTTGAGGACACACTTACCAGGCCGATGTCCATCCACTCCCTATAGCCTTATTCTTATAGACGCACACAGAAAGTGAGAACCAAAGGCAGTAACTCAAGCAGAAGCAGGTTTCCATGGAAGAAAACAGTTTTCAATCAGGAAGAGCCAATCAGTGATTGTATCTGGAGGATGCTCAGATGCTCTGAAAAATAACCAAATGGGAACGTTATGCAAGGTGGAGTGCATGGCAGACTAAAGATTTCACTTGATTTTAGAAATTTTGGAATGCATAACTCTCAATTTTATCTGGGGTTGGGTTTTTTGAGGATTTCTTAGTGCATAGGCTCCCATGGAGATTATAATTTTTACTAATTAATTTCAGTTAATTAACCTATTGAATAATTTGAGTTTTGCTTTCACTAATAGATTCTGAGGTATAAGAATATCATTTAGGAAAGACTTTGAATTAAAAGTGATGATAAACTAGTGGGGATACAAATATGACTAAGACCTTGTCCCAACTTTCCAAGAGTTTTTAGACTAGGCAAAAAGATAAATACACCACAACCTAAAATAAAAAGATGGCATCTATGTCTTGTGCCTGTCATTAAGAGAATGTGTTTTTCAATGTTTAAAATTATATTTACTATTAGTTTATGTAAAATACTTCTTAAAAACTCAATTATGGAAATATTTTTCATTTCTTGTTCTCTAAGAGATTTTATCAAAGTTATAGGTGAATTTTATCAAGTGTCTTTTCTGCATCTCTTGATATGATCTTGTGATTTTCTGCTTTAATAAAGTTTCTAATATTGAACTACTTTTTTCATTCCTGATATGAAGCACACTTGCTTTATACTTCTTTATTACACTTCTGAAATGCCTTTATAACATTTATTTAGGATTTTGTCATCTATATTCGTAGGTGTTAAAGTTTCACTACTAGTTTAACCAGAGCAAGGAATTTAGTAAGTTTAAAAAACAACTAGGAATTTTTTGTTTCAGAAATGTTTGATGGAGCCTTTCTCTAAAATCATCTAGCCCTGTTGCCTTTCTGGGTGAAAATCTTTTAATTTTTTCTTGCCAGTTGGATCTAGTCAATGACTCCACAGACTCCAAAAACTCCGTGAAGTTGTCTGGTGGGGCAATTACTATGGTTGAGCAGTACAAGCACAGCTCCAACTTTCTGCCTGTGTGGGTCTAAGGATCTTTCCAGATTTCCTGTCTTTTCTTGAGTCAGTTTGGTATATATATGTGTGTGTGTGTGTGTGCAGAGAGAGCGAAAGAGGGAGAAAGATTTATTATAGGAATTGGCTTGTGTGACCAAGGGAATTGGCAAGTCCGATTGGGAACTCAGAGCTTACTTTGAATTCAACAGGAGAAGTCACAAGTTGGGAACTTAGATGAAGGTGACTGTGAATTCCTGAGAAGTGGCCTGGTTGGAGTAGAGATAGAAATTTTTCCTTCTGACTGCTGAAATGATCCCTTTAAGGCCTCCAAATGATTGGATGAGACTTTTCTCATTGCTGAAGGCAATTCCTTTTGTTGATATAGATAAAATCAGCTATAGATGCAATTTATTGACTAAGGATTTAAATTTTTAAAAAAATCCTCATAACAACGAGGCCAGGGCTTGCTTGACTAAACAACTGGACACCATAACCTAGCTAAGTTGACACATGAAATTAACCATCGCAGTATGATTTAATAAAGGTTCTAATATTCACTGTCTCTGCAAGAAATAATTACCAGGGAGAAGAAGTAAGGATAACAAAACAAAAAGGAAAATAGAGGTAATTTTTGTAAAGAAATCCCTCTTGCTTTGAGTAGGAACAAATGTTTATATTTTAGGTGACTAGAATTAACATTCCAAAAGCTTTTACAAGAAGAAGGCAGAAAAAAAAAAAAAAAAAAGAGAAGAAGGCAGAAATAAATTGTTATACTGGAAATATAAACATTACAAGATTCTGCTTGGGTGGGTAATTCTCATAGGGAAGAGGTCCTAGAATTTAATTACATAGGTATAGAAGACAGAACTAAACTAAGGAAAATTTATCAGGAATATTTTTTTTTTGAATAAGCAGAAGAGAGAACTTTCTATTAATAGTAGCTTCTATCCATGAATGGGACAATTTGCCTCACAGTTTAATGAATTCCCTCCACATAGGGTGACCATTTCATTTTGAGAGTGAAATGGGGTGCTGTGGTGGTTTGAAGCTGTATATACACCAGAAAAACATGTTCTTAAATGTAATCCATTCCAGTGGCTGTAAACCCATTGTAAATAGCAATTTTTGATGAGGTTACTTCAGTTAAAGTGTGTCTCACCTCAATCAAGATTGGTCTTAGTCCTACTATTCGAGTCCTTTATAAAGGAATGAAATTCAGACAAAGAGAAAGCCACAGAAGAAATAAGCTGAATTCAATGAAACCCAGAAGAGAAGGGAGAGACAAGTAGACTCTGCCATGTGCCTTGCCATGTGGCAGAGGAGTCAAGGAAATGAAAAGGGAGATGTTATGACTGATTCCACAGAAATAAAAAGGACCTTAAGAGGATATCATGAGAAACAGTATGCTAACAAACTAGACAACCTAGATGAAATACACAAATAACTTACATTGACTCTACAAGAAATACAAGAACTTAACAAACAAATCACATTTAAAGAGATTGAATCAGTCATCAAAAATCTCCTAACAATGAAAAGTCCAGGACCAGATGGCTTCACAGGTGGATTCTATCAAGCATTTTGAGAAGAATTAACAACAATCCTCTTTAAACTCTTCCAAAAATTTGAAGAGGAGGGAAAATTACCCAACACATTTTATGAAACCAATATCAACCTAATACCAAAGCCAGATTAAAGATACTACAAGAAAATTGCAGACCAATCTCTCTAATGACCATAGATGCAAAAATTCTCAACAAAATACTTGCAAATCTAATCCAACAGCATATTAAAAGAATTACACAACTTGTCCAAGTGTGATTTATTCCTGGTATGCAAAGGTGGTTCAACATAAGAAAATCCATTAACGTAATATACCACATTAATAAATTGAAGGAAAAAACGACATGATCATCTTGATTGATGCAGAAAAGGCATTCCACAAAATCCAGCATTCTTTCTTGATAAAAACACTTTGAAAGATAGGAGTAGAAGGAAAATTCCTCAATATGATAAGAGACATATATGAAAAACCCACAGCCAATATTGTACTCAATGGGGAAATGTTGAAAGCTTTCCCTCTAAGATCGGGAACAGGACAAGGATGCCCATTGTCATCACTATTATTCAATATTGTGCTAGAAGTTTTAGCTAGAGCAATTAGGCAATAAAAAAGAATAAAAGGCATCCAAATAGAAAAAGAGTAAGTCAAACTCTCTATTTGCAGGTGATTTGATCCTATATTTAGAAAATTATGAAATGTCTATGACAAAGCTGCTTGGGCTAATGAATGAGTTCAGCAAAGTCGCAGGATACAAGATCAACACAAAAAATCAGTAATGTTTCTGTACACTAGTATTGAACAATCTGAGGAGGAAATCAAGAAAAAAATGCCATTTAAAATAGTAGAAAAAGACTCAAATATTTGGGTAGCAATTTAACCAAAGAAGTATAGGACCTATATTCAGAAAACTACAAAACAATGCTAAAAGAAATAGAAGAAGACGTAAACAAATGGAAAGATATTCCTCATTCATGGGTTGGAAGACTAAATATTGTGAAGATGTCAATCCTACCCAAACTGATATATAGATTAATTGCAATACCAATCAAAATTTCAACAGCCTACTTTACAGAAATAAAAAAGGCAATTATCAAATTTATTTGGAAGGGAAAGTGCAGCCGAGTAGCCAAAAGCATTCTAAAAAAGAAGAGTGATGTGGGAGGACCTTTCCCTGCTTGACTTTGAAATATACTACAAAGGTACAGTGGTGAAAACAGAATGGTATTGGCATAAAGATAGACACATTGATCGGTGAAATAGAATTGAGTGTCAGAAATAAACCCTCACCTCTGTGGTCAACTGGTTTTTGAGAAACCCACCAAGTCCACATTATTGGGACCAAACAATCTCTTCAGCAAATGGTGCTGAAAGAACTGGATATCCATAAGCAAAAGAATGAGATATGATCCCTATCTCACTCCCTGTACAAGAATCAACTCAAAATGGATAAATACCTAAATCTAAAAGCCGGGACCATAAAACTACTAGAAGAAAATGTAGGGAACCATCTTCAAGATTTTGTGGTAGGTGATCGTTTCTTGGATTGAACACCCAAAGCATGAGCAACAAAAGGAAAAATAGTTAAGTGGGACCTCCTCAAAATTAAACACTTTTGCACCTCAAAAGGACTTTGTCTAAAGCATGAAAAGACAGCCGACTCAGTAGGAAAAAATATTTAGAAATCACATATCTGATAAGCTTTTAATATCCATGATATATACAGAGATGCTACAACTCAACAAATAAAAGGACAAATGACCCAGTTAAAAAGTGGGCAAAAGACTTGAACAGACATTTCTCCAAAGAAGAAATACAAATGGTGAAAAAAACATATGGAAAAATGTTCAACATCACTAGCGATTAAGGAAATGCAAATAAAAACTACAATGAGATATCATTTCACACCTATTACAATGGTCACTATTAAAAAGACAGAAAACTACAAGTTTTGGAGAGGATATGGAGCTATAGGAATGCTTATTTACTATTAGTGGGAATGTAGAATGGTTCAGCCACTGTGGAGGACTGTTTGGCAGTTCCTAAAGAGTTGAATATAGATTTACCATGTGACCTGGCAATACTACTGCTAACTATATACCCAAAATAACTGAGCAGTGACACAGACATCTGCACACCGATGTTCATAGCGGTGTTATTCACAATTGTCAGAGATTGGAAATAACCCCGGTGTCCATCAACTGATGAATGGATAAACAAATTGTGGTGTATACACACAATGGAATATTATGCAGCAGTAAGAAGAAATGAATTCATGAAGCATATGACAATATGGATGAACCTGGAGGACATAATGTTGAGTGAAGCAAGCCAGACACAAAAGGACAAATACTGTACTATTGTGCTGTTATGAACTAAACATATTGTGTAAACTCATGGAGTTAATAACTATAATATGGGTCACCAGAAAATAGAAGGAGGTTAGAGAATGGAAAGTTGAGGGTTAACTTGTGCAGAATTGGTAGAAAGGATGTGCGCTAATCTTTGGAAATGAATAGAAAAGGTGAAATCACAACATAGTGTTGTGCTATATAGTTGCAATATAGTAGCAGTGCTATTATATATGGGTATGAAAGTGGCTGAAAGGGAAATTCTAAGGTCATGTATATTAATAGAAGGAAAGCTAAAAAATATAACATGGGACTGTATAGCATAATAATACTATGAATATGGATAATGTTGCATATGTAAGACTGTTTTCCTTTGAAACTGAACAAATGTATGTTAATGTTATCAGATGTTAATATCAGGCAAAATACTTATGCTAAGTGAAAAAAACCAGACACAAGGTACTACATATTTTATGATTCCATTTATATAAAATGTAAATATAAATCAATTAATAAAGATGGAATTAGATTAGTGATTATGTAAAAGATAGAGGGATTGAGAGATGACTTCTAAGGGATGTGGGGTTTTTCCTTTTGGAGTATGAAATTGTTCTAAAATTTTTTTGTGTGATAAATACATAACACCATGATTATACTAAACGCCATTGATTGTACACTTTGGATAGATCATATGATATATGAATATATCTCAATAAAATGGCTTTAAAAAACCAAATGATTGTAGATGATACTCACACCCAAGAAACTATCTGCACAGCAACATCAAGAGTGGTGTTTTATTAAATAACTGGGTGCTATAGTCTAGCCTGGTTGGCACATAAGAGTAACCATCACACCATCTTAGCTTTTTTTTTTTTTTTTTATCTTAGCTTTTTTAATGCAACTATTTCTATTAATCCTAGGTTAAAAATGAAAAATGTAGAGTAAATGCTAACCTGAACATGTCAACAGTACAATAGAGTGTAAATGGGGACTGTGCCTGGCAAACCAGTTTGTAAAGATATCAGTCATTCAGAGTTGTATTCTCCTTTACTTAAATCTAAATGCCACATAGGCAGAAGGAATTCAAAGTAAAAAATTTCATGGAGTTTTATGCATGTCTAAAATGTGGTGACTCTTAATGCTTTTCGTTTGGTGCGTTACTCACCAGAAGGTCCCTCCAGCTTTGATGGACACAGCCTAGAAGGGAGCAAGCAGCCAGCTTCTCCCTCATACGCCTGTCTGAGGTGTGGACAAGAAGAAGCAGCCTCATGTCAAGAGTGTGGATTGTGGTGCGAGGTGACCTGGATTTGAATCTGAGCTCTGCCACCTGCTGGCTTTATGACCTTGAGCAGGTCACTGTGTCTCACTCAGTGTCTCATTTTCTCCTTTATAGATTGGATATGATAATAGGAACTATGTTATAAGGTTATAATGAAGATTAAATGCCCTAACATTTGTAAAATGGTATGTGCTAAATAATTGTTTATCTATTAGAGCTATCTGGGAGAGAATGTGAAATGGAAGCTTCTGTGTGCTACTCTTCAACTGATAGCTTAGGGTTTCTCTTTTCCTTATAAAGAGAATTGCCTCTGGCAATAAAATAAGAATATTATTGGATATGACGACGAAGACATGATGATATGATTGCTATTCTCAAAGGGCCCTTAATATAAGACCATCTTGCTTGTATTGGAAACTTGATTTTAGGTCCTTACATGTTGGTCCTTACATTCTTTTGGGTCCTTACAATCTAGATGGCAAGACACTTCAGATTCTGAAACCCGGGAGCTATCCGTGATACTTTAAGCAAAGAGTAACAACTATAGACAGTAAAGTAGCAGCTTCAGGGAGGAAAAGTAGAATGAGCGGAACATCTCTTTATACTCCCATCATAGTTACAAGAGAGAACAAAATGTTAGCACCTTGAACAAGACCGTGACTTATCATCATGTGACCTCTGAAATTATGGTCATGAAAACCAAAATACTGTACATGAAAAATCATATAGTAGCTTCAGTATACTGTAAGATTATGACATTATCCTGGTTTTAGATTAAACTGCTTGTCATTCCATGTGTAAGTTAACCCCACACCACTGTGGGACATTCAGTTTTTTTTTTTTTTTCATTGTAGAATAAAATGTTCTTTAAATATAAAACTGTTCAAACGAAGAAGTGCATGTGGGTAGCTCATAATAAAATAAAAGCATTACCTTTGCTAAAGTATCAGAATTTTTCTAAAGCAGGATCACCTTATATTCAAAGGTAATGGCTATGTTTTTAAAAACAACAATTGAAAAAAGCTTCAACTGCTTATTGCTGACCTGATGATTCACCTGAACTATAGTGCCTCCAGATGATGCCAGATTGCTTTTTTTTTTTTTAATTTATTTTTTATTGTGGGTAATAATCAAAATTTTCACAATACATACCAATATTTGTAAAATGATATATAAATATATATGCATATATGTGCATTTGCTTACAAAAATGTTATATATATATATATATATATATATATATATATATTTATTTTTTTTTATAAAAGTTGTTTTTTTTTTTTTTTAAAGAGGTGGTTAGACTACCTAAAATATTACACAGAACCTACCGGGATTCCCATGTTCCTCACCTCCCACACCTCCCACCACATCCCACACAAACATCTCCCACAAGTGTGGTCCATCACCCTCAATGGACTTACACATCCTGGGGCCTTGCCATCAACCATAGACCACAGTTCACATCGTAGACCACACTCTCTCCCATACAGTTCCAATGGTGTGTGCTGATTTAAAATGGCCTACATCCGTTGCCACAACGGCACTCAGGACAACCTCCAAATCCCGAAGAAGCCCCTGTATTTCAACTGCACAGATTGCCTTTTTAAAGAAAGTAACACACCAGATTTAGCCACAAAGTAGGGTAATCTGGTTGTAGCTGTCACAGTTATCCCCCTCATACAATCATGTAGTTAGGATAGTATCAGTTCTAATTCTTTATTATTCTTCAGAGATTGTGATGGATGAAGCTTGAGATAATGTGTCAACAGGTAGCTCTCCTGTCTCACTCAAAATCAAGGATAAGTTTCAAAGCATTTACCCATGGAGTAGAGGAAGTTTAATTAAGACACAGAAAAACCCTCTGCAGGGCTCTGTTAGAAAGGAGTTAGTTGCTAAGGGATAAAGACGAGAGCTGATTAGCCACAATGGAACGTAAAAGCATTTCCATACACAGTTCACAAACATTTCCATCTGTTCAAATTCTTGGACCCTTCCAAGCAGAAATCTGAGAAATCAAAGAGCAACACAATTAATTAAGCTCTTCTTCAGTTTCAGGGGTTCCTGATAATCCCCATTACTTTAGGTAGAAAAGATAAAAATGTGTAAGGTCTTAGTAGTTGAGGTTTTATTGATGTAAGGAGTAATTTCAAGCTTTTCAGGTATCTGCAACAAAAGAATTTGGGTCTATAATTTTATTGGTAAGAAGTAAGATTTTTCACAGGCATGAATCCTTTATTGTTCCAAGTAATTTATAGCTAAAGTTCAAACACATAGTTGCGCTGATTTGAATAATGCAGAAGTCAACAGACTATGACTTAGTAGGTCCAATGTAGCTTTCAACTGTTTTGTAAATATTAATTGGAACACAGCTATACCCATTCCTTGAAATTTTGTTTCTGGCCGCTGTCACTCAAAAACCATATGGAATGCAAAGCTTAAAGTAATTACTATCTGGTCCTTTTTGGCAAAAGTTCCCCAAACCCTGGATTAATGCATGTTTTTATAAAACAGTTTCTTAAAGACCCCATGGGTTTCCTGTGTGGTTGTGTGCATATTGGATCCTAAGTGTTAAAAAATAATTTAGGTACAGATGGGCTAAGATCTACTCAATAATTTTATTCACTGTGCTGCTCAAGCCAAGTTGCTTCTTACTTCATATCTCTCTAGGTCCTAGTGCATAAGTCTATTTTTGTAGGCATTAGTTTACATGTTTGTCTCTCCTGTTTGATACTGAATAAAGCTTGTGCTTGATTTATTTTTTGTATTCCCAAGATCTAACACAATACTTGGCATAATACTCAAAATAATTTTAAGGAATTGAATTAAGTTGGTCAGAATTTCCCACCATACAGAACAAAAACATTTTGTGATAGGTGCAAAGGAAAAAGACTGGGGATAAATTCTCTCTCATAGTTGTATAAATTATTTAAAAGTGATCGATCTAAAATTATATAAAATTATATAAAAATTGTATAAAAGTGATCTAACATTAACTCTAGTCCTTAGGTTATGTGGAAGAAAAATAGACTTTGAAAACTTCTGATGTGTTTTGGTCATACATCTCAAAATCAGTAACAAGAAGTAAATTTAACGAAGTCAAAGGTTAGTTTTTGCCTTTGCTTTTAATTTTTCTTTTAAAATAGTTGAACCTGAATGCCTATTAAATGAAATGATTAAGGCAATGTGGCTTTATAGTTAATTTAATAATCTGACTAATTGAGAATCATCATGTAATGGATTTTAACTTTTAGAGGCAAAATGGTGAAATAAACAATCATAAAACCATACTGAACAAACTAAACTTTAATGATTCAGAAGGCACTTCAGGATCTTGAAGTGACACAGCTATCATAATGGACATAAATAGTAGGTGGTCAAATATTTATTGATTTGAATTCTTTACTTCAAAGTAGACAGCCTAAGAAATTGAGCTAAAAATATGCTAACCCTATGGTCCATTTTGGAAAATGCTTCAAAGATTCCTGATAATAGCTTGTTTACTTGTCATTTATATTTTTCATATAAAAGGAAATTGCAGTTTTAAAAAACTTTAGTTATTTGAAGTTTTAGCTATTTGCATTTTAGTTTACAGTTCTTCAATATCTTGAGAATTGGCAGGCTTCTAAATCACCTTTCCTTTCAATTATGATGCCAGTATTAAATACTAGTTTGTACCATCTTACACATCAGAAACAAATATCCTATCATCAGTCTTCTTCCAAAAATTTGGAAAAAAATAACATGCTCTTCAATCAGGGGATTGAGTTTCTGTTTCAGGGCACTAAGTGATGATTATTATAGACCACGACACTAGCTGACAGAGGTTAGTTTAAATCTTGACTCAACCGTTTATTAGTTGTGTAACCATAGACTAATTATTTAATCTCTCTATGTTTCAATTTTCTCATCTGTGAAATAAGGATACTTATCTAACAGAATTATGGTAAGGTTTAAGTAAATTAATGAATGTAAAGTCTTCACCTAGCAAGGTTCTGGAACATAGTTAGAGATCTGAAATGGGTAACTATTTTCCTCCTCAGAGTTCAGATTACTAAAAATTGTTCATTTTAAATTAAAAATTAAATTAATTTTTAATAAAATTTATTTATTAAATTAACATACACTAAAATTATTTTTTAGTGTACAGTTCTATGAGTCTATAGATTTTATAGCCACCAACACAATCAGGATGCAGACCAGATGCATAACCATCAAAAATCCCTTACGATGTTCCTTTGTAGTCACACCTTCTCCTCAACCTGAACCCATTGCAACCATTGATCTGGTTTCTGTGGCTATAATTTTGTCTTTTCAGAATGTCATATAAATTGTATCATACAAATGCACCCTTTTGAGACTGGCTTCTTTCACTCATCATAATGGTATGGGATTCATACAAGTTTTTATATCGATAGTTTGTTCCTTTTATTACTGTGATGGTTTGAAGCTGTATGTATCCCAGAAAAAAAACATATTCTTAAATCTAATCCATTCCTGTGGGTGTAAACCCATTGTAAATAGGACCTTTTGATGAGGCTACTTCAGTTAAAATGTGACCCACCTCATTCAAGATGGGTCTTAATCCTATTACTGTGTCCTTTATAAGCAGGATGAAGAGAGAGAGAGAGAGAGAGAGAGAGAGAGAGAGAGAGAGAGAGAGAAACGAGCCATGGAAATAAGATGAAATCAATGAAACCTAGAAGAGAAGGGAGAGACCAGCAGACTCTGTCATGTGCCTTGCCAGGTGGCAGAGGAAGCAAGGATCGCTAGCAGCCGGTTTTCAGGAAGAAAGCATTGCCTTGATGATGCTTTGATTTGGACATTTTCCTAACTTCAAAACCATGAACAAATAAATTCCTGTTGTTAACCCAGCCTGTTTGATTTGAGCAGCCCAGACAACTAAAACAGTTGCTGAGTAGTATTCCCTTATATGGATACAACTTAGTTTGTTTATCCATTCATCCACTGAAGAATATTTGGGTTGGTTCCAGTTTTTTGTGATGAAAAGCACTACAGTATGAACATCTGTCGTACGAAAATATATTTTCGTTTCTCTAAGCTAAATATATAGGAATGTGATTGTTGGGTCATATAGGAAGTATATGTTTAATTTTATAAGAAATCGCCAAACTCTTTTACAGAGTGGTTGTACCACTTTGCATTCTAGGAATGTATGAAAGTTCCAGTTGCTCTTCATCCTCACCAATACTTGATGTCGTCAGTGTTTTGTTTTTTTTTTTTTTTTAATTTTAGCCTTTCTAATAGTGTGTAGTGGTATCTCAGTGTTTTTTTTAATAATAATGTTGAGCCTCTTTGATGTGCTTATTTGCTCATGTATTTTCTTTTGTGAAGTGTCTGTATAAATCTTTGGTCCATTTTTAAATTAAATTTTTTGTTTTCTTGTCGAGATTTGAGAATTCTTTGTAGATACTTTGTGCATTCTCCATACATGTCCTTTGACAGATAACTGATTTTCAAATATTTTCTCCCAGTCTGTGGCTGGTCTTTTTATTCTCTTAGCATAATCTTTCACAGAGCAAAAGTTTTAAATTTTCACAAAGTACAATTTATCAATTTTTTATTTTATGAATTACATTTTTGGTGTCATGCCTAAGAACTCTTTGTTTAATCCCAAGTCATGTAAATTTTCTGTTTTCTTTTATAAGTTTTACTGTTTTATATTTTACATTTAAATCTAAGAGTAATTTTGAGTTAATTTTTAAGTTAACTGTGAAGTTTAAGTTAATGTGCAGTTGTTGTATATAGATGCTTGATTGCTCCCACGTTGAAAAGACTATTCTTTCTCCACTGAATTACCATTGCATCTATGTCAAAAATCAATTGACCATATTAATGTGGGTCTTTTTCTAGACTTTCTCTTTTATTCCTTAGACCTTTGTGTATATCTTTACACCAATAGTCCATTGCCTTGATTACTACAGTTTTACTGTAATTCTTAAAATTAATAGTGTGATACCTCTAACTGTAATCTGCTGTTTCAAAATTGTTTTGGCTCTTCCAGGTCCTTTGCCTTTCCACATGAATTTTAGAATCATCTTGTATATATCTACAAAATCTTTTTGGAATTTTTATTGAAATTATTTTAAATCTATAGATCAATTTGGGGATAATTGACACCTGATAAGGCTGACTGTTCTAATCAATGAAAACAGTATATCTTTCTATTTCTGACTTCATTGACTTTTTCATCAGCATTGCACAGTATTTAATGTACAGGTTCTGCAAATATTTTTAAAAATTTTTTTATATATATTTTAAAAGATGCTTAGATTACATAAATGTTACACAGAAATTACAGGGATTCCCATGTTCCCCACCTCCCATACCTCCCATAACATCCCACATAAACATCTTTCATTAGTGTGGCACATCACCTGCAATGGATATACACATCCTGGGGCTTTGCCACTAAGCATAGACCACAGTTCACATCGTAGACCACACTTTCTCCCACACAGTTCTGCATGGTATATGCTGATGTAAAATGGCCTATATCTGTCGCCGCTACGACACTCAGGACAACCCCCAAGTCCTGAAAAAGCCCCTGTATTACAACTGCCCTTCCCCTCCCTGCCCCAAAAGTGTCTAGTGGCCACTGACTCCAATTCACTGTTATAATTTCTTCCATTTTTGAATCACAATATGTCTACAACAGAATACCATTAAGTCCACTCTAGTCCATAGCTCTTCCCCCAATCCTGAGGGGACTGGGATGGTGATGTCCACTCCATCTCCAAGTGAGAGTGGGCTTATATCCCATGGATATGGTGGATGGGATTATCCTGCCTGCAGCTGCAGGCTCTCTCCATTCCCTGGGATGGCCGTTGTCCATCATCACCTCCTCGCCAGGTGACTTGGGTGAGTCCATTGAGCTGTAGGGTAGGAGTTGCAGCTCCACCGAGATTGCAGGCACAGCTGGCACATAGGCAGGCCAGAGGCTCCAGTCTCTTGAAGTACACCTACAAACTCCAGCATCATATATAGGTTTGAATAGAAGGGACTGATGGGCCATGTTCTGCAAATATTTTGAATTCTCAAACCTCAACAATGAGAAAACAAAAAAATTAATTTAAAAATGGACAAAAGATTTATACAGACACTTCACAAAAGAAAATACATGAGCAAATAAGCACATCAAAGAGGCTCAACATTATTATTAAAAAAAAAACACTGAGATACCACTACACAACTATTAGAAAGGCATTTTATTTTTTGGCACTATTGTAAATGATTTAAAAATTTTAATTTCATTTCCAATTGTTCATTGTTAGTATATAAGAATATGATTGAGTTTTGTGTGTTGACGTTGTATTCTAAGACCTTGCTAAAGTCACTTATTAGTTCTTGACTTTTTTTTTTTTTTTTTTTTGTAGATTTCTTAGGATTTTATACATAGACACTATGTCCTTGCAAGTAGAATGGTTTTATTCTCACTTTCCAATCTTTATAAAAGGGGGAAAGCATTTATTCTTTCATCAATAAGTTATGATGCTAGGTAGTGGGTTTTATTATTTTTTGTATGATACATTTATCAAGGTTAGGAAGTTATTAGGTTCTAAACCTAGTTTGCTAAGAGTTTTTATTTTTAATCATGAAGTTATGTTGAATTTTGTCAAGTGGTTTTTCTGCATCTATTCATGTAATCATAAAGTTTTGTCTTTTTAGGTATATTGACTGCTCATGGTATCTAATGGTCATTGCTCCTTATAATATATTATTGGATGCTATTTGCTGACATTTTGTAGATGATTTCTGTGTCAAGGTTTAGGAGTGATACTGGTCTGTAGTTTTCTTTTTATTTTCTTATCCTCTTTGTTTTTGGTATCAGAGGAATACTAGCCTCATAAACAGATTTGGAAAATGTTCCCACCTTTTTATTTCCAAGAAGAGACTTTAGAAATTATGTCATCTCTTCTTTAAGCCAGTGAAAATATCTGAGCCCAGAGATGTCTTTTTTTGAAAAGTTTTCTTTAATTAAAAATGTTCAATTTCTTCAATAGTTAAACAACTATTCGTTTTATCTTGGGTGAATATTGTATATTGGGTGAGTGTTGGTGGTTTATGGATTTCTAGATAATGGACAATTTAATATGTTTTGAATTTGTATGCAATGTATTGTCCATAATATTCTCTTATTTTCCTTTTAATGCCTGCAGGGTCTGTAATGACACTCCCCCCCCCCCCCCATTTTGCTACTGATATTGATAATTTTTGTCTTCTATTTTTTCTTTTTCAGTCTTACTAGAAGTTTATCAATTTTATTAATCTTTTCAAAGAACCATATTTTCCCCTCTCTGTTTTTCTTCTTTCAATTTCATTAATTTTTGCTCTTAACTTTATTATTCCCTTTTTCTGCCTACTTTAGATTTATTTTCTCCCTAGGTTCTGAGAGCAAAAGTTTAGATTATTGATTTGAGACCTTTCTTAGTTTCTAATGAAATAAGGCAGTCACCAAATTTTGATATGTTGGATTTTAATAATTATGATTTATACAATATATTTTCTAATTTTCTTTGAGTCTTCTTCTTTGACTAGTGGATTATTTATTAGTATTTTTTCAGTTTCCAGGTATTTGGAAAAGTTTGTGTTATTTTATTTTATTTGTTTCTACTTTAATTTCATTATGGTCAGAGAACATACTTTATATCATTTTATTTCATTTAAATTTGTTACATTTTATTTTATAACAGGATATAGTCTATATTGGTGATTGCTCCATATGCACTTGAAAATAATGTATGTTCTGTTATTATTGGGTAAAGTGTTCCATAAATGTCAATTAAATCCAGTTAGCTGATGGTGTTGTTCCATTCTTCTATATCCTTCTGTCTTTTGTCTACTTGTTTTGTTGAATACTGAGAGGGGGGGTGTTAACGTTGTGAAAAAAAGTGATGGATTTGTCTGTTTCTCCTTTACATTCTGTCAGTGTTTGCTTCATATATTTTGAAGCTCTGTTAACAGGCCCATACAGATTTAGGATTTTTTCATCTTCTTTGTGAATTTATCCTTTTATTTTAAAGTAATATCCCCCTTTTTCACTCCACCTTTCTTTTGATTAATGTTTTTATGGTGTTTGTTTTTCCTCTCTTATAATTAATCGGCCTGTTTCATTAGATTTGAAGTGAGTTTCTTTTAGACAGCACTTAGTTTTTAAAACTCCATTCTGACTGTCTTTGTCTTTTAATTGGTGTATTTAAAATATTTCTATTTGTTGCCATTATTGATATGTTTGGATTTAGGCCTACCTTTTTATTATTTGTTATGTTTTTTTCTTCTACTTTTTTTGCTTTTTCGTTTGCATTTTATTGACTTCCTTTGGATTTTATGAACATTTTTTAGAGTTCCATTTTATTTATTTATTTATTTTATTTTATTTTTTATTTTTTTAAAGATTTTATTTATTTATTCATTCATCCCCCCCTTGCTGCTTGTGCTCGCTGGGTCAGCTAACCACGCCGTGCGGGCGGGCCTGCCTTCACCAGGAGGCCCCGGGAACCGAACCCGGGGCCTCCCATATGGTAAACGGGAGCCCTACTGATTGAGCCACAGCCGCTTCCCTAGAGTTCCATTTTACTTTATGCATTGCGTGTGGGTTTTTTTTTTTTAACTTTATGTTTTGGAATACTTTTAAATTTACAGTACAATTGCAAAAATAATAAAACCCCATATGGAGAACATCATTGTACCCCCATCCCTCCAGATACCCAGATCCACACATTTTAACATTTTGTCACCTTTACTATATTTATCTATCTATCTATCTATCTATCTATCTATCTATCTATCTATCTATCTATCTATCATCTATCTATCTATCTATCTATCTATCTATCTATCTATCTATGTAATCTATTTTCTGAAAACTTGGTAGCAGGTTGCACATTTCATACATCTGAATGCATATTGCTTCTGTGTACATTTCCTACAAACATCAATATTCCCTTATGTAGCCACTTTAAGTGCAGTTATCAAGTTCAAGAAATTTAATGTTGATATAATTCTTACGTTCTATATTCCAATTTTTTTCTTAGGTAACAATAATGTCTTTTCAGCTTTTTTCCCTCCATTCTTAGATCCCATTCAATATGATGTATTACATTTAATTGTCATTATCTCTTTAATTTCTTGTTCTTTATTTTTAAAATTGTGTAAACATATACAGCATAAAGATTCCCTTCTCAACCCATCCCAAATGTACCATTCAGTGGGATTAATCACATTCACAATGTTGCAGTACCCTTACCAACATCCATTACTAGAACTTTCTCTCCATCACAAATTGAAACCCTACACTCCTTTTGCATTCATTCCCCCTTGTCTCTGCCCCCACCACTGGTAACCTGACTCTACTTTCTGCCTCTATGAGTTTATATATTTTCTGATATTTTTTTGTGGTTATCATGGGATTAAAATTAACATCATAAATCTATAAAAATCTCATTTCTTTGATACAAAATTAACTACAATAGTATTCACATACTGCATTCCTACATCCCTTCATGCCCCTACTTTTATATAGTTCCTGTCACAAATTACATATTTTTACAAATGAGTTCAAAACCACTGATTTATCATTACATTTTGTGCATTTGCCTTTTAGTTTCTGTAGGAAGGAAAAAGTGGCATTACAAACCAAAAATACAATATTACTGGTATTTATTTATTTATCTTTTACCAACATTGTTATCTTTACCAGAGATCTTTATTTTTTCAAGGGACTTCAGTAAATTGTATAGTGTCCTTTCATTTCTATCTGCATTTCTTGAAGGGCTGGTCTAATGGTGACAAAAGTCCCTTACTGTTGTTTATGTGGAAATGTCTTAATCCCTCCCTCAATTTTGAAAGACTATTTTGCCAGATATAGAATTCTTTGATGGCAATTTTTTTTTTTTTTGCTTTTAGCATTGAAAATATGTTATCCCACTGCTTCTTGCCTCTGTGGTTTCAAATAAGAAATTGGCACTCAATCTTGTATATGACACTTTGCTTCTCTCTTGCAACTTTGTGTTTAGCATTCCAGTGTGATTATAATATGGTACAGTGTGAGTCTATTTAGGTTTATCATATTTGGTGTTTGTTGAACATCGTGGATGTCTTTTGTTAAATTAGGGAAGTTTTCAGCCCTTATTTCTTTTCTTCCTTTCTTTCTTTTTAAAGTACCAGTGACCAGGGATTGAACCCAGGACCTCGTATGTGGGAAGCTGACACTCAACCATTGTGCCACATTGACCTCCCTGAGTTGGTTTTTTTCATTTGTTTTTCTTGTTCACTTTTTGTTTTCTCAGGAGGAACCAGGAACTGAACCTGGGGACTCTCATGTGGGAGGTGGGTGCTCAACCGCTTGAGCCACATCTGCTCCCCCTTATTTCTTTTAATATTTTTCCTGCTTCTTTCTCTCTTTCCTCTCCCTCTGGTCATTCCCACAATGCATATATTGGTACACTTGCTTGTGTCCCATAGGTTCTTCAGGCTTTGTTCACTTTACTTCATTCTTTCTTCTTTCTGTTCCTAAGACTGGATTATTTCAATTGTGTTATCTTAAAACTCACTGATTCTTTCTTAAGCCAGCTCAAATCTGCTGTTGATTCCTTCTAAGGAATTTTTAAATTTCTGTTCTGTGTTTTTCAAGTGTTTGGTTCCTTATCATAATTTCCGTCTCTCTATTGATATTCTCTTTGTGTTCATACATCGTTTTTCTGACTTCCTTTATTTCTTTTTCCATGTTATCCTGTAGCTCTTTAAGTATATTTAGGACCATTAAAAAAAAAAAAAGTCTTGTCTGGAATGCCCCAGGTGTGTTCCTCCTCATTGATAGTTTCTAATGCTTTAAACTTCTATTTTTACTGGGCTATTGCTTCCTGTTTCTTTGTAATCTTTTTTTGTAACCTGGAGATTTTGACATTTTAATGATGTGTTCTCACTGGAATTTAGACTTTGAGGCCTCTGTTCTTTAAGCTTATATTGAGCTAGTGTTCTAATTTATCTATTGTATTTTTATATTCTTTTTAATTTATATAGTGGTTGCTCAAGTATATTAGTCAGCCAAAGGGGTGCTGATGCAAAGTACCAGAAATCTGTTGGCTCTTATCAAGGGTATTTATTTGGGGGTAAAATCTTACAGTTTCAAGGCCCTAAAGAGACCAGCTCATGGCTGCTTTCTCACCAAAGTCAGCTGCCACATGTTGAAGCAAGATGGTGGGCGATCTCTGCCTGGTCTCTCCTTCCTTCTTTCTCTTTAAGGCTCTGTGGGCTCAGCTTCTTCTGATCTCAGCTGTAGACTGGCATAGGGCTCATTTCTCAGGGCTTCCTATATCAGTCTGGCATAGGGCTCTTTTCTTTCCAGGCTTTCTAACCTGTTCAGCTGCTCAGCTGCAAATTATCAGGCAAATGGCTCAGCTCTCTCTGGGGCCCCGGGACCAAATATGACAGAACTCTCTCCTCTTCCATGTGTCTTCTTGAATGAGTGTCCGTTTATGTCAGCCTACCAAAGGGGCAGGACTCAACCCTGAGTCGCCCTACTGACATTGTGGAATCAAAAGCCCTCAATCGATTTAACCAAGTAAACTTAAAACCTTTGAATTTAATACAATCAAAGGGTATCATACCCAGTGGAACAGACCAGTTTACAAACATAATTCTTCTCTTTTTTGGGGATTCATAAGTAATATCAAACTGCCACACTCAAGAGTTATAATATCCATATTAAAGTTTTCACAGTCTATTTAGAATGAATATTTTACCTATAGGTTTACCAACATAAAGGTCCTTTTCCTCTCCTATGTATGTTACAGTTGTCCCATGTATTACATCTATGTACATTGAAAAAACCATCAAACCATGTAAATAATTTTTTTTCACCCATCAAATGTATTTTAAAGAACTCAAGAGTTCTTTACCCAATATTTACCCAAGTACCTACCATTTCTTTTGCCTTTCTTCATTCTTGATATTTCAAGTTTTCTTCTATCATTTCCCTTCTGTCTGAAAAATTTTCTTTAATAATTCTTTTAGAGCAATTTTTTTGGTGTTCCTTCATCTGAGAAAGTCTTTATTTCATCTTTATTCCTTAAGGAAAAATTTTAAATTGAAAATTGTTGGCCAATTCTTTCTGACTTTCATGTATTCAGATAAGAAATTCACTGCCATTTGAATTTGTTCCCGTATATCTGATTAATCACTCTCTCTTGATACTTTTATTATTTTTACTTGTATTTTGTTTTCAAAAGTTTGATTGTGATACAATTTGGCATGGACTTCTTTTCCTTATCCTGTTTGGGATTTTCTGAGCTTCTTTAATGTATAGATTTGTGACTTTCAGCAAGATTAGGATGTTTTCAGCCATTATCTTCAGATATTCTTTCTGCATCACACATTTTTTTTTTCCTTCTGTAACTATGATTACAAAAATACTAGGCTGGATAATCTCTAGTGATCTGTCTTCAAGTTCACTGTAGTTTGTTGCCTAATGTCTTAATTTGGTATCTTCTAAAAGCAGAATCTGAAACAAATTATTGAATGCAGGTAGTTTATTTCAGAGGAGATTGGAGGGAACAGAAGTGCAAGTGTGTGGAATGTGTGAAAGAGAACTCAGGAAAATCAATAAAGGTTCATTTTTTAATGTGGTTATTACTATGAGAAACTGGTTCTCAATCCTACTAATTACCCTTTAATGAACATAATAGTATATGCCTCAGAATTTTCCCACCAAAAAGCAGGAGGTTGGATCCTTTATCTTCCAAGTGAAATCTCACATTTATTGAAAGTTACTCGTAAGGCATTAGCTTATCACATATCTGGGATGTACCTCTGCATTGATGGGATGCACAGTTTTCTAAGACTTTGAAGAAAGTTATGAAGCAGAATTGCTGAGAGGTATCATGACAAACTTGAAATGGGACATATTAGAAAGTGCATGTAACTGTTCACCTGTGCATCACTGGTTCATATCAGGTGAGTCAAAGGGATATAGATTGTAACACAACAAACACTTGTTACAAGTCAGTCCCTTAAGCAATTTATATTTGCTCCCACCCCACATCAAGAAGACTCTGTGACTGACTCTGTAAAGTGGTGGTTGACTTCAATTTCTAAAATAAAAACTTATGAGAGATTGAAAAGAGTCTCTGATGCTACAGTTATTCTAAAGTCATAACCGATATTCATCTTTTCCTCTCTTCACTACCTATAGTCTTCCCCTTGACCAGCACTTCTAAGTGGATTCCTGAGGGGGGCACAGACCTTAATCTTGGGGGATATGAGTCTTTTTATTGCCTTTAACTCATATCTGGAATAGGTGTCAATTCCAAAAAAAAGACAAATTGCTGCTTTCTCTAGGAGATGGATGAAGAATTTCAGATATAATTAACTTGCCACAAAATGGCTTGCTGATCTTCTTGACAGGTGGTACCATATTAAAGGTTCAGTGTTGGTTTCTCCTATGGCAAGATAGATAGTAGTGTCAATAGCTAGATCAGTCTTGGTAAGAGAGAGTCCATGTCTTTCAATCATCCATGGATAGCCTCTATTTCTGTCATTATGGCTATTCCTATTTCAGGGACCAATTGCACAGACACTGGCATTTTCAAGTACAAAGGCTTATTGATATCCCCCAGACATGCTATTATATTCACTTAATTGCTGTGTAGCTTATCTGTGGTGGATACTTTCTGGTAGGTGGGCATGGATGTTAGATACAAAAATCTACACAATGTGTATCCATTTCCATAGATTCATTCACATGACTCTTCCCCAGCTTCCTTGTCTCACATTTTCCAGTATTGCTCATTTTAGACAGATGTCCAAAGTGCCAATACATTTACTTCAAATAACTTTGACCAGTACATACAAAGTCAAAAACAAAATGCACTGCTTGCAACTCTGCCTGTTGAGATGTTTCCTTCAATCATTGTCCTTTAGGGTCATTTCTGAGAGAGGCCATAATGTGGCAGCTGTCCCTTTTTCCACATTTAACATTTATCCTCCATCAGCTGTTTATAGGAAATCCTATGAGACTATAAGTATGAGCTAAGAGATGTTGATAGGGATAAGTGACATGGGAGTCTGGACTATAGGTTCATGTAGCTTACTTGTGCCTTATGGAATTTCCCAAGCATGATCTCACATTTCAATTTTACAATAGATTGCTGATGCTCCTGCCTGACATTATTACCTGGAGAATATGACAATAATCAGTCCATGATTGTGTGGTCACCTGAAATCCCATGCTCAGGTGCTCTTTCTCTATTAGGTTTAGTACCATGTCAAGACTGCTTTTCAAATAACAAGTAGTTTTTGCCTGCACAAGACAATCTTTGTTCCAGCATCCTAGGAATCTTCAAGGTGACTCTCCTGTTTGGTCTTTCAAGAGTCTCCATCTACCTTATAGAATACCTTGGCATCCTTATCTACCATGGATATCGCTAGCACCATGGAATCTGCCATGTAATATGGATTTAAGTGCAAGTCAATTTACACCTCAGTCAAAACCTGCTATAGAACCATTTCTTGATTTTCACCACTAAAAACTGGCAGCTTTCTGAGTTGTCCAGTAAAAGTTTAGAGTAGTATTTTAAAGTTTGGACTATACTGCCTTCAAAATCTAAAGAGGCTTACCAATACCATACATCTTTCTTAGTAGTGCTAGGTACAATAACTTAAATGTCTCAGCATACTTCAGATACTTATTTGGCAGATCTCTGAAACTTTCTAGAGTTTTTTTTTTTTTTTTTTTTTTTTTTACTACTCTGTGACACAACTATGCCTTCTTGCCACTTCCTGTCACTAGGTCTGGTTTGTCATCAATATATTGGAAAGGTATGCTGTTCCATTGAATGTTCTTTCAGGCTATATTTGGGAAAGAGAGAGAGGCAGATACAAAGAGAATGAATATTTCCTTGGGACAAGGCTGAGAATGTATACTTCTCTCCAAGCAGTGGAAGGTGAATTGCTTCTGATTCTTCTTCATGTTGGGAATTGAAAAACAAAAACAAAAGCAAAAAAGAACTTCAAATAAATAGTTGCCAGAGACTCTGTTCATCTGTTAAAGAAAGATATCAAATCTGGCATAGCTATTAAGATTGGGATTATTACTTGGTAATCTTGAAGTAGACCACATGCTGTCATCTGCCACAATCCATCTAGCTTTTGCAAGAACTGTGGAAATAAATTGAATAAGGATATGATAGGAACCACCATGTCAGAAACCTTAAAATCTTTGAAGATGGCACTAATCTTTGCAATTCACCTGGCATTCAAGATATGTGTGTGGGGTATGGGGGGAGGGATGGTTTGAGAGGCTTCTAATTGGCCCTTCATACCATAAATCCTCTTACTCAATAGGTCAGAAAATAATGAGTTCTACTAGCTGCAACTATATCCCAGTTTTGAATAAAAGAAAAAGGGAAATAACCACAAATCTTCTGGACCCCCTATAACACAAATGTGGTCCAGGACTCAATTTGTCACTTGGCTTCATAAGACCCTACTCTTAACTGTGGACCCTGATGGCAGTGTCAGCCCAGATTCCTATTCAACAGCTCTCAAAATGTTGACACAACCCCCTTTCTCCAGTTTAAAATTAGTTTTGCAAATAGCCATAGACCATGAATAAGGATTTAGAGAATATTTATTGCAATTTTTTGTGAAGCATTACTGAGTCCTTCCTTTCAATTCGTGGGCTATGAGTCTGTAAAGTATCTCAGATCTGGAAACTGGGAGTGGGATTATCATTTTTTTCACTGTGGTGATTGACATCATCCTTCTGAGCATCATCTCTTGTTTTGTTTTGTTTCTAGTTATACAAGTCAAGCAATATGCAAATTCACCATCCTTCTATTTGGCTCCTAGGACACTATGGCTCAAAGGTGGATTTTCTTTATAGTCCACAGTTGACAGAAAGAGATATTACCATGGGATTAGAATCCTTAGTATCAATGGGGGTGATAGGATCACAGAATAGTGGAGGCCAGTTGGTAGTACTTAACTCTCAGAGGAAATGTTAATGTAATTACCATAACAGGAAACAAGTCCACACTGACAACTAGTTTACCTTAATTCATAGAAATATGTGGTAAGTTTAACAGATCATTACTCTCAATATCCACTCCCAGATCTTGTATTAACATATGAGCCAAGACTTCCATACCTTTTGGTGAGTAGCTCTTTTCTACCATAACAAGGACTGTTCTTCCTTGTTTGAGCTATGCTGAGGCCTGAATTTAGTTATTGGTTTAGAGCCAATGAAGACAGGTGGAATCAGATCTTAAAGAGGACAAGACCCTACCTTGAATGGTCTTTAGGCTGCTTCATCTAGCAAGGGGGTGGAGACTAGTTCTGATGACTCAGAGGGTTCAGAGGAACCTGGAAGTTCAAGTCTCTCAAGCATACTTTTACGTCTCCATTTCAGGTCTCTGTGTCCAATTCCTTCCCTACAAGGGATCTACATTTAGTATAGGAAGCCTTTTGAATCTGAGCATTCAGTATACATTACAGTTGTGCCACCCATATGATTAAATCCTGGGCCTGATTTTCAGCACAGTGTGCACTATAGCTCTAGGAGATGAGGATCTCTTTAAATGCTACCATGGGTGTAATGTACCCTGAGTTGATGAATGGCATAATTGAGCCTGTCATTCTCTTTTTTCAAGGCTTCTACAGCAGTTTATAAATCCAGGCAGCTTCCCATTCTTGTAATTATATTTCCCACTATGAAAGTACTAAAGCTACTGCATGCACTAACATTTCACCTTATACCTGTACCTTATCCCAATATACCATAGATGAAAGTCTTAGTCATTGTGAAATCTCACCATGCTAGAAGTTAGTCCCCTTTCCACACTTACCACCTGCAATTGTTGCCATCTGACAGTTAAGTAATTCAGTTCCAAAATCCTCTTCTGTTTCCTGTAGCCACTTCTTATACCAACTCTTAAATGGGGTTTTCATGAAAGCAGAGCCTGACACAAAGACTTGGTATGCAGGTATTTTATTTGATAAGCAATTCCAAGAAACAGAAGTGAGGGAGTGGAGGCAATAAGATGGGAAATGGAGCACAGTCAAAAATGGAATATTATTGCGCTTGTTGTTGCTGGGAACAACTGGAACTCAATCCCACTTGTGAATGCTGAAGAATCTTGCTTCAGAATTATCTAGCTAAAGAACTGGAGGCTGGTATATATATATAAACTCCCATTCAACATTGTTTTAGTCTTGCCCCCACTTTAATAACACTTCTGCACTTTTGAGCTGTACCTGTTCCTTTACTGAATGACCTTCTAAGACTTTGGAGGAATCCCTGAAGCAAAAAAGCAGAGAGATGTCATAATGCACTTGAAGAGAGATGCTGAGAATATGTGTGGGATTGTTTATGTCAGCTGTACTGAATTCAGGTGGACTTGGTGGGATATGGCATGGGGTCCAAGCATTCATTACGTCTACATTTGTAATTGAAGGATATAATAAATTTCAGTTGGAAGTTAGGATGGAATTCATATTCCATCCAACAAATCTCTGGTGACCATTGGATCCTATGTTAATAAGGTCTAGAAGCTCAATTATTCCATATTCTTTTTCCAGGTGCACAGGAAGCCTCACTCTCCAGCCTCCCTTGTATTTAGGTTTGTTGTGTGACTGAGCTCTAGACGATGGCTAGGGGATGGTAGAGTTTACTACTTCCATCCCTGGTCCCTAAAATTCCCCCCTCTTTGCTTGTCACCCAAGAGGGAATTCAACAGGAATGTAGTGTAGTCATATGATGGAAGAAAACTGGGTCCTTGGGTATTCACTTGGAAAAGAGCAGCCCAGGCTAATAACCCTACTCCCACTGAACAGTCACCTGAGTGAGAAATAAGCTGTGTTCATGTGTGTTATGTGTCTGTTTCTTAACCCATGGATATTTTGGATTGTTTGTTTTAGCAGTTGGTGTTAATTATTTTGGGTAATACATTGAGTGCCATATTTTACTTAAGAACAATAGCTTGCCTGATTCTCACTATACTTTGCTCATTGAATAAAGTATTATTCATCACCTCTCTATTTTATTATCATGTGATGAGAATTGACAAAATCATGTTTGTGGTTTGCTTTTAGCCTTTTGGGGATTAGGCAAGAGGTCAGCTCAAATCAGTAGTGTCATTCTTTCTAGATATCTGATTGCTGTCTTCCTAGTTAGGGAGAATTGCCCACTACTACCTTGCACTTGCTGAACAAAATTTGAGAGAGAAATCTTTCTTCACAATCCCAAGATAATAAAAATGTGAGAAAGAACCAGTCTGCTTTCTCTTTTATCACAACTGGCCAAGAAAATATCTTGGATACAATAAATATGAATCTGTGAAAGACAAGCAGATAATCACTCAGATTTTAAATGAATGAAAAACAAGCTTACTTAGTGTTTAATAACATGACATCTTTTTGGATAAGCATAAGGATAACATCTATCCAATGTCAGAGATGGACATTGACAAAGAAGTAAAAATACTCCCTCTTGTGGTTCTTTAGAAAAATAATCCCTGCTATCACAGCATATTGAGGAAATTACTGGATTCAAAGATAACTTAAATGGATAATTAGAGTATCCTTTTCCCTCTGACCTGCTTCTAAGAAGCTAAACTAACAATTTTAGGCTGTGTTGATGTTGGTCTTCTTGAGAGTGTTTGTGAGCTTGTACTGCTAAACTTAGGGAGGAATTGGGAATGTGTTAGGAGGAAAGGACTCTTCAACCTGAACTGAAAAAACGCTGATTTTCACTTGGAATTTTCTCTGAAGGGTAAAAAATAAAAACAGATAAAATTGTCATTTAACCTCCTCTTTCTTAAGTGGTTACCCAATGTGGGCTTGTACTTGTTCTTAGGGAAGCTTTGATTTAAGAGTAAATTTGGTGTTAGGACATTATCTCTTCTAAAACTCATTTCTCATATTTGTGTGTGGGTGTAAATATTTCTCTAATATGTTATTTTTCCCTCTCTACTTGAAATACTATTTAGCAGCTTTATTTTTCTCAAGGGAAGTTGGGTGAAAAACTGTAGAAATAGTTCATTCATTTCTTTTTTTAAAAAATTTTATTTATTTATCACCCCACCCCCACCCTCTTTGTTTGAGGTCACTGTCTGCTCTGTGTCCATTTGCTGTGTGCTCTCTGTGTCTGCTCATCTTTTCTTTAGGAGGCACCCGGAACTGAACCCGGGACCTTCCCTGTGGAAGAGAGGTTCTCAATCATCTGAGCCACCCCAGCTCCCTGGTTTGTTGTGTTTCTCATTGTCTTTCCTTTTTGTGTCTCATTTGTTGCGTCATCTTGTGTCAGCTCGCTGCGCCTGCCTGTCTTGCCAGCTCTCCTTCTCCAGGAGGCACCTGGGACCTCCCATGTGGTAGGTAGAAGTCCAATGGCTTGAGCCACATCTCCTTCCCTCATTCATTCTTAAAAAACAAAATAGGAATGGCATCACAATTGGAAGACAAAACATATCCAAAGTCAGCTGTGGTTTGATGTGAAACTATGACTTGTTTTCTCATAATTGATTCCCCTGCTTTTTTGCCTCTAAGGTTTTACCATTCGACACATGATATCTTCCAGTTCTGAGGAGGGTTGACTTTTGTGTAAGAAATCAATATCTGTCTATCCCTAGCTCTTTCTCTTGTTCTCTAGTTAGTGTGTACATATTGTTCTGGTTTTCTTAGAAAATTCCTAGTTTATGCTATTGTCCAAGATTCCCATTTGATTTAGGAATTTTTAAAATTGTGATTTAATTACATATATATGTTATTTCAAGAAAGAATTTTACTTCTGAAAATAATTTTGTAGAATTATTTTATTTAGACATCAAGATAATTAAAACAATTCTATTTTCTGGTTAATAAATACATATTTTAAATATATGATTATCATTATTTTAAGAATTCTTTTTACTCTCAACGGTATCCAGTTTGGAAAATACATAATATGCTCACCTTAGTTCTAGATGTAATTCTCCCTCTGATTTATTTTAATCCATCACCACCTCTGGCCCACTGTAGACCCACAGGAAACTTTGTTCCCTACTGTATTTGGCTTGCTGCAGTACCTGACTCTCCAGGGACACAAAGGTAATGGACTCCTCAAAGCTTTAGGAAGAAGATGGTGGTAGCTTATGCTGTCTATTGGACAGTTCTTTGGAGGAAAGTGTGAAAGGTTGCTCTCTGCCCTGTGCTAGGGTCCCTCGATCAATACTTCTTTCCCCAACTGTGGAAGGAATATATGGGATGCTGAAGAAGTGCCTGTGGTCTCTTGAAATTCTGGTAATTGAGAGGAGTGATCTCACCTAGGGGAACGAACAAGGAAGATAAACTGAAGCCAAGCCATCTCTCACTTGTAGCTCCTCAACTAAGCCGATAGGTGAGAGACAGAACAGGGGTAGTGGGGATTGACCAGGTGAGACAAGTGGTACTCCAGGTGCCACCAAATCTGCCTAGGAGGACTCTGACTTAGAAGTGTTCACTCAGGATCCCCTAAGTAGAAGCTTTGCTCTACTGGCTCCTTAGCCAAGCACAAACTCCAAGTGCCTGAACTTGTGGGACTTCTCAACTGGGCAGGATTATCAAAATACTAATGGAATGATCAGTGGGTAACATTGACATGTGAATTATCTAAAGCCAGCTTGTTTTTCATATTAATGATAGGTATTTCTTGATAGCAAGATCCAACATGGAAAGATCAAAAACCAAAAGTTGATATCAATGCTTGGGGGCCACAAGTCATTTATCCCCGTGGCTGTTTCTCTGACACCTAATGGAACAGAAGAGCAAAAACTCACTTGATCTTGCTTTTCAATATGAGTAGACATGGAAATGAGGAGCTTCATGATTCTTCTCACCTTCGGAATTTTAAGCAGGTAACAGAGAAGCTGCTACAGTTCTCCCTGATCTCACTTTAGATCGTGGCCTTCCTGACATTTTCTTCAGAGTGGGCTCCAGATTGTGCAGGGATGAGCAGGTGCCATAAGTGAGAGTCCATTGAGACTCCCTCCATCCTCCTAACTGGGTCAGTGAAAAATAAAACAAGCAATAAAAGCAATGGAATTTCAAACTTTGATCCATAAAACCAGCTCACTCACTCCCACCCCACCTCTTCTTGGGTAGAGGAGTGAATTGCCATGGACCTGGAATTAATACCTCTTTGTTGTAATTTCCTTCAAACTGGCATCAGAAATCTGCAGAGGGAATCATGTGGATCATTAATAAAGAGTCTCAGTTACTCCAGTTTTTACTTACCTTTGTTAAGTTTCTTTACTTCGGCTTTCCAGGCACTGGGTATCAATACCTTCAAGGACGTTAGGATGTTTTACTATATTAAACAGCCACATTCCTCTGGTTCTCACTTGTCTTAAGTCAGCTTCTAGGTGACGGCAGCCAAAGAGTGGACTCATAAGGGGATCATTTTTCTCAAATATATGTGAGTTGAGAATCCTACTAGCTTGATTCCAAAATTACAAGTTGTGAAGTGGTATTTGAAATATGATCATGTTATAGCACAGTAAATATTAGCAGGGTATATAGACAGTGTTGAACACTGTCCATAGAGTTCCAAAAAATGGAACTCTATTGTTGACAGTAGCCTCAAAAATCACCCTCAATAACTTGCACCTCCTAGTGTTCACGGTCTTGTATAATCTTCTCTTCTTGGGTTCCTTGCTTTTAAAAATGGAGTATTGTAATGTTGAGGGGAATGTCGCTTCTTTAGTTAGGTTACACTAACCTGTCTTGCTAGTTGACCCTCTATTTCTTTTTTAGCTTGCATGCTTTAATAAAGCAAGGTGCCATGTTGGAGAGGCCCATGTGGCAAAGAACTAAGGACAACCTCCAGCCAAAAGCAAATGAGGAACCGAGACCTTCAGTCGAATTGCCAATTAGCACTGAATACTGCCAACAACTATGTGAGCTTCAAAGCAGATCTTCCCCGGTTGACCCTTTATATGAGACTCCAGCCTTGGTGGACACCTTGATTACAGCCTCAGGGAGACTCTGAGACAGAGGACCCAGCTTGCCAAGTTGACCCATACAAACTGTGAGATAATTCGTTACACAGCAATAGATAACTAATACAAATTCTATCCCATCCCCCAGCCTAAATTCATTTCTGACCCTAACTCCATTGAAGAGTGAAATGCTGAACCCAAGCTGAGGCTTAGGCAGTGCTGAATTACCCAACAGAATAGTGAACATATGTTTAGAGTACAAGTAAAGTAGAGGCACATTAAAAAAAAAATAACAACAAAATCATCAAAAATCACTGGGGCAAACATCATGGAAAAAAATCAGAATTTTATTATACTTTACATGTATTTTATGATTAAGTATTGCTTATATTTACAATTACAATGAGGGGCATCATAATCATTCTAATATCTATGTCCTGTAAAATCTTAATCTGGCCTTGGGCTCAGGGATACTGGGAGCCAACATTGAAATGGAATTACAAGTGCTAGAGGTTTATTAGGGGTGAATGTCTATGAAAGATAAAATGGAATGAAAGCAGGAATGGAGAGGGGAAGGCTTCAGATGATGATGATGCAGATCTGACACCTGTGAAAGGAAAGAGTGAAGAAATCAGATAGGTCAAGGGGAACCTCTTCCTGTGATACAGATATGACAAAGTATCAGTCAACCCAACAGGGGGCTCGAGAACAAAGACTGCCCATTTGAGGAGTCTTGCATTAGGCATAAGTGGCCAGGCCCTAGTAGGTACCATGTGCTTAGTTATTGGTTGGGGCTACCTAAGAAGAACATGTCTTCAGATCAAAGGTTGAGGTATTATCTTGGAGGTGCTAACAGCTGGCAAGTTCTTTTTTGATGGCAGAGCCAAGCAGTACATCTCCATGTTTGCCATATGGAACTGAATATTTATGTTTTTTTCCCCTCTTTCTGTAAGTCTGATCTGTTCTGCTCAACCCTGCAATTTGACTTTCCTTTTTTAAAAAATTTGTTTTGTTTTGTTGTTTTTGTTGCATGTTGGTTTTTAATGGCTTTTCTGTTTCTCTACAACTTACTCTAATATAAAGCTTATGGCATTGATTTGTCATATGTACCACATAAACTTACAGTGTAGGTCTCCATAGTAAACTGACTTATTACATGTTCCTCCTCCAAATTCCTTGGCCAGGTAACCACACTGGTACCATTCACTGTGATGGAAAAAGAAGGCTGTATTATTTTAAACACAGAGCTAACTTTTATGGGGCTACTAATAGAGTAATGGACAACTTGCAATCTCAGTGGCTTAAGAAAATAAAATTATTTCATGTTCAGAAGAGTCTAACGCAGATGTTAGGTGGCTTCCCTGGATGGCTCTCCTCCAAATGCTGTCTCAGAGACCCGGGCTTTCTCCACCTTAACGCTCTGACATTTTCACCACTGGCCTCCAATGTCTCTTCAGTGGGATATAGAGTGTGAAGAAGGCATACCTGCTCTCAACTGCCTCAGGGTGGAAGTGAAACATCACTTTTGCTCACATTACATTGGTGAGAACTAGTCACCTGTCCCCATATTACATGGAAGACGGCTGGGAAATACATTTCGCTCAGGAAATATGTGTGCTTAGGAAGAGAAAACGGTTTTCATAAGTATCTAGCCAGTTTCTGCCACAGTCTGCCCTTTTGGTCACTAAATATCAATCTCATGCTTCTTCTTACACATAGAACACATTCACCCCTCCCCCTGGTGGGCAACCAAAGTTCCCATCCAGTCAGTTGATGCTTCTATCTCAAAGGCCAAAATGTCAAAGTGATGTGAATTTCTCTCCTTTAGTCCTAGATGTAGCTTCTTGTGGTCCTGTAACCCATGAACACAAGTTATCACCCATGAAGACAAGTTATCACTGCTACTTCTGTCCCCTCCAATAGCAGAACAAGCACAGGACCACTCCATACATATTCACATTCAGAAATTGGTAGAATGGGAGACACAGGCAAATTATTAGGCTATAGCAATTCTAAAGTTCCATTGAGACAGCACTGTAGGGATTTGCTTCCCTGGGGGTGGGGGAAATTCCTTCATTGGGGCCTGCTTCTACTGTTCTTTAGGATCTGCCTTTTCAACTGTTTCTGTGTCCACTAGCTTTGCCCAGTGGGAAGTTTTTTCAAGTTCATTTTTTCCCCATGGTTTCTTCTGAAGTGGGTATTGGGAGAAAGTCCTCCTTGGAGTTAGACAACTTTCAGAACTTCATCTGCTCATGGAAGTTGGGAAATTAAAGCTTTTCATAAGTCTCAAAAGTAAAATGTTTTATTTCAGAATCCTACTATGTGGCAATATATTTCTCTAAAAATTTCTGATGTATCTGTTTCTGGTCATTTCCATGTGCCTACTAAACCCCAAGTTCTTTCCTAGATATAGTTCTCAAGTATCTTCTCAACTCCATGTCATACCCACTCAAATTAATGGCAGTGATCTTGAAGTTATCAGGCTTAAGTGGAGAAATCACACTCTTCATATGATTTTTGCTGCAAGACTGAGTCATACTGTTCAATAAGGACATCCCATGAGACTTTTATCTATTTTTAAAAATCTAATTATCTATGATTTGGAGTACTATAAAAATAGTTGGCTTTTCTACCCACCAAGCCCTTGATTTTCTGTACTCTTTTTATTCCCTTTCTTTTTGCAAAGTGATCAATTCTTCCTAAGCTCATTTATTTCTTGTAATACTTTGCCATCAGCAGTTAGTAAAAACCAACTCATTTTTAGTTCTCTCTTTTCCAACCTCCTTACCTAGAGCTACATGCTCAGCAGGCATATAGTCTGCTTTCCATGTTTTGCAGATGACAATTTTACCAGGTGTTATGTGTCACATGGCTCTCTAGGTACCCAGTCTGTTAAGCTAGTACCCAACTGCTTAGCCAGTGCTAGATGTCTCAAGTTTTATTACAGCAATACCCCACTTTAAGGTTCCAATTTCTGTGATAGGGTAAATGATACTGCTGTATCTCAGTGGTTTATTGTAATATAAATGTATTTTCCATTTGAGTAGAGTCAATTGCAAAGAGTCAGGCAACTCTCCTCCAAATAGTGACTCAGGGATCCAGGTTCTTCTATGTTGTAGCTCCACCATCTTCAATATGTGGCCTACATGATTACCTTGTGAGGGGAAAAGAAAGTATTGAGAAGGAACACTCTCTCTTAACTGCTTTGGACTGGGAAGGACACATCACTGCTGCTCATGTTCTATTGCAGAGAAGAGACTAGTCATGTTAGCCACCTAGCTGTATGGCTCCTGGGAAATGCAGTTTAGCTGTTGGCCCAGAAATAGGAAATGGGTTTGGGGAACATCTAGTTAGTTTCTGCCACATTATCCTAGAACAGGATGAATGAAGAGGAGCCATGAAAGACATTTGCAGTTCAAAAAACGAGAGAGGTATTATTTCCACTTTATGGATACAAAGATATTGAGGCTCAGAGAAGCTAAGAAAATCGCCTAAATCCACACAACGAATTAAGGGCAGAACTAAGCTTCAAACTAGAGTCTACTTGATTTTAAGCCCCAACATTTACCATCACAAATCTATCTGTAGTTTCCAGAGATCATACCTTATAAAACCGTTTATATTTTTATGTAAGGGTAGTATAAGTTAAGAATTAAGTGATTTGGATTGATACTTCCTGTATTTTCTGAATTATAATACTTGCATACATTTTGGAAGGTATAAATACATATAAATACAGAAAGGGTTAATGTATGCTTGTCTAGCAATAATTTAGACTTCTACTTGTAAAAGTGCACTTTATTATCTGAATTATTCACAGGCAAAAAAAAAAAATAGTCTTTCTATTTTCCCATGTTTCTATCTACTTAATTTTTCTGACTTGAGAGCACAGTTAGAAACAAAATCTCATAGGAGATTCTATCATTTTATGGGCTGAGCATAAACACATACTCTGGTTCTTACTCAGAGCCCTTCATTAGATTTGGGGGTGAGTGTAATATAATGCTGGAAGGTCTCTCTCCTTATATGCATTACTCCCTCCAACATAAATAACCCTGGGATTCATAAAAGGAAAATAAAATTCTGAAATTAAATTCTCTATTGTTGGTTCATTTTGTCAACTATCTGTTGATATGTTTCTCTCTAGAAACATATAACAAATTAACCAGTCAGCTTTGCTAGTTTACAGTTTTTTTCAGAAGTCAAACACAAGATGGAACAATTTTTTGTTCAAACTGACAATGAAAAGAATTCACTGGATCACAGATCTTAGACTTTGAAGAAAAGATGACACAAATCATGTAGCTTGAGTGTTAGTGTTCTCTCCTGCTTTTTGGAGTAACTTTCTGCCAAAGTTGCTCTTAACTGACACCCATTAAGAAGACCTAATCAAAGCTGAAAAAATATTAAAGATTGGTTAGTGGCCCTTAACTTTTCCCTTCTTACTTTCCTGTCTGCCTCCTTCATACTTTCAGAGTTTACAAGCTGCATGTGTTTTTATAAAGAACTAGATGAAAAAAGGAGAGGACTCAATCATTCCTATTTTAATTCTGTTGTTTTCTATTGTATCCTTAGAAAACAAGGCCTAATTTCTGACTCGATTCTGGGCCTGCAGACTTTCTAGAAGAAGCAATGCTGAATATTTCTCTGCCTGTCTTTTCTGGAAATAGCCTTTGTTAATTGGTCTTTTGTCCTTAACCTTTTCAAGCACAAACACTCTTGAAGCTTGTCCACTGAGAAAACACATAAACTAGGGAAGGATTAGTCCCCATTTGTCTCAAACTACAAATCAAACATTTAGCTACTTATCAAGAACCATACTCTCCGTGTTCCACTAAGGGTAGCTGCTCAGTTTGTTCAATGTTCTGACTGACATGAAACTGAGAGATTTCATATAAATGCTATGTAAATGTAGCAGGAAAACAGGCTGTAGACTAAACTAGAATTCAGACATATCTGGGCATGCTTGGTATACTGGTAAGACCATCTCCTCAAAAGACTGTTTTTCTTGGGGACCGAGGAGACTTCTGAGAAGGAATCCATCCTCAGGGAGAAAGAGTTTGACCAAGTAACAAAGCCTTAGTTGTTGAGGTGGTTGAGTAATTCTGAAGACAGTATCAAAACTTTCACTCTCATTTGACTTGCAGTCAAGGTCCCATAGGATTTATGCTTGAATCCTGTGGAGAGTAATGAGTCTGTACATAAATCCCAAAAGATCTGTTTTCTTTAAAACTCTAAATATAGGTGCACAAGCAGCATTTCTTTGGAGATCTCTAAGACAGTGCGATGCAGAGGTAAGAGACTCTTTCCCCACATAGGAACAGTGGTAGGGAGTATTTTCCCTGCTTTTCCAACCCCCTGTACCTCAGATTCCTGTCCCTTGTTTACTCATTCAAACATGAATCTAGGTACTGCAGTGAAGGGATTTTGTAGATGATAAGGTCCCAGATCAGTTGATCTTAAGATATGGAGATTATCCTGGTGGGCCTAACCCAATCATATAATCCCTTTTAAAGTAGAGGGTTTTCTCTAGTTAGTAGCAGAAGAGGAAGACAGAGATTCAAAGCAGAAGGCAGATACAATGCACCATTGTTGGCTTGAAGATGGAGGGAGCCATGCGCCAAGGATGTGGAGTAGCTTTAAGGAGGTTAGAGTAGCCTAAGGCTAATAGCCATCAAAGAAACATGGACCTTACCACATGTTCAGCCAACAAACTAAATAAGTATGGAAGCAGCTTCTTTCCAGAGTCTCCAGATAAAAGCCCAGCCTAAATGACACCTTCATCTTGGCCTTGTGAGTCCCTAGCAGAGATCCCAATTGAACCATGCCAGACTTCTGACCTACAGAACTGTAAGATAATACATTTGTTTTGCTTTTTAGTAATTTTTCTTTAAATTACTACATTTGTGGTAATTTTCCATGGAGAAATGGAAAACTAAAGCAGGAACAGAATATGATGATACCTTGTATCAGGCCTTAGCTGAGGTGGGAGGCCCCAGCATCCCATAGAATTAACTAGTGGTACACAGTGCATGCCCAGTGGTGACGGCATGGTAAGAGCAGACTTGTTGGTATGTACTTGTGAAAAAATCCCTAAAAACTCCCAGAAATTCTCTTGAGTGGGGGAAAGGACCCATGAAATTTGGATTGTTATAGTAAGAGTGAATCACTATAACCCATAGGCTGATGACATCTGGAGAAACTGATTCCACACATTTTCATAACTCCAGGTGGATCTCCTACATACTATTCATTCACCGAATGATAGACAACTTTGTTCTGATTTACTCCGAAAATTCCCTCTTATTCTTGAGCCTGACCTCTTTTGGTAGATGCCAAGAGACAGATTTAGTAAGCATATCCTTAAAAGATTAAGACAATAGAAAGAAATTATTTTTCTTTATTATTAAAGCTTTGCTAATGAGATAAAATAGCAAGTTATTCTTGAGAGATAGTGTAGCAGTTTGAGATTATTTATGAATCCCCCAAAAGAGTGATTATGTTTGTAAACTGGTCTGTTCCCTGGGTGTAATCCCCTTTTATGGCATTAGAGTCACCTGAGATGTCTTTGATTAAATTACCTGTTAAGATTAGGGTTTTGATTCAACCACAACAGTAGGGTGTGACTCAGGGTTGAGTCCCCACCCCCTTGGTGGGATGATATAAATGGACACTCACTCAAGAAGACACAGGAAGAGAGGGAGAGCTCCAAAGACACAGCAGAGGAGAGAATTTTGATCCTACGGCCCTGGGACAAGAGATGAGTTATATTGGAAGTCAGTAAAATCTAAGATTTTCATAATTCTTGAAAAATGTAAGCCTAGTATATGCTGGAATGGTAAATGGAAAAAAAAGTCTATGGTAAAGTAGATAAATGGAGTTAGCATATTGCTTCTTGTTTTCCAAAAGCTATTTTTTTAAACTGAATAATTTGAAAGTAAATCAACTTGTTAGGAACTCCTAAAGGATGAACATCTTTAAAAGAATGATATGTTTTTTATGGGGCAGGGGATTATAATGTCAATAAGTTAAGTTACTCTTTTTTTCTGTCCATTACGGTGATGCTCATAAAAAATATAGTTTTGTAATTCACCTTCATCTTACACATTAATATAAAGAATTTTGAACATACACAAAAATAAACAGAATAATATGCTAAACCTACAAGTTATCTTATCCCCCAAAATAACTTTCAATCCATGATAAATCCTGTCCCATCTACACCCTGATTCACTCTTCTTCCTCTCAGATTATTTTGAAGGAAAACCCAGATATTATATAATTTCATCTGTAAATATTTCAGATATATGTTTAAAAGATAATATCTCCTTAACATAACTATATATATAATAATAATAATACCGTATTATTAATATCATCAAATATCTACTCGTAATTCAAATTTCCATTTTTTTCTCATATGTCATATTTTTAAAAATTGTTTATTTGAATCAGGACTCAAGTAAGGTCCACACATTATGATCGGTTGGTATTAAGTCTTTTTAAAAATACAGGTCCCCCTCAACCTCATTTTTTTCCCTTTCAATTTATTTATAGCAAAAACCAAGGCATTTGTCTATAAGACATTCCCCCCCTGTTGGATTTGCCAATCCTGACCCTTTAGTGTTGTTTAACATGAATATGGTTCTCTGCCTTCTTTATTACTTGTAAATTGTGGTGGTTTGATATAGAAGACTGATCAGATTTGGTTAACTTTTTAATTTGGGGGTGAAAAAATTCTACAGGAGTTCTATATTCTTACATTGGCAGACACTTAGTGATTGGAAACTTTTCTTTTTGTGCTATTCAGCCACTGATGAGCAATGTCTAGATCCATTTGTTCATTAGCAGTGATATTCTAATTCATTGAGCCTTCAGTATTTATCTGTAAAATTTCTGATTTCCATTGTAAATTTTTATCTCTGATTCCTCGGTTATTGTATTGCATAATTTCCTAACATTTAGTAATGTTTCTAATTGTTTTTTTATTTTCCACTCTGGTCAGAGAACATACTCTTTATGGTTTAAATTATTTGAAATTTGTTAAGATTTGCATTGGTGAATTTGTTAAATGTTCTAGGTACATATAAAAAAATTGAGTCTTTGCAATTGTTGACTATAGGGTTTTTTATATATCAATAAGGCCCATGTGGTTTATTATACTGTTCAAGTTTTCTATATTCTTACTAATTTTTTTGGCTGTTTTATCAATTATTGTAATATCACTAAATATGATTGTGGATTTGTCTGTTTTGCCTTTATATATTAGATGATTCAATTTTAGAAATATTAAACCTTTTTATTAAATTGAATCTTTTATCATTTTGAAATATCACTCTTTCTAGTAATACTTCTTATATTAAAGTCTATTTTGCTTGATATTAAAACTATGCTATGTTGTTTAGTTTTTGCATCATGTTTATTTTTCTATTCTTTTTAATTTGTAACTTTTCTGTGTCATTGTATATAATACATGTATTTTATAAACAGCAAAAAGCTGGATCTTGTATTTTTTAAAGTTCAATCTGACAGTCTTTATTTTTTAATTATAGTTTTTGGTCCATTTACATTTCATGTAAGTACTTACATATAGTGGGGTTCAGTCTACCAACTTACTACTTGTTTTCCATTTGTCCTATTGGCTATTTTATATTAATTAGGTGCTGTTTATTACTCCATTTTCCCACTATAGGCTTTTTTGTTATACATCTTATATTTTTTTAGTGTTTTCCATATAGATTACAAATGCATCCATATCTTATGACAATGTACTTTAAATTAGTATCGTTACCATCTACTCAACTATGTAAGAACACTTCAATATTTTAACTTCTTTTACTTACCTCCCACCATTTGTGCTATGGTTGTCATATATTTAAACACCATGAGACATTAATATGACTTGAGGGCAATTTAAGTGAAGAGTTGTGGCTCATTCTCTAATGTTCCTTCCTCTATTGGATTTTGCTGCTCAAATCCAAGCAACTTTGGCAGCCCTGAACTCAGACCTCTGTCTCCTCAGCCCAATAAGACTGTCATTTGCTGCTTGAGGTATATTTCCCTACCTTACAATTTGAAAAATGCCCTCAGAGAAAAAAATCCATAACCAAAGCAAAAGTTGCCATATGTGCTTCCCTTCTCTCAGGGACAGGGAGAGTCCTGCCTGTACTGGTTTCTTGCCAATGTCTCCAAAGAGTTGATTTTTATATGCTGTATTAGTCTGCCCCGAGGGTACTGATACAAAATCTGTTGACTTTTATAAAGGGTATTTATTTGGAGTAAAAGCTTACAGTTACAAGGCCCTAAAGAGTCCAACTCAAGGTTGCCTTCTCACCAAAGTCAGTTGCCATGTGTTGAAGCAAGATGGTTGCTCAATTACTGTGCTTACCTCTCTCACTGGGGCCCCCAAATCTCGGGCAGTTGGACTCCTTCAGGGACCCCTTAGTCCTTAGTCCCGCCAGAGTTGCCAAACTGATACCAAACAAGAGCAGTTTCTTTTCTCCCAGTGTGCCTTTAAAGCCAATTCCTGAGACACCAGGATTTCAAAGAGAGAGTTTTATTGGTTGTGCAAGCAATGGAGCACAGTGACCTTCTTGCCCCAAACTGCTTCCCTGATCTGCATAAATTCTAATGTTTTATAACATTGGGGTGCTAATGAAAATTGGGGTGGAGCTGGACACAGGATCCTTCATTAATAAACACTAAGTGGTTGAACAAGCTGGGGAAAGACCCCAAACCAGGAAGAGTTACAAAGTTACAACCATTTTCAGAGATCAAGGTTCTGAGATAGGAAAGTGCAGAGTAGAGGTCAGTCACAGAGTTTTCCATATGAATATAAAACAGAGGGCTGTGAAGTGGTTACCATCCCAATAGTAAGCGTACACAAGGGTGAGCTCAATCTAGAATTGCCATCACAATAGGAAGCATACACAAAAGTGAGCTTAATTCTAGAGTGAGCTGGCTAGAGGGGAGACCACTCTAACCAGCGTCAGTAATTTCAGCTATTAACCTTTTGCTATTTTTTTAAAAAAATATAAAGGCATCTATATCATGCTTTAGCAATCGTAATTATTTGCTAATTCTTAACCGTCAGGTACAAAATGGTATGTGTTACTTAGGTATAGTAAATGTTCAATGTCTGTCTAATGTTCTAAATTATTGTTTAACTGCATTTATATTGCTCAAGTATTCCTAATTGGTTACTGGTTACTGAAATTCTTTGAAATGGGAATTTCTAATTTTACTAGCATTCCTAAATGTAGCCCTTTAAGCTGTTTTGAAAGATGGGAAAAATCTTAGACAGAAGCCTATGAAAAAGCAGGAAATAGTTTTTGACCTCAACGTAACTTAGAATCAGGGGAAAAATGTTTGGAGTGTGGCTTTATAGAGGAAAACTATCTCCATTTGGTCAGTGTACCTTTCTGAGATCAGCAGGTGAGCCAGAAACATTTCTACTCCTCTGGGAAACACTTCTAGGAATAGATGAAGCATTTGTGTACATGCTTACCCCATTTCCCCTGTCAGATTAACATAGGTTGGGAAAATGGTGGCCCAGTCTATAAAAAGGCCCCACAGAAAATAAAAAGCTTAATTATTCCAACCGTAATTGGACTAGTAATGAGGCCTTAAAGATAATAGGAGATGAAGGGAAAATAGTAAATGAAGAAACAGAGCAGGAAAAAGATAAGAAACAGAAAAAATTCTTAACAACCCAGGGCATGCTAGAGAGAAATTAGCAGCACCAGTAAAGAATCTTAAATGGAATGTTAATGGTGTTGAGGACTGGGCTAATTTAGAATCAGAAGAAAGTCCCTCTGCTTTCCTAGAAAGAATTTATACTGCCTATTGTAAATACACTAATGTGGATCTGGAAAGTCCAGAAAATACCAGACTTTTAAATATAATCTTTATTGCCCAAAGTTCTCCAGATATAAGAAAGAAGTTACAGAAAATTGATGGGGAACTAGAATTACCTATCTCTAGTTTAGTTATCATTGCCTGTAAACTTTATTACAACAGGGACCAAATTAAAGGAAACCTGCATTTCATCAGGGGAATGAGCCTACTCAAAGCTCTAATAAACCAAAAATAATCAGAATAAGACTGCCTCAAAAAGATAAGACCCTGGGCCCAACCTCCACCCCTTCAGGAACTGGAGAAATTTAAAAAATGAGAACAAATCAATGTGCATATTGCAAAGAAGGACACTGGAAAAGATATTGTCCTAGATGGCCCCAAGAAAAACCCCAAGAAGAGCTAGGTGGGAACAAACAGAAATCTGGAATTAAAGGGCCCAGGGATAGGGGAGCTTGACCACTGATTTAAAACCAAAAATTTGAAGCATACCTTCCTAAATATAATTCCCTTGCTGAAAACATGTTAATCAAATAATTCCCAGATAACTTTTTCTCCAATTTTTATATATATAAAAGTGCTTCCAAGAACAAGCTTGCATATTACAGGCAACACTGATACCAGAGGAGATCTTAAAAGTGGTAAAAACCAGAGATGTGGAATGATGGAAAACCTGGAGACAACCATACCAAAAGAGTGAGAACTATGAGTCAAATTAGTGAGTTTTATGTTTTTGTTGGTGTGTCTAACTCTATTTGTGTCTGACTGTTTGTTCAGTGTATATTTTCATACTTTCAGATGGTAATATCAAATTAACAAATGAAAATTCATAAAAGAACTCTATTCAAATTGCTAAAAATTAAATAAGTGCTTATGTATGTAAATGAATACTCTTGGAACCCAAATTAGAAAAGCCAAACAGCATGAAAAAGGTCATATAAAATTTTGACTAAATAAACTATTCAAAGGAAAAAAAATTTAAAAAGGTGGTCCTGAATTCTTCTATAATCTTTCTATAGTTTATCCTACCCCCAGTGTTTTCTCCAGGGTCTTCTCCTAACCTTGACTGAATTTGAGTGACTCATTAAAACCTATCTAGGAAACTATGGGGGATGGGCTGGGTGTGGAAAGATAGGGGAGATGTGAATTTAGTTTAGAATTCTGTCTACCAGGCCTGGAAATTAAAAAAGATAGGTTATTCATCATTGCCAAAAGTTGGAAACAACCCAGGTGTCCATCAACAGAAGAATGGATAAACAAACTGTGGTCTATTCACACAATGGAATATTATGCAGCTGTAAGAAGAAATGAAGTCATAAAGCATATGACAACATGGACGAACCTGGAGGACATTATGTTGAGCAAAGCAAGCCAGACACAAAAGGACAAATACTGTATGAATGTGTTACTATGAGCCAAATATATTGTGTAACATATTGTTTGATTAAAAAAAAAATTTTATATGTATCCATTACATTTAATTGAGAAATGTATATATTTATTCATCAGTGTTTACTTTTTAGTTTTTAATTGTTTATATTTTCAATTATTAAATGTACAAAATAAAGTTAAAAAATATTAAAAAAAAAAAAAAGATAGGGACACAGGGGATATTACAGAATAAACCTTGATTTGCATAGTCTGTCCTGTAGTTAACCAATTACATTTTAAAAGCCTTGAGATGAGAGTAATTAATAACCCAATGGCCAAGGGGGCGGATGTGGCTCAAATGGTTGGGCGTCCATCTGCCATATGGAGGGACCTGGGTTCGATCCCCGGGACCTCCCAGTAAAAAAAAAAAAAAATAACCCAATGGCCAAATTTCAGTAAGTACAGAAAAAGATCCATGAAAGCTATGAAAAGGTTTATCTAAATTGTAATTAAAACAAATAAAACAATTACTGTATAATATATTCTCCAGAGCCTAATAGTCACTATGCATTTGAGGTTATTTATAATTTTTAGGTATTATAAAAACAAAGCAGTTTTAAATCCCTATGAAGGAAAAGAAAAAAGAAAACATTTCTTACATAAAATATCATTATTTCAATATTATTTTACTTGGGTGTAATCTCCCAGGGTTTATACAGATATTAATAAGTTAACATTGTCTGTTGAATCTTTAAGATGATATAATTGTAAGTTTTTAACTAATGAAATTATTACAAACCTCTTTTAAAATAACTTTTTTTAACCTAAAGTGAAATAACTAGTTTTCACAGAACAGAATGAGGAATATAAGACAAGAATTAAATGGATATGAAAAGAAGTAGAAGTTTTGTGAGCTCTTGTTTAAGGGAGTGTGGTTTGTCCTAAGATAAATCAGGGTAGAAATATGTAGGACAAGACTTGAATGGATATGAAGCCAGGTAAGTGTTGGATTCCTCTAGGTTCTTGGCTTATGTTGCCTAAAGGAATTTAAGAATGCATCAGTTTATTTAGGCCAGTAAAAAGAATTTATTGAGAAATGGGGGAAAAGAACAGAGCTTGCTGAGAAATGGGTGAGAAGGATGGAAATATGCACCAAGATTTGATGCAGGCTCCTCTAGGCAGAAAGAGAGATTTGGCTCGTGTGGTTACCTTTTAAACTATTAATAATTCCTCTTGCTAAAGTTTGGGGGAGGGGCCCCAGCTATTTGCTGTTCTGGTTGATTACCCCACCCATCAGTTCCCAGGGGGCCCAATGATGAGGCCCCTTGAGGATATCTGGGGCTTTTCCTTGACCCTGAATGAGGTTCTCATGGCCAGGATCACGCAGTGTCATCTTCCCAGGAGACTTCTTCTCAGGAGGTTTTGTGGCGGGGTCTCCCGGCCATGTGGTCTGTCAGTCATGTTGTCTGCTGGGCCAGTTGCCATCCCTCTTTCACTATACTAACCTGCCTCAACCCCCCCCCCCCAAAGAGTTCACGTCTTTATTCTTAAGGGGACACTGAGGGGCAATAGTCATTCTTCTGTAGCTGCTTCCTGCTGGTTAGAGAAGTAGTCCCTGCCTGTCAGGGCATAAAACTCTGGCTATTCTATTGTGGTTCAGGGAAGATGGGTCCAGAAATCCCTGCATAACTAATAAGTCGTTGATTTTGTAAGAAATAAACTTAATTAGAATTTTGAAGATACATGGCCCCACTAAAAGGATAAAGAAGATGGTGGTAGGTGGGCCCAAAGAGGGGGCCAGCCATGACATACTGGACCACGAGAGTGAGAATAGCCAGGTGCTTTCAGAGGCTGCATCCCCAGAGTTGATGGGAAACAGCATTCTTCCTTGAGTTCTTTTATGCTGTTGGTTAACTCTAGGGAGAGATTGTGGTAAACGTGCTGGTTTGGGTATAAACTGCCTACTCAAGTTCCCACAGCAGTGGTTATGCCTAGGACAGCTAGGAGAGGTATGAAGAGAGGCACTGCCCTAGACATAAACTCACAAAGACAGTATAGGCAACGACAAGACAGGCATATGGCAAGGAAAATAAAGACAGTACTTAAGAGAACCATTCTTATAGGCACATTTATTAATTTCTTAGAAAATGAATTAATTTTACCAGGACTTTTACCATGTTCAATATCCCTCTGTATATGATCTAGAATAGAAGATATATTATCATATTCATCAGGTACATAGGTACACTATTTAATACTAGTAATGCACAAGTTCCTCTTTGAGCTGCAGTTAGTAGAACTAAGCTCCATGTTTGCAATACCATACATGTTATCTCTCCATGGGAGCAGGCCATAATGCCAATTGTGTTGGTTTATGTTCTACTCACAGTACTCAGTTAATTGTTGCTCCACTTGGTATGCCCTTCACACAGCCGGCATGCTGTAGCACAGCTGATCCTAGAGAGAGACTAGGAAAGTAAGGCTCCAGTGTTTCACTGGCCTGGTGCATAGCACCCTTCGGCACTATGAAACAGCCAGTCTGGAGGCAACGTCCATTGTACATCTGGCCATATAGAGCCATTGTTGGCTACTGCAAGAGTCTGAAACTGCAAGGTACTCTCCATCCACTTCAGGAGCATGTTCAGAGATATAGTAGATACTTCTATTGTTTTAGGGGTCAGTGGCCAACCTAGCCAATAACTCAAATGGACAGGCACCATGCAATGTACTGAACGCCTGGTTTGAATGCACAAGAGATATTGAAATTTATCTATCTCTTACTTTTTATTCATGTTCTAAATATTTCCAATGCAATGTATAGCATATTAAATGAACTTAACTATTTTAGTACTTTGCTTTTTACTTTTACAACTTTACTATGATTATGTTAATTAACAGGTATTTCACTTTAGCAGCAGAGGAAAAATACTTTCTCCATTATTTTATGAAAATCTAAGATTCCCAATGGAATCAAGATTATATTTCCTTGCCACCACTTTAATATGCAGATTGAGGTGGCCTCTGACAGGTTTCCCTGTTATGAAGTTATTTTTTGTTATTAATATCACTTTACATTTTTATTTAGTGATGGCTTCCTGGAATTAGCCATTTAAATGCTTCAGTTTAGAAGATGCTTTTATAAACTTCTTATAATTAGCTAGAAGTTACTTTACCTTTAAATAAGCTTATTAAATTACAATTAGCAACCAATGAAATTTACTTTATCTTAATTCCATTAAACATGAACTTAAAATTTTCATCATCTTAAGGATTTAATACATATGATGTTAATTTATTTAATTGGGATTCAATAAACATAGGGAGCTAACACCCAAGCTAAAAAAAATTGAAACACTTATAGTTTATGCAAGGAATGCTCTTTTCACTTTCCTTTATAGGAGGCTAAAACCTCTTTTCTTCAATAAAATTCTAAAACCTGTGAATAATATTAAAAGCATACTGACTGCTAGGTTCTGGAATATATTACAATTGTTTAATTTGTTTTAATCATAATGCAGAAAAGATCTTTCCATAGTTTTCAAGGACTTTTCCTTTATTTACTGAAATTTGGTAATAAGATTATTAACCATCCTTAGTTTAAGACTGGTAAAAGGTTTAAATTGGGGAATTACAGAACAAACTGATTCTTAATTCCCCAGCCTAGAAGATAGAGTTTTGATCTGCCACACCTTGCCCCTCCCTCACATCTCTAGCAAAGAGAAGGTCTTGGGGTTGGGTAGGTCAAGGAGCTTAGGAAAATGTTTTTCCCTTTCCCAATAGTTTCTATATTCAGACTTATATATGACCTTTTGATCCTGCTTAGCCTTACTTGGGCTCCAGGAATATTCTTTCACACATATAAGCACATATTTAGTTTTTAACAATTTGAATGGAACTCTAAGAATTTTCATTTGTTAATTTGATATCACCATCCTGATGAAGATATACACTGAAGAAATAGACATAAATAGAAAGTTAGACATAAAAACACAACTCACTTAAATTACTTATAATTTTCATTCTTTTACAAAATAAATTTAAAAGAACATTTAAAGGATTTCTTTGAAGGTTATTTCTAATTACTCTAATTTGCACTGTGACCATGCAGTTTTTCACAAGAATTTCATTCCTTTTAATTATGAGCTTATAACCAAATTGTTCCCAATGCTTTAAAATACAATTTATAACATTTCCCTTTACTTAAGAGTTTTGCTTATTTTCCGTTTTGACTTTTACAGACCTTGGATGAGAAACACTAATTCCAGTGTATACTCACTGTGGTCATTGAAGTCTCAGGGAGACCTGGTTTTTCTCATGACTTGCTGCTTTTAGGAACATCAACCCTCGATGTGGTAGTCCCCTTATTCCAATACTCAGCCACTGGACTGGAAGACTGGACGTCCAACCCTGAGGGTTGGGAATTCCACCAGGCAGCAATCTAGTCCACACCTGGAGTCAAGAGAGAAAGCAGGGTCACTAATACCCGTGGAAGGACAGGAGACCGGTTATCTTAAATTTGCCTTCCCCTGAGCCATAGAGGGCAGAAGTTCTTATGAAATAACTATAAGCAAAGGCAAGGGGTGAGGCTAGACCTGAAGTGACCATAAACAAAGGCAAACTCACTTTAGAATTATCATCACACTAGCTGAAGTCTAATGGGTAAAGCTAGTAAGCTAAAGCAAGGGTGTGGCTAGACCTGAAGTAACCATAAACAAAGGTAAACTCAGCTTATAATTACCATTACTATAGCAGGTCTAAGTTAAATCCACCCAGTTATAGCAATTTCAGATATTGTCCTTCTGCTGTTTTATAATATAAAGCCATCTGTATAATGATCTTAACTCTTCATTACAGTTTCTAGTAAGTTTTAACTTTAGAACAAATTGGCCACTTTTGTTTATTAACTAAGCAACTAAAGCAATTTTATTAGTAACAACTTTCCTAAGTTTTTCTGCTTTTCCAACAATTGAATTAATTCCCCTTGTGTTTGCTTTTATACATCAAATTAAATTGCAAGATAGTATTGACATTTAAAGACTCATTTTTAGGTTACCTTTCACTGTTATCCTATTTGTAACAGGCGAACCCCAAATCTGATTTTTGAGTTCCTAGGCACGAGCAGACTAACAAAGTTAAAGAAAGTACAGGTTAGAACAGAAGAGAGAATTTTACACCTACTTAGCTTAAGGGAAGACTTGACTTTAGAATCACCTAGACGCAAGCTTCCAGTGTCTGCCCATGGCAGAAACCTCATGCAGGAACCTCCAGCCTAGTTCCTCCAGGAAAATTCCTGGGCAGCTGCTAAGTACAGAGCTAAGGGGTGCAGAGAAGCCCTGCCCCCAACGAGGCACAAATTGGGGCTGCTCTGGTGCCTGCATCCCATTAGTTACCTCCTGGCAAGGAGTAAAGGCCTGAGAAGGCTTTTTTTTGCTGGAAGGATTGGAGTGTTACAAGGGAATAGACAGGGAGCTGGGAATAGCCAGAGACCTTTCTAAATCTTAATTGATGGTATATGAGGAGGTCCTTTATTCTATATGAGGAGGTTTAATCCATTCACTCCCCTCATTAGGCACAACAAAGGTTAGCAAGGTCTGGAGTGCAGGCCAGGACTGCGTAATTGGCTCCCATGTTAATTAAGAAATTAACAATCTTACCTGCCACATCAAGGGTCACCCAAGGTCTCCTAGTTCATGGTTCATGCATGGCTTCAGGCCCCTTTTGTCCTCCCTGGGACAAGGCCCCAGCAGTCCACATGGTGAGGCAGTTTGGGGCCAGGTTCCTGCTGATGTGGCACCTGGATTCAGGTAATCCTGAGGTGATGGTGCTTTTAATGGCAGCAGTTAAAAGGTGAGCCTGCCCTGGCCCTGTGCCTGGCCCTCCTTACCTTCTCCATTTTGGTGGTGTGGTCTCGATAGTTGTTTCTAAAAGGGAGTTAATGGAAGTTTGGGGACCAAAGGAAAGTTTCTGCAGCTTTCTATGGATATCTCAAAGCAGACTGGAGTTCCTAGGAGGTCTATCCTTCTCTAGAGTTAGGATATACTAAGAGGGTATTTTTATGGCCTCTATGAGCTTTCTTTGAAATAAGGCTAGGTTTCTAGGTTCTGCCTTTGAATAATTTCCTTGAGCTTATTTAAAATTGACCAGTTTGGTAGTGCATTTCCTTATCCCTTTAAGAAGACATGACCACATGGTCTCTGGCCCTCAGATCTGTCTGTCTTCTTCTCTTTTACACAGGTTTAACAGGAATTCAGGTATCATACAGAGCCCACTCTTGGCCACACTATAGCCATGTGGTGTGGCAGGAAAAGATTAACCTTTTCCTTTTTAGACCATCAGTAGGCAGGTTGTCCCGATTTCTGAGAAGGCACCCCAATGAGGAATCTCCTGGAATGCTGGAAGAGCTGCCCATTATCCTAGGGGAGGATAAAACATGTTCATCAGTCTGGATGGTGTCCCACTGTTAGACCTGACTGAACAGATTGCTTACTGAACTAGTGTCTCCACGTTTCGGGGATCGAGAGCTTTATGTCTCTGGGTGTTCCCAGAGCCTTGGAGGTCTTGGGGGTGTCTGGGTCCAGCTCTGACCTAACACCCAAGCCAGGCTGACCCTAGGAAAGGGTCTGGCTAGGGACCTTTCTTTTGCCTACTTTGCAGATGGCTTAGGATATAGCCATGAGAGAGCTCATCTCATGGTGACTCCCAGCTTCCAAGTTCTGCAGTTAAACCTGAAATTAAAAGGCAATTAAAAAAAACTAGAGACTAATCATTCTGTGACTTGCCAGCAAACAGCCTCAGGGACCCCCCAAGACAATCTCAGGGCACTACTGAGATTGGGACTCATGCCTTGTTAACAAATGCATTTTCAGTTTCTAAGGCATTTTAAAGCGTCTCACAGACCCAAAATGAGGACAGCAGTTGTTGGAAGATTAAAGGCACTTTTAACTAAAAGGAGTTAACTAGTGATCTAAGGAAATGATACAGCAGGTAATAGCCATTCTGAATGCACAGACAGGGCCTGGTAGACTTCCGGCAGACTCCTGTTCAACTTAGGTCACATGCCCAGTCAGGTCTCAAGGATGGTTTCACCTGCCACCCAGAACTTCCTGAGATCTTCATGGCATGGGGGCCCCCACCATCTCTGAAGAGGGAGCTGGAAGTCTGGACAGATCAATTTTATGTCCTGTGGGAGCCTATCTAGAGACCCTCTTTAAAATGGCAGAACCAAAAGAGGGCACAGACGGGCTATAATTAAAAGTTTAGATTCACCAGTCCTTACCAGGTGTCAGGGAGGGTTACCTAACCCTAGAACTCCTGGCTGATGCTCGCCAAATGAAGCTGGGGAAGTGTTGGATTCCTCTATGTTCTTGACTATGTCACATAAGTGACTTTAAGAACACACCAGTTTATTTAGACCAGTGATAAAAAAATTATTGAGAAATGGGGGAAAAGAACAGAGCTTGCTTAGTAGTGGGAATGAAGGATGGCAATACGCACCAAGATTTGCTGCAGGCTCCTCTAGGCAGAGAGTGAGATTTGGATTGTGTGGTTACCTTTTAAGCTATTAATGATTCCTCCCCTTGCTAATGTTTGGGAGAGGGGCCCCAGCGATTTGCTGTTCTGATTAATTACCCCACCCATGAGTTCACAGGGAGGCCCAATGATGAGGCCCCTTGAGGATATCTGGGGCTTTCCCTTGACCCCGAATGAGGTTCTCGTAGCCAGGATCACGCAGAGTCATCTTTCCCGGAGCCTTTTAAGGAGGTTTCGGTGCAGGGTCTCACAGCCATGTGGTCTGTAGGCCATGTTGTCTGCTGGCCCAGCTGCCATCCCCTTTCACTATACTAACCTACCTCAGATATGGAAAGTTGTAGAAGGGTTAGTGGAAGTACATTTTGCTTGTTGCTGACTGTAAATCAATAATTTGATTATTATTTCGCCTGATTTAAAGGCGAAATTCGTCTTAAGGTAAAGTAACTACTCTATATAAACCATTTATATATAAATGGTTATAAAAATATATAGGTTGTAGGAAGTCTATAAAAGCATTTTCTAAACTGAGAGATTTCAATCTAAGTAGCTGATTCCCAGAAGACATTATTAAATAAAAATCTATAAGCTGATATTGATAACAAAAAGTAACTTTACAGGAGAAAAATCTGTCAGACGCCACCTCAATCTGTTATGATCTGTGCTAAGATTTGTTTACTGGATGGTGTACTGATTCAAAACTAAAATTTGAGTTTCTCTGTCTGTTAAAAGTAACAGTTTTCTTAAGTGGGGATCTGTTTTGAATGGAAGGATGTAACAGTCCTTTTGAAATTATCAATATATTTATAAAGAACAAAGAATCTGTGCCTTATCGCCATATCCTTAATGGCTTTAAAAAATACAGAGCCACTGCTATTTTGGCTCTTCTAATCTATTTTACTAACTTATTTGTCTTTGTGATAAATAGAGGACTGTTTATATTAAATATATAGTGTTCAGACCTGACGGCCTTTAATATTCTAATACAACTCTTAAGGATATCTTTAATTGCAAACTGTTACAAATGAATTTGTCTTTCATTTTGTAAAAAGTGAGGTGCTTAAATATATGTTTATGAAAATTAGCATTATCAATATAATTGATGCAAGCAAAAGCAGTTTCCTTCCTCCCAATGCATCTTTAAAGCCAACTCCTGAGGCACTGGGGTTTCAAAGAGAGAAAGAATTTTATTTTATTGCAATGGAGCACAGTGACCTCATGGCCCAAAACTGCCTCCCTGATCTGCAGGAATTCTAATATTTTATAACATTGGGGTGCTGATAAATAACTGGGGTGGAGCTGAACACAGGTTCCTTCATTAATAAACATTAAGGGGCTGAACAAGATGGAGAGGGGTGGGGTAGCAAATGAAGGTCAAGTCACAAGGATTTGGGATAGGGGTATACAGAACCAAGGTCATTTACAAGGTCTTTTATATGGATATTAAACAGAGGTGAGTGGAGTGGTTACCATCCCAATAGTAAGTATACACAAGTGTGAGTTCAATCTAGAATTACCATCACAACAGTAAGCACACACACAAGGGTGAGGTTAGGTCTAGAGTAACCACAAACAAGAGTGGGACCACTCTAGCCAGCTTCAGTAATTTCAGGTATTAACTTTTTGCTATTTTATAACATAAAGGCATCTATATAATGATTTAATAACCACAATTATTTGTTAATTCTTAATCCTGTTACATATTTACATTTTAATTTACAACGGAAAAATATATTCCAAAACTGAAAAATATAATACCGTGTAAACTGTGGAGAGTTTAAATGGGATGTTATTTTGACAATGTTTTTTTAATTTTAGTCACATTTTTTTCTGATTGGAATTTTTATCATGGTGATAAACTTTTTTTTTTTCAAACTGGTTTGTCATAAAATACTGTACATAACCACAGTCTTTATTTCCTAAGACAACTGTGAATGTGTAGACCTACCTTTACTGCTAAGAGAAATTACTTAATACTTTTAAAGATCCATAGTACATTTACCTCTATGACGTTTTAAGGAACCACCCTCATTGTTGAAAGTAATGTATTCTTAGGGTTAGGATATAGTTCCAATAAGTGTGTAATTATATTAAAGTAGTGAGGCAGGTTAGTATAGGGAAAGAGGGAAGACTGAGTCACAGCTGGGACCCGGGAGAGAACAGGGCTGTGAAACCCTGCCCGGAAACCCCCTAAGAAAGGGCTGCTACTAAGCACAAAGCCAGAAAGACCCTGCTGAGGCCTTAGACTCAAGAGGAAGCCCTGGATAACTCCAAAAAGGCCTCTCATTAGTCCTGGATAACTCCACACAAAAGGCCTCATCATTGGGCCTCCTAGAGCTATCAGGTGGAGATGGTAAGGCAACCAATTAGAACAGCAAACGGCTGGGGCCCCTCCCCAACATTAGGAAAGTGGGGAGGAAAGGCCTTAAAAAGGCCTACCCAAGGGCTCCAGGCCGCGTCTCATCATGTAGCACGCCCACACCAGTGTCTGGGTGTGTACTGTCTCTTTTCTTGTTTCTTAATAAAGTCTTTACTCCCTTGCCTACCCTGTGGCAGGTCCTTAAATTCCTTTATGTGACATAGCTAAGAACCTAGAAACCCAAAATGTTCTGCTAATAGAACTATTGCAATAGGGAGAACACTTTGACCATAAGGTCTGCAAGCATCTCCAGGTTTAAGCTAAAGGTTCTTTCTTTTGTAGAGAGAAGTGAAAAAGCAGGTGTGGGGAAGTGTGATGAAAAGGTGATCAGATAATAGATCAGAGAATGCTTTGTACTCAAACAGCTTGTTTTCTGGGAGGCATCCTTGAAGATCAGGGGTTTGGAGGAAGGAGAGAAACTTAACCAGTATTTGGTTAAAAAGCATTTTGTTCTGACAGAGAAGTGGGAACAAGTAGTTCAGCTAATCATTTATGAGACAAAGAATGAGAATATGGAGGGTCTGTGCTTGACCCTATAAGAGGCAAATAAGGAGGCATCCTTAATGATTATGAATTGATTTTTATTGTCATAAAACTTTTCAGTATTTTAAAAACCATCAACAAGCAATTCTCTTGTCACTGGTATTTGTATAGACTCAAGTACAGGATTTGACTATTTGAGAATATTGTTAACTATGTCATTGTTTTGATCTAAGATTTACCTATTCAAAGCTCAGAAAATGTTAAGATTTCCTCTTTTTCTTTATCCCAGTAAACTCCTTCCCTTACCATTATTTTGAGTAGTGGGAAAAATCATCAGACATGAAACAGACATGGTAGAGAAAGAATGTGAATGGAATAATTAATTTGTACATTTTATTCAGTAATAACTCTCTACCAGTCACTATTATATTATTTTTATAATAGTAACACTATCTTTTAGTAATACTAAAAGATAGTTATTTCTTTGACATTTACTATTTAAAGAGACTTAGGCCTGCAGCTAATTAAGCCGACCGTCTCCCTCTCCCCGTGGGGGCCTGGTGTGCAGTGGCTGCGGACAGCAGCCTTCTTGGTAGTGTACGCGGCCTGTTGCTTGTACAGGTTGCCCTAAGGGACCTTGGAGACAGCCCTTGCCTTGTTGATGGTCCTGTCTGACCTCGTGCCATCCCCAATCTAGGCTCCAGACAGGTATGCGAGGTGCCTTTGGAAAGCCTCAGGGGACGATGGCCCGGGTCCACATCGGCCAAGTCATCATGTCCATCCGCACCAAGCTTCAGAACAAGGAGCATGTGATTGAGGCGCTGCGCAGGGCCAAGTTCAAGTTCCCTGGCCGCCAGAAAATCCACATCTCCAAGAAGTGGGGCTTCACCAAGTTCAATGCTGACGAATTCGAAGACATGGTGGCCGAGAAACGCCTCATCCCGGATGGCTGTGGGGTGAAATACATCCCCAATCGTGGCCCCTTGGACAAGTGGCGGGCCCTGCACTCATGAGGGCTTTGCCAGCACTGCCCTCACCCAACCTGTGCCCTCCAATAAATGACTTCCTGGCCGTCTTAAAAAAAAAAAAAATAAATAAATAAATAAATAAAGAGACTTAGGGTGTAAACTGTTGGTAGATATTTTCTTTTGAAGAGTTGGTAGATTTTTAAATATGTCCTTAGGGTGAACAATAAAATTATTTACAACTTTTATCTTCCTGGACAAAAGTCTCCAGGAATAAGCAAAGTAATGCTAAATGAAGACAGTTCACTTGTAAAGTCATGTTCATGTAGACTGTAGACTGTAAACTGGGGGTAGGGAGTGTGGGATGATAGAATGTTTAGGTTCTCACTGTAATGGATGTGACAAAATTCCTGACTTTAAAATAATCTCATTATATCTAATGGGAGAGACAGGCAAGTTAAAAAAAAAAAAAAAGTAAGATTTAAGATAAAGTAAAAGTGCTTCAAGAAAAGTATACTAAGGCTTCAGAGGCACCAGAAGCTTCCAGAAGCTTCCTGAGCTGTCCTGTTGAAGTTCACCCACAGTGGAAAGGCCCATTCCAAGCATGTGCAGTATGCAAGGATTTATAAGGGGAATGGGATAAGGCTGTAATGCTACCATGTGGCTACATTTAATAGGCCTTTTTGCCACAAGGAGTTTGCTCTTTACCCCATAGCAGAAAGGGGGAAAAAAAACCAGGGTGAAATTAGATAGAAGCAAGAGATATTTAGTAATTAGATGTAGGGGATTAGGGAGAGCAAGAAACTAAAAATTCCCCCCAGGTTTTTTATTTTAATAACAGAATGAATGATAAGAGTGGAGTGGGGGTGGGGTGGAGATGAGCAGGCACTGGAGGAATGTGCATATGGTGCATTTGATATTTACGCATCTCTATTAATATATTTATTTGTGGTTGTGTAGGAGTGTATCTCAAAAGTTTTTTTTTTTTTTTTTTTTTTTACCAGTCATCTTTTATTGGGAATTGGTTCTCAATTAGGTTATGAAAGCATTCAGTAATAATCGTGTTTGTCAAGGAGGGGCCCGGGCAATGGTGGCCACAGTCAGGAATGCACAATGAAACCACCACACTCGCTTCCCTTCAGTGGTACTATGTATCCACTGGTGTTTGAGTTTCTTCTAAGAAAGGCAGTAGCTGTAAACCAACACCATAGAAACCTAGCGATGATACTTAAGTCCAGGGAAGTTGAGGGATGATGGATTCCTCTAGGTTCTTGGCCATGTTACATAAAAGAACTTAAGAACATGCTGGTTTAGTTAGGCCAGTGGTTTATTGAGAAATGGGAGAGGAGAACAGGATTAGGCACCAGCATTTTGGGCTTGTGGGGCTATCTTTATTAAGCTATTACTTACTCCTCCCTTTCATAAAGTTGGGGAGGGGCTCCAGCTATTTGCTGTTCTGATTGGCTACCCCACCCATTAGCTCCCCAGGGGGCCAATGGTGAGGCCCCTTGAGGGTATTCCGGGCTTTTCCTTGACCTCGAACCGCATCTCATTCCAATCTTGTTCCAAATGGGTTCTCATGGCCGAGGTCTCACAGGGTCCTTCTGGCAGCCTTCCTGGTGGCGGTCTTTCCCTCAGGGGGTTTCCAGGCAGGGTTCCATAGCTATGTGTATCGTGGCCATGTTTTCTGCCAGGTCTTAGACTCGTGTTCCCTCTTCCTAAACTAACCTGCCTCAATACCTTTCTTCACTTTGATATACTTATTTTAATAACAGGAGTAACCTCTTTGAAAGGCTCCAACAATGCCTTTAAGGGTGAAATCTGGCTTTGGTATCCAATTTGGCAGCTCCCCTAATTCCATGAGTTTCTTCTCCTTTACTGATGCAACTGGCACCATTTTAGAGTCTTGGGTGGCCAATGAGCCTTCTCATAGTATTTTTTAGCTGGAAAAGAACTTAGGTAGATATCTCTTCGACTATCATCTACATTTCACAGATAAGACTATGTATTCACATTAGGAAACATTAGTCTTGTCTAGCTGACCTTTCAGCTGTTTACTTGTTCTGTAACTTTTCATGTTTTCTTGAATAAGGCTATTTACTCAGTAGATATTTTTATAAAGAAAAGTCACACATATTTTTTTTTTAGGTTTTTTTTTTTTTTAAACTTTATTTTGTACATTTAATAATTGAAAACAAACAATTAAAAACTAAAAAGTAAACTCCACACACAGGGGCTTTTTCTCATAGAGGTAACCTCAGTCACTTCAGAAAAGCTTCTTTGTGCAATAATGGGCCAGAATGGAAGTTAGCAGGATATGTCTTGCTGTTTGCAGCCATGAATGCAGTCCTTGTCAACTGAGTTAGACTTTAAGGAGGAGTTCACAGAAAATCCCTGAGGATGACACAGGCCACATGGAAACAGAACAGAATAATATCATAATGGGAAAGGAATGCACAGTTTAGGTGACCACTCTCTTACACATTTGCAGCCAGATTAACTGAGTTTCCAATCACCTTGTAATTTCATGTATAATTTAAAAATTGAAATGTTTACACCTCTGAAACTACAATGGTTGAAAGAGACATAGATTTAAAATTTTTATTTACAAGGCTCCAAGTCTTTGTAGAAGGTAGAATGCAGTAAGGAGGAGTCATGGAGCACTATCTCTCATTTGGTCTCTTTCTGTCTCAGTTTAGGTCCTCATATCTGTGGTCCCTATTTCCATACTTTCTTCCTTCTGCTGCATTTCCAACACCATTAGAACATACTTTAAATACCACTCATCCAATCTTTATACAGTGGATGTACTCTGAGTTAGTTTGTACCTTCAACAAGGCCTCTGCTTTTGTTTTTAACTTGAATATGGAGTTAGTGTTCTTGATATTTCTCACCAAAAGGCTTCAAAGCCTTCCATGATCTGGTTGCACATTCGCTATCAGCCTCTCTTCCCTTGGGCCATCATGAACCACTACATGTTCCTTGCTAATGTCACTTCACTTTCATACAGTTTTGTTTATCACTAAAGTGTACGCACCATGAGGGTGGATCTCCAGGGATTGGGAAGAACAATGGTGCTCTAGTCTGCCAGGCTGCAGAAAACAATATACCAGAAACGGGTTGGCTTTTACAATGGGGATTTATTAGCTTACAAGCTTACAGTTCTGAGGCCATGAAAATGTCCAAATCAAGGCATTATCAGGCAATGCTTTCTCCCTGATGCTTTCTCCTCAAAGACTGGCTGTTGGCGACCCTGGACTCCTCTGCCACATGGCAAGGAACATGGAGGCATCTGCAGATCTCTCCCTTCTCTTCCAGATTTCATTGCTTTCAGCTTCTTGCTTCTGTGGCTTTCTCTTTCTGTCAGAGTTTCATTCTCTTATTAAGGGCTCCACTAAGATGGTTAAGACCCACCATGAATGAGGTGGGTCACATCTTAACTTTAGATCCTACTCACCTAAAGATCCTACTTACAATGTTTCCACACCCACAGGAATGGATTAACTTTAAGAACATACTTTTCTGGTGTCTGTACAGTTTCAAACCATCACAAATGGTAAGATATAGAAATGAATGATTCAATTATTAATGACTCATACATTCATTTATCTTCTTCCTCCCCAGTTTCTGTATATCTAAATTCTGTGCTTACCTTATGCTCAGATCAAATACTTCTTCTTCCATACTTTCCCAGATTCCTTCACACAGAACCATGTACTCTGAATTCCCATAATATTTTATCTATGCCTCTTTTTTCTTAATAGTTTCTTCTTGAAATTACTTTTAACATTCAAATAGGCTATAAGCCCTAGAATGGGGTCTATATTATATTTATTTTTGTATATTCCCTAGACCCTAGATTCACAGTATTTAGCAAATAGTAGGCATTTAGTAAGTATTCCTTGAGTCCATTAATTAATAATTAAAATTTAAAGAGATCTTGGGGGAGGGGTGATTGTTGTATGGACTCCTAAATCTCTAGAATTGGCTGCGCATAAGCACATATACAGATCTCTCTTTTTGGAAAAAACAAAAACAAAAAAACAAAACTAGAGAAGATAAAATTATAGCCAAGTTTGATATCACCATTCTAATGATTAACAACTTTGATAATAAAAACAGCTGGTTCTGTGCCAGGCAATCTAATCACTTTTAGTAAATTATCATGGATCTTTAAAACCACCTTGCAAGAGTCTATAGCCATTTAAATAATGAGCATATTTAAGCTGAGGCCATTATATGTTTGCTGAGTATTTGACCTGAGATTTAAATATTGATCTGACTAACTCCAGAGCCCTATCCAGTAGACAATTTCTTTGCACTCTTTCTGTTGGGAAGTACTTTGGTTACCTAAGTTAAATTTCTTGTGTGATGGTTAAGATATTTTTCTTCTTTATTAGTGGAGATACAAACATACCCAAGCAACATTTGCAGTGACAGACCTTATTTTCTTTAGTGGAGATCTTATGACCATATTGCTAATAACAGAAGAAGGTATCCTCAGTAAAATGTTTAAGTGAAAATCCCAGTATTTAGATTAATCCTGGTCACTGTTTTCATAAGATCTGAATATTACAGCCTGAATCCAGTGGTGAAAGTATATTTTGGGGGTATTTGTAACTGTGCTACCTGATTACAGTTTAAAGATCTGTATATTTTGAGGACCAGGAGTGACTTCCTCTATGCTTCCTCATTAACTTAATTTCCTTTGCCTTCTCTAGCTCCAGTAATCCCTGGGGTATAATCATTGTAATGTCTCTGAGTTCAGTGGAAGGTAAAACCACACAGGTACAAAATGAATAAACCGCAAAATTGTCAGTATTATTTTACAACATCAGCTGACTTTTGTCTTCATGATTTTCTTTTGGAAAGAAACTATAGTATGGCTAAGTCAATGAACTTTTAATTCTATAATTGTGCAGTGGACATTCATTATCTCTTATAAGGAAACTGGAGAGCATTGCCTCCCTTCCATTTCCCTGACTCTTAGAGTTAGGTAAGTAAGGGATGTTCCAGCTTTTTCTTGACTGTCTTCTCCCTGTTCCTTTACTCTGTGAGGGAAATTTTCTGCCTCTCCTCCTCATGTCTTCTTTTAGTACCTTCCAGTAGTAATAATTAATGAATGGAAATCACCCATGTTTTTTGTATGTTGGTTATATTTTTCATATCTGTATCTTATTTTAAGCTAAAAATAACAATATAAGGAGGGTAGACTGATGGTATTTTCATTTCCATTTTACAAAAGAGGAAAGATAGCATTTGTAGTTCTGCTATTATCATATCCATCAACCTCAAGGCTATTCATTATACCAGAAGACTAGAGGATACGCAAGTTGAACTTGTATTCCTATTTCAGCTTTTCTCTTGTACTTATCAATGAGTACAGTATTGATTTAAGAGCTTGGCCTTTGTACTAGGGCAGCAGGAATACAAATCTCGGCCATGACACTTAGTAGTTCTTGACACTTAGTATGTCCTTGGACAAGTTACTTAACTTATCTACACTTCAATTTCTTATTCTAAAAATAAGAGGATTACTTGTATCTACCTCAATAAAATAATATTAAGAATTATTTAATCTCCAGATTGTCAACATTATATTTACACTCGTCTATTCAAACTAATTATCTTGTTCCAAGATTGATTCATTCCTTCAACGAAATGTTTGAGTGTCCACTGTGTCCTAGGCATTGTGAAGTATATCAGTCTCTGCCTTCATTAGAGTGTACATAGCAGAATGTCTAAGTTCTTTCACATATCAGCATGTACACAGCAGAATAACTAAGAACATTCAGATGTTGAAAAGTTAAGATTTTGATGAGGAGCTAAACAGGAAACTGAGAATGAGCTGGCACAAGGGAAAAACAAATAAGTGTGCTAGTATGGGTTTAATTATATCCCCCAAAAAGACATGTTGAAGACTTAACCCTTAGTACCTCAAAATGTGACCTCATTTGGAAATAGGGGCGTTGCAGACATAAGATAAGGTCATGTTGGAGCAGGATGGGGCCTTATCCAAATGACTGGTGTCATTATGAGAGAGGGGAGAAAGCCGTCTGAAAATGGAGGCAGAGACTGTTGTGATACAGCTACCAGCCTAGGAACGCCAAGAATTGTTGACAAACATGAGAAGGTAGAAGAGGCAAGGAAAGAGTCTCCCCTATAGGTTTCTGAGGGAGCATGGCCCTACCAACACCTTGATTTCCAACTTCTAACCTCCAGGACTGTGAGACAATACATTTCTGTTGTTTAAGCCAACTAGTCTATGGTACTTTGTGATAGCAGGAAACTAACATATGTGCTGTCCTAGAAACCAAGCCAAGAAAGTGTTTCAAGATGGTGGTAGTGATTGAGAGACTGACTGCATTAAATGCCTCTGCGGCCTTGGAGTGAAATTTTGAATTTGGTAAGATGGAGGTCAGGGGTATCCTTGATAAGGGCAGTTTTCAGTAACAATGACATTAGTGAAAAGTGGGAGATCAGAAAACAACTATTTGGAACATACACATTTTAAGAATGAATTTTTAGTACCCCTAGCTCAGGGTGGCTAGAATTCTTCTTTTCTCAGAAAGAGTATTAATTTTTTGGTAATACAGCTTACTCAAATTGAGTATCTGTAGTACCACTAATGAAGTACCCATTCATTTTCAAGTATTTATCATTGTATGAAAATGCTTGGAAAAATGCTTGAACTAGACTACCCATTGCTGGCTTTCCTTTATACTTACTGTGGCAGGAAGCATTCCTAGCACAACTTGCTGCCTTTACCTGGAACTCACAAATACATCCTGTGCTCAGGACCAGGTGTGTCAGCTTGGTGGGATAAAACACAATCCCCTAGTCATAAGGGGATTGCCTATACATGGTGCATTCCTTCCCCTATTGTCCTGAGCATATGTAAATATTCACTGGAGTCAGTCTGACTCTGGTAGGCTTGTTTTATGATATCCAGCTCACACCCCAGTGGTATATCTGTCCCTGGTGGGGAGGGTTCCTCCATTATGGTGCACAAACACGAGGGGTGCTGCGAAAGCCACAGGATTGAGACTCTTTGCCTGTGGGGAACTGACATCCACTAGTGAAGATGAGCTTGCTCTGTCTCTTCTATCTGTGAGTACAATGTCTTTCCATTAAAGCCTGTCAGAGTCCTGCTTTTGCTGGTGAGCTTGACATTTCTTTATTGGAATGAAATAAATTGGAGTGGGCTGACATTTCTTTAGGTGTCTCTCCTCCAATACTTAACATTGAATATAGTCTAATATCCAGGGACAAACATTCATCATCATATCTCATTTTCCTGATATCAAGCATTTTATAAAGTTCCATAAAAAATAACTTGTGGTGGTCTCATAACTTTTCAATATTTTGAGAGATTCCAGCTGTTTTAAGGAAATCATGCTACCACCATTTCCAGACTTTCTTTAGCACATGACACTTATTTTCCCATGCAGAGAAAGACATGGACATGTCATCTTCTAACATCAATTTAACTATTTCTGGTAAAGTAACTAGGAAAGAAACAAATGTGAGTAAATCTCTCTTCAATTTGTTCTTTGGTTTCAAACATTAAGGTGTATGATGAATCCTGGTATTTGATTTCTTCTTCAAGAAGAAGGGTGAAAGATCTGAGGGATGGTATGTGAGCTTGCTTTTAGGCTTTACTGTCAGTGCTGGAGTATCTAATTTTGGAAGAAAAGCACCCTCATATTTGATACAAGGGAACACACACTCTCTTTAGAAGGTCATAAATGACATTTCGGCCTGTATTGGTTTGTCAAATTGCTAGAGCAAAAGACAGTCCATTCAAGAATATTTTAACACATTAAAAAAGGTTTTAAATTTTGCTTCCATTTAAAAATTACCATGAAAAGAAATATATAATAAATTCTGTGGTTATGACATGTGGAATACATACCTGACATTTGACTGTAGTGTTTACTCCTTTTTACTATGAGCACACAACATAAAAGAAATTTAATATCTTAATTTTGTAAGAGAACGAAGCAAGGATTTTTCAATAAAAGCCTTACCTTAAGTTTTCCTATTAATAGAGATGTGGGCATTTGTTCTACTGGTGACAAATAACATATCCTTTGCAACATTTGAAAAGAATGCTTTTTGTGTAGCATTTTGATTTGTAAAATCTAAAATTTAAATATGAATACTTTCAAGATTTTTTTCTTGTGGAACCATCCTTACATGAAAACAGTTTTCTAAAGCTAGTGGCTCTCTTAATTCGCATTCCTAACCAAGTATGGTTATAGGCAAGCTTTTCACCCAGGGATGAGTTACCTGCCTCAGGTAGATGGACTAGGCTTCATTATGTGACACAGAATATGTTCAGTTATTAGGTCCACAACAACATACTCAGAACCTTTGTTTAGAGAATATGTAAGCACTTGCCTATCATTGAATACAGAGTGAATGTTATGAAGCCATTTCCTTTGAGTGAAAGCTGTTCACCAAAAAGATAAATCTTAGCTTTCATGCTTAAAGATACATGAGTATATAGGAAAGGAATGGAGCCTCCAATTTACATATCATACTGTTAGTGTTGATGGCCTTGGGGAATAATATTTTTAAAAATATGGATAATATCCATAGCAGGTAAGAATAGCAGATCATTTGCTTCTTGCTGCTCACATTTGCTAAGACTTTTATGAAGATTGTTCCCTGGGCACATGAATCAGTTTAATGATCGCTGCCAGTTGGTGGCTAGACATCAGACTGCCAGCCTACTCAACAGTGTTGCCATCTGCTATTTGGATTCACAGTGTGTTACTGCTACGCACTGCCTCATTAGGAACGGGACCCTTGTGAGCCATAGACAGTAGCTTATTCAAGTGAGTGGAAGCAAACTTCTCCCCAAGCCAAATTTGTAGAGGCTGCCTGCATTTCATCTTATTTGGAAATTGCTCAATGCTGATCATGCAGCCTCATAGCTCATTGTCTCTGGTCATTTAGATGTAAGTCTTTCAAGATAGCTCCTTGTTTCAAAGTAGTTTCAAAACACAAATACGATTATTTCAAAATTTGTAAAAAAATTCATCTCAATTTTTTTTTTTTTTTGGTAATACAGTCACATCTTGAACTGGTATTAGACAGTGGCCTGCCAAATACAACTATTTTAATAAGTAAATGCATTATAATCCATTGGACTTTTTGGTTAGATTTTCAAGTTCTTGAATTTTAGAGTTTTGTGGAATTTTTACTACACAGTTTTTGTTCCATGGGAACTGATTTTCAAGGGCTTTCACCCTTTTCCTCTCCCACTAAATATCCAAACATAGCTACAAATGCAGAATAATTGTATTTGTTCCACGGAAATTAGTGCAATCAACACCACTGATCACCTTAGAGGTTTACATTTTTACAAGAAAAAGAGAAATTTGCAAACCTCATATAATATTTACATCCTCTGCCTCCACTGCAATAGACAATGAGTTCTGTAGTACTTTAAGCATTAGAGGGCTGCTTCTTAAAATTGAGCTAGTTTCAGGATTCATATAGATATTTGCACAAGATTATTCACAATTGCCAAAAGAGGGAGGCAACCCAAGTGTTCATCAACAGATGAATGGATAAACAAAATGTGGTATATACATATAATGGAATAGTATTCAGCTGTAAAAAGGAATGGAGTTCTAATACATGTGACAACATGGATGAACCTTGAAGACATGAAGAAGGAAATAAAACAGGCACAAAAGGACAAATATTGTATGATCTCACTGATATGAAATAATTCGAATAAGCAACTTCCTAGAGTTAGAAACTAGAGCACAGGTTGCCAGGGTATGGGGAGGGGATAGGGAATGGAGAGTTAATACTTAATTGGTACAGTATCTGTTTGGGGTGATGGAAAAGTTTTGGTAATGGACAGTGGTGACAGTAGCATAACACTGTAAGTGTAATTAACACCACTGAATTATATATTTGAATGTGGTTAAAAGGGGGAAAATTTAGGTTATATATATGCTACTAGAATAAAAATATTAAAAAAAACAATAGGACTGTACACCACAGACAGTGAACCCTAATGCAAACTATGTACCACATTAATGCAGTGTTAATAATGGTGAAAACTGTGTGGGGTAGGTGATATAGGGGGAACTCTGTATTTTCTGCATGATTTTTCTGTAAACTTACAACTTCTCTAATAAAAAATCGGAAAAGAAAAAAAAAAACTAATCAACAACAACAACAAAACTGGGCTGGTTTCAAAATCAATGGATTCCAGGGACTCAAGTCCTAGGGATTGTCCCCACTTACTCACTTCCCATACAAGTATTTATTCAGTCCTCACACCTCCCCTTACCAGAATCTAAAATGTTTTCCACAAATCCTATGCTTGTAAGGGACTTAAGAGAAAAGGTTTTGGTGGGAAAACAGAATTGGGAAGTGTGGGGTTTCAGACTGGGTTCTCCAGGATGCAGACTCTAAGATGTAGTGTAAACTGCAGGTTATTTAGAAATGTTCTTGGGACTAACACTTGTATAAAAGTGAGGAAGAAGTAGGATTGGGTAGAGTGAGAAGCTGAGTTACAACGCAGTCCTAAAAACAGCTTTCACCAACACCCCAGGGAGCTCTGGAGTTGGAATGCCTCTTCAGAGTTATCCTGAGATGGGTCAAGCGAACAACTTTGTATCCTTGCACTGATCAATCATTGGACATACACCACCCCACAAAGGGGAGTTCCATTAGGTGAGGTGGTTCTTTGCAGCTGAGACAATCCCCAAAGAGGGCTGACAGGAAATAGGCTGCAAATTCTCCCTTGCAGGGGGAATCTGGGCAGTATATCATAATGCTGCCACATGGGCCATATCAAATCACTTTTGGAGAGTTGCATGAAACATATGGATGGCTTTGAGAATCTGGCACTGAAGAAACATTCCAAATTTCTTTCTCTCCTAATGTCAATTCATAACCTATGGAACTAGTGTTCCACAGAACATGATTTGAGAAATGTCTCCGTAATCTTACAGTGGTTTGCAGGTTGTGTTAAAAGAAATGTGTACAGGTGGAGTTTTAGTTTGCCAAATGGCTGCCGATGCAAAGTACCAGAAAGGTGTTGGCTTTATAAAGGGGAATTATTTGGGGTAAAAGCTCACATTTCCAAGGCCATGAAAAGTCCCAATGAGGCACCATCAGAGATGCTTTCTCACCAAAGTCACTACTGTTGATACTGGCATGTTGCCACGTGGCAACACAAGATGGCTGCCTATCTCTGCTGAAGTTTCAGCCTTCCCCTCCGGGCTCACCATCTCCTCTTGAGCTTCTCCACTGGCCCAGCCTCTTGGGGCTTCGTGTTTAAGCAATCCTCTTTTATGGCAGGATCAAACATGGCTGCTTCCTTTGTCTCTCCCTGTGTGTCTGTTTATATCAGACTCAGTGTATTAGTCAGCCAAAGGGGTGCTGATGCAAATTACCAGAAATCTGTTGGTCTTTATAAAGGGTATTTATTTGGGGTAGAAGCTTACAGATACCAGGCCATAAAGCAAAAGTTTCCTCCTTCACCAAAGTTTGTTGCCACATGTTGGAGCAAGACAGCTGCCGACGTTTGTCAGGGTTCAGGCTTCTTGGGTTCCTCTCTTCCCGGGGCTCCGTTTCTCTCTGGGCTTAGCTCCTCTGTTTCCTCCACAAGGTCAGCTGTAGACTATGAGGCTCTCTAGGCTTTGCCTCTCTCCATAAGGCCAGCTGTGAACTGTCAGGTGAATGGCTCGTCTCTTTTCCCTGGGCCTTCTTTCCTTCCTCATGACCAAGTTCCTCTGTATGCTTACTTCCCTGTGCTCCAGCATTAAAACTCCACATCAGAACTCCAACTCAAAAGCTCCAACCAACTCCTCTACTCTGCCATGCAGTTTTATCTCTGAGTCCCCACCCACCAAGGGGTAAGGAATCAACATCCTACTGACACTGATGTGGCCCAATCAAAGCCCTAATCATAACTTAATCACACTCAGAGGAACAGACCAGTTTACAAGCATAATCCAATATCTATTTTTGGAATTCATAACTATGTCAAAATGACACACTCAGCAATAGGGTGGGGATTTAATCTGAGTCACTGATGTAGTCCAATCAAAAGCCCAAAAGCAATCTTATCAAACAACTTAATTCAATCAAAGGGTATCACATCCAGAGGAAAAGATTAGTTTGCAAACATAATCTTTCACTTTTTGGGATTCATAAAATAATCTCAAATTGCTCCAAGCTCTCCTTCCTATCAGTCCTGGATGAAAACTTTGGTGTTGCTATACTGGTTATGGGCTTTTGGGTCATGTTCTAAGGTGTATGGGAAAGTGGCTTTATTTTTCTGTACTGAACTTAATTTATTTCTTAAGCTCTCATTCTACCTTGTGGCAAATGCATACATAAATTTAGTTATATTCCAGGTAAATGTAGATATTACATTTTAAATGAAGTTAATACAGCATCTTTCCCCCCTTATGCCCAGGGTTGCATTTAAGCTCCAGGTGACTTGGATCATGTCATGGCATTGGGAGGGTTACATGTGAGTCTTGATTAGCACCTGTCCACAGGTGGCATCAACTAAGAGGAGCAATGTCGTTTCCAGTCCTCACTAATGTCACCTTCTATGCTGACATCTGATGAGATGCCCGCATTTCCATCCTGTATCTGTTGTTAAGAATTTGTACTGCATCTCTGGCTATGAGGTCCCTCAGGACTGTCAGTTGTCAGGGTCATTTCCCTAATGTTCTCTGCCCCACGTAGAAAAACACTTGATCAACCTTCTAGCCCCATAATGTCTATCAGGTAGTTTAGGATCCATATGCCTAGACATTCAATGTAGGTGCTTTTACCCCAATATCAAATACCATGGTGTCAAAGACAACTCCACAGAACTTTTCTTTTTCAGGGTAACAAGAGGGCACTGGCCTCTCCATTCCTAGACCAAGTATATTTTTTCTGGATGTTCTTTCATGATCTAATTTGGAATATTGAAACTACTCTTCAGAAACCCACAAACAGCCCACTCTCTTGCTTTCTGTTCAACTGTGATTTAATTCCTTCTCACCTAGCTCTGAAAGTTTTTTCCTTCTCAGAAAGAGTGTGGAAGAGGGGAAGCAACTCTTTTTTAAACTATTTTTAAAAATACTTTTAAGTTTACAGGACAGTTACAAAAATAATAAAAACTCCATACAGTGAATTTCAGCATACCCCTTTCCTTCCAGATACTCAGATCCACCCATTTTTTAGGAGGTCCCGGGGATCAAACCCGGGTCCTCCCATACAGTAGATGGATGCTCAACCACTTGAGCCAAATCTGCTTCCCAGATCTACCAGTTTTATTAACCTTTTGCCATATTTGTCATATAAGCCTATCCATATATCTATTAATCCATCTACCCATCCAACCACCTATTTATCAATCCATTTTCTGAACACTTGAGTGCAGGCTGTATATATCACGCTCCTTGAACACACTATACTGCCATGTACATCTCCTAAGACCAAGGATATTGACTTATATAACCACTTTAAAACCATTATCCAGTTAAGAAATTTAACACTGATATAAAGCTTATAGAATATATTCCAATTCTTTCCTATGTCCCAATAATGTCATTTTGAACCTTTTTTCCTCCCTTCTTAGATACCATCCAGGACTATGTATTGAATTTGTCAATGTCTCTTTAGTTCCTCTTCCTTTTTTTTAATATTGTGGGAACATATGTACAATATAAACTTTTCCATCTCAACCACTCCCAAGCATACCATTCAGTGGGATTAATCACAACCACAATGTGTGGTGCCCTAACCACCTGCCATTACTAAAACTTTCCTAACTGCCTACCCCCACCAGTCCTTAACCCCCATTCCTCCTGACCCCCTTCCCTCACGACCTGTACTCTAATTTCTAATTTCTGTCTCTATAAGCTTTCATAGCACAAGTTTTGATATTTTGTAGTTTCACGATCATTTCAAAATATTTTCTAAATTCCACTGTGATTTATTTTTGACCTGTTAAATTATTAGGTGTAAATTTCTTACAAGGATTTATAATTATCTTTACGTAAGTGCTTTCCGGTTTAATTCATAGTCTATATGATTTCAATCTTTTGAAATTTGTTGAGACTTGATTTGTGATCCAGCATATGTTCTGCTTTGGTGAATGTTATGTTCACCTTTTAAAAATATTAATTCTAAAGTTTTTGGATATAGTGTTAATATGTGAATTAGCTCAAGAATTGTTTTTCAAATCTTATATCCTTAATAATTTTGTCTGTTTTTCTGTTAACACAGAGAAGTGTGTTAAAATCTCCAACTGATTCTTCCTTTCTCTTTTTATTTACTTTGTGCTCTCTATATTTTTGAGGCTATGTTAAAAGAATACAAGTGTAACATTAAAATCTTTTTATGTGAAATAAATCCTTTATCATATTTGATCTCGTTTTAGAAATGCTTTTTGTCTTAAAGTCTACTTTGATATAATTAAACCAGCTTTCTTTTAGTAAGTATTTGCACTGTGTGCCTTTTATTTATCTATTGTCTTTTAGTTCCAAATCTATCCTCTACACTTCTCCTTGATGCTGGGACTGGCTTCTGCAGATTACATTTCCCAGATTTCCTTTTTAGTTGGTTTCCTATTGTATTCTATCAATAAGAGACACTAGGGGAGATTGGAAGATGAGAGAGAACTTTCTTCCTATTTTATTTTGTTTCTTTCAGCATTGTGCAAGCAATGGCACTTGTGGTGCCTTGGGCATTTCAAGGCCTCGGAACTGTAAGCTTTTACTCCAAATAAACCCCCTTTATAAAAGCCAACACCTTTCTGGTACTTTGCATTGGCAGTCCTGTGACAAACTAAGACATCCAGCTTTTCTACTCATTCTCACTAAGAAGGTTGCTCTGAAATATCTAGATAGACATCCAATTCATTTCTTAAGACCCAATCCAAATCTCTCTTCTATGAAGCCTTCTATGACACTCCTTCCTGAGTACCTGACTCCTTTGTTCTTCTCTACTATTTAGTTTACATCTCTATTATAGTACCTCTACAACTATGTTCTACGTATGGACAGTGACAATACATAGCACATAGTAGGAGCTCAACACATATTGAAATGATTAACTCATGGCAATTCCAGACCAAATAAGAGGATAATGATTACATTGCAGTGGGGTGAGCAGAGAGAAAATTAATTCTCATAAGATGGGGCCTAATAAAAGGACATCAAGTCAAATCATGCTGTTTCCCACCTATTCCAACCAATTAATGCCAACGCTTTACGTGATGGAAATCACCCAATATTTTTCTTCCTGTATTTCTAGCAATTACTCCCCCTTTGGTTGTAATCACTGTATCACTAGTGCTACTTGATGGTAGGAAACATACCTTAGGAAAATTTAATGAAACTGATTTATAAAGCCCAGAAAGACAGAAAAATGGTTAATTTTATTTCTCCATTTTCCTCCAAACAATTCATGATAGTTTCTGTGATTACATGAGTTTAGAAGGCACCTGTTATCTCCACCCAGTGGTCAAATTTCTCAAGTAGAATCACTTTTTAATTTTCCAAATTTCAGTGTCACTTTCCATGTCTCATAAATATGACCCAAGATTAAAACTGTTATTAACATAAACCTTCTATTATTTTGGTTATAGAAAGGGAGGAAATATTTAGACAAGGCTAACAATGCATTATGTGGGCTTCTGTTTCTTATGCACTGCCTTAGATCTTTTGGACTTCCTATTTCAGTCACGACTCAGGTGAAGAGTTCTGGGCAGATTTCAACCTGTTTTGTGCCGACAGTGCCACACCATAAGCATGCACCAAGACTCTAGTTTTGTGTCTCAAGGCTTCTCTGATGTGGCAATGTATGATACCCGTGGTGCCAGCCAGCCTTTCACGTCTTTCCAACACAGAAGCCTGGGGAACACTCTAACATATAGGCAATGGCTGCTGATAGAAATGCTTCTTTTGTCCCTTGGGCAGAGAGTTCAGAGACAAAGTTTAATAAAAATCCTGAGGAGGGTCTCCATTAAGTTAACTGTTAGCAGTGGTGGACCACTAGATAACTCTACTTTGTTTTACTTGGATTTTCTTTCCCTTTTCCCCTGTTCATCCCCCTGTCCCTCATTCTTGTTCCCTGGGATCAATACTCCTGAGTAAAATGTGTTTACTTTTTGTCCCAGGCTCTGATTTCAGGAATAACTTAAAGACAAGTAGGTAAACAGGTTGTTGGTAGATTATATAATACAGAAGTGTAATTTTCCGTGACTCTGAATATGCTACAAAGAAACACATATTTTGTTGGCAATATAGTTGCTGGTTAATTTTGATGATTTTGCATCTTTTCCTTTTGAAAGCTCATCAGCCATCCTGAAACCTGATCACCTAAGGAAAAAAAGTTGGTATAAATTAATTTTATCATTGAATAGGCATATTTTTTATGATGATAGTTCTAAGCAATTTGGTTGGATACTCCAATGCAGTACAGAGGAGCCTTCAGTCTACTTAGTCAAAGCTCCTTACTGCTTTAGAAACAGCCATATCATATTTCTTATTCTTCTAGGTAAAAGCTGGATCTTTCACTGCTCTAATACTTCTTTGCTATGAAACTGAAACATATGTTAAAACTGAAAATAAAAATGGAATACTATCAGGGCTTTCTTTCTTTATGAGGAAATGAATGATTATCCTGAAAGATTTGGGGGCTTACTAGGAATAAATATTGTCCACATGCTGGCCCAAGTAAAAATGTTAATTCTTTTACTCATTCAAGGTACTGAAGATACTACAGAGAAAGAGATAAAGGAGACATAAAATAGATAGAAGGTCTAACTCTTGAATCTTATATTGTAGTGGTGGGGAAAGTGAGACAATAAGCAAATTAAATAAATGAAATATCCAGTATTTCAAATAAGTGTTACAGATAAAAATAAACAAGGGATGCATAAGATACTGCAAGATTTTTGTATTGTTTACTCTAAAGATCTCACTGAGAAAAATGACATTTGAACAGAGACCTGAGGAGGGAAGAGCTAGCCATACAGATAATTGGGGGAGGAGCCTTAGGAAAAAGGGAAAAGCATATGCAAAAGTCCTGAGATGGAAAGAAGCCAGTGTGGTTGAGAGATAAGAGAACTAGATGAGGTAAGAAAGGGCATGGGGAAAGGAGTGCCAGATGGTGTGGGAGAGGGGTTCTCAATGGATGCAGGGCCACACTATGCACCTGCAGAGTATTTTGAAAAACTATGAGGCATTTGGTATTACCACGCTTGGGGTGGTGCTATTGGCATTTAGTGGGTAGGCACCATTTATTTTCAAGTACTGTAATGCTCAGAACAGTTCCACCCAACAAGCTGCTTTTCCACATTCTGCATAACTTTAAAATGCCCTCCTGTTCATTCATGCAGATGTAAAACTGTTTATAATTATTTATTCTAACTTCTAAATTCCATTAATGGCAAGCTAGGTGATTGGGATCAAATCTATTAAAAAAGTAAACATCTGTACAAAATATGTTTGCTCAACTTTGGAAAGCTTTTGGCTAATGTTTTTCAGAATTTTTTCCTGTCCCATACTCTCTCTCCTTTCCTTCTGGAACTCCAATTATATGTTAGACCACTTGATATTATTTTGAGTGATTGGTACTATGTTTATTAATTTTTTTTCAGTGTACTCAAATTTGGATGATTTCCACTGACCAGTCTTCAAGCTTACTGATCCTTTATACTGATGTGTTCAAACTATTAATATTAATAATCAGTAATAATAATCAAATAATTTCAGATATTGCATTTTTTCAGTTCTAGGACTTCCAATTCCTTAAAATATCTGTATCTCTCTTGAAAGCTCCTGTGTCTTCACTTATTGTATCCATTTTTAAAAAGTTTTTAATTAATTATTTTTTAAACTTTATTTTAACATTTAATAATTGAAAATATAAACATTAAAAACTAATAAGTAAACACAGATGAATAAATACATTTCTCAATTAAATGTACTGGATTGTAGCCATTTTTTATTAGTAAGATCCTTCAATATATTTGTCATAGTTATTTTAAAATCTTTTTCTACTAATTTCAACACCTAAAGTCTATTTCTATCGATTTGTGATAAAGGTGACAATGCAGAACAGTGGGAAAAGGATTTTTTTCACCCAAGGAAAGAACATAGGTCTGCTGGGTAGTTATTTGAGAAAAAAAGTCAAACCCTATTTTACACCATACCCCCAAATCCATTTTAGGTGGTTATTAGATCTAAATGTTCACAGAAAAACAATTATATTTTCAGGCAGTAAAACAGGAGAATGTCCTTGTGACCTTGGGGTAGCCAATGATGTCCTGAAAAGGATAGCAAAGGCCCTAACCACAATGAAAGCCTGATAAATTAAACTTCAACACAAATGAAAAATTTATATTCATCATAATCTAACATAGTAGAAAATACAAGCCATAGATTAGGAAAAGGTATTTGCTTACAGTATTCATAACTGAAAATGGACTCATCTGTAGACTATATAACGATCTCCTACATAAGTAGAAAAAGACAAGCAGCCCAACAGAAAAATAAAAGCATTTTATTAAAAAGGATATAAAAATTGCCAATAATCACATGAAAAGATGAAGTGCAAATTAATAACCACACAACCATCAAATGCTGGTGTGGATGTGGAGCAACCAGAACTCTCATCTCTGCTGCTGGCAGAAGCATAAGTTTGAAAAATTGTTGGCAGTATGACCTATAGCTGACCATAAGCATATCAAATGACCAAGCAACTCCACTTTTAGACATTCCAATAAAAATATATTTCTATCTGAACAAATAGATATGTATAACAATGTTCACATCAGTATTATTTGTGATAGTCCCCAAACTGGAAATAATATGAATATTCAATATCAGTATAAGGGACCTGTCACAAAAGACCATATATTATACGATTTTCACAAAATGTCCAGAATAGGCAAATCTATAAAGGCAGAAAATAGATTAGCGGTTGCTTAGGGCTGGGGCAAGTGGAAAGTTAGGGGGAGATGAAAGCTAAAGGGTACAGTGTTGCTTTTTGAGGTAATGAAAATATTCTAAAATTGACTGTGGTGGTGGGTGTATATTCATATCTGTGAATATACCAAAAACCATTTAGTTATACATTTTTAATTGGTAAATTGTATGGTATGTGAATTATATCTCAATAAAGGTCTTATTAAGAAAGGCGCAACAATACAATAAGGAATAAGTTGTGGTATATTCGTTCATACAACTGTCATACAGCATAAAATGAAGTAAAATGAAATAAAAAATACCTACTATAGTCAACAACATGGATGAATTTCTCAAATATAATATGGATTCAAAGAAACAAAATACTATAAGATACTTACTGAATAATTCACTTGAAAAAGTGACATTCAAAGAACAGACAAAACTAATCTATGTATTTGAGGACAAAACAGCGGTTATATTTGGAGAAAGTTGTCCCTAGCTGGGGTAGGGGGATGAAGGATGCTAGTAATATTCAATTTCTTGATCTGGGTGTGTATAGCTTCATCACTCTGAAAGTTCACTGAACTTGAACATTAATGATTTATGCACTTTATGCATGTTGTATTTCAACAAAAACATATATTTTTAAAATGGTCCAACAAGTTGCCCTACTAGTTTGCACTGGAAAAAAGGACTATGAGAAGGTAGTCATTTTCAAAGTTATTTTTTTGTGGCTGGGATTATGGAGTTTTAAAATTTTCTTCTATATACCTTTCTTTCTATATATACCTGTCCAAACCATCACCGATGGCATATATGACTTTTACCGCTAGAAAAAAAATTGCTATTAACTTGCAATTGTCTTGAGATACTCATGTATTCCTTTATACTAAATTAATTTATTCAAAATGTAAGGGCTATGGCTTTTACTCTGAGAACGAGGAAGTGATTGCTTGGTTTAGAGCGAAGGATATTGTCACTTGTTAGTCTGGGGATTTCCTGGTGGCCTTTGACGCCCGCAGGAGAGCACCACCGGCCACCCAGCAGGACCTGCCAGAGAGGACGAGCAAAGGGGCAGGTGTGGGGACCCAAAAGATTGTGAACCAGACCTGTGCAAGCGAGGTCTGAGTAAACCTGACGGCTCGCAGACCTGAAAGATCCTTGGTCCTTACCACAAAACTGTGGTCGGACCCGGGAAGGGGTGAAGGACTAACCGAAGCTCTAGCGCCCCATGCTGGGTAAAGCGCTGGTAATCCGTACGTTTTTTGTCCGGCCAGCAGCTAAGAACAGATTTTGCCTTTTTAAAAGGTTGTTAAAACAGAGAAACAACGTCTAACGTATGACAGAGACCGAAAGTGGCCCGAAAAGCTTAAAATATTTACCATCTGGATCTTTACAGAAAAAGTCTGCCGATCCCCTGATGAGAAGTTCCAGGTCGAAAAATCTTAAACATATTTTAAAAATTTACCTGCGCACGCGCTTGCTGGCAAGGAGCCCACGGTGGAAAGAGACTGCCCTTTCCTGCGGTGGTACCAAGCTGGTAATGCCGCTGGCCAGACACAGGAAGTCGAAATCCACTAAAGAAAGTGTAAAAATTCACCTCTGACGGATCCAGTGTGAAAAGGGATGGCCTGACTGGACCTGCCCGCAACGGCTCTTTTTGGCGGAGGGGGGCAAAAGGATGAGTGATGATAACTGCAGTCCTTAGCGGATCGCAAAGGAGTAGGGTGCACGCCTTCCAACTGGGAAAGCATCGCTGTCACTCCTGGAGAAGCCAACCGACCCCTTGGAGGAAGTATTCTTTTCTCTGTTGACAGAAGCAGCTCCCGACTGCTAAGTCAGCCAGCCAAACCGGCAACTTTGCAAGAAGCTTCGCGTGGGCGCGGCCGACCGCTCAGCGCATGCGCAGTAGCCGACGGTTGGGGGGCGGCGAGTGTTGTCATCCCACCGCGCAGGCCTCGGTGGTTTCCCACCTCCACACCGCGGTGAAGTGTGCTCCTGCGAGCCGCCTCCCAGGGGGACGAGAGGGGAGGGAAGACAGGGCGGAAGGACATGCACAATATTGTTTGCTGAATAATTTGAGTTTGTGGATATCATAACCCTTTACTCTTAAATGCTGCCAGCATTTTACCTACACAAAAGAGAATTTCATGTGATTCAGCCTCATACTTAAGCACTATGCTCCAAACACAAGGGATTCTCTTACATCACGGTGTCTCAACTGAGCCTCTATTGACATTTTGGGCGAATGAGTCTTTATTGTGGGGGGATTGTCCTGAGCATTTTACAATGTTTACCGCATCCCTGGCCTCTGCCCATTAGATGCCAGTAGCACCCCCTCCTCCACAGTTGTGACAATAAAAAATGTTTCCAGACACTGTCAGATGTACCAGGGGAGTGGTGGGAGTGGTGACATCATCCTTATTGAGGACTATTGTCTTACATGATCACAATGCAATGACCACCCGTAGGAAATTTAACCTAGTTACTTACTTTAATAATCCATTTTCAAATTTCCTTAACTGTCTCCAAAATGTTGCTCTATTGTTGGTTTGTGAAATACAAATCCAGGATCCAGAATGATCATATATTGTATTTAGTTGTTATGTCTCTTCAGTTTCCTTCAATTTAGAACATTTCCCCAGCCTTTTTGTTTCTTGTGTTTTTGGTACTGACATTTTTGGAAAGTCCAGGACAAGCGTTTTTTTCAGAATGTTGCTAAGTTTGGATAGGTTGGATTTCTTTCCTCATTGTTAGATGCACATTAAATATTTTTGTTTTTGTTTGTTTGTTTTTGGTGGAATTCTACCTAGATGATGTTATAACTAATATTATCTATTTTAGTAGATAAGATTATCTACTGTTTAGCTATCTTAATAACTAATTAAAAAGTCAATTTTTTCCCTGTGATTTGAGATACTACCATTATCACATATATAAATTTACATATTATACTTGGGTCTAAATATTATTTTCTGTTTTTTCCATTGATCTGATCATCTATTCATATGCACTGTTTTAATTTACAGAGACCACATAACATAATTCAATACCTGGTAGGGGTAGGCCTGACTCATTGCTGTCTTTTTTATTTTCAGTGTTTTTCTGGATATTCTAGCTTATTCATTTATTTTTTTAATATAAATTCTAGAATCCAGCTTGAGAAAAATATAAAAAAGATTGGGACCAATATATGATGTTGCATTTTCCTATTGAAGAACAAGGTTTATTCTTCCTTTTTTTTTGTCCTAGTTTTGTGTCTTTTAGGAAAGTTTTTCAGTTTTTTTGCACATAGGTTTTACACATTTTGTATGATTTATTTCTAGGGTATTTTTTGTTGTTGGTAACGTAAATGAGGGTATTCTGTTCTATTTCTTCCTATAGCTACGTTTACACTTATATTTACACTATTATTACACTTTTGATTATTCTCTTTGAAGTTCAAATTGCCCATATTTGGCTAGTAAAAGACACTTCATTGGCTTCTAGGTTTATTGATACAGTCGCAAATATCTTGATAGATTCCTTGCTTTCTGACTCTTCAAGGGTCAGAAATATAATATATTGTACACTTATGGCCCCCAAATCAGCTGTTTCTCAAATGAGTCCTCATTATCTTCAGTGAAAGATTGTAGAGACCATGATCTGGGTGCACTTAGGGATGTTCAAGGTTAAATGGCTTGTTACTGTTTCTCAGACTTTTCAATGGCGTATGTAATTTTTCAAAGAAATACGGAATTATGTAGTTTTTTAAATAAAAAAGATAAATACTAAATTTGTACTGATATTCCAATTCTAAAGAAAAGTTATAGGATTTTTGCTTAAGGTATTTTGATTTTATACTACGCCTCTCTTCTCTTATCCTGAAAAGCTTGATTTTTAATGATACTGACATTATTGCTTATTTACTTTTCCCATAATATAAATCTAATGTTCTAAAATACCAATACCAATATTATAACTGATAGTAAGACTATTAAATGCAGTTTAATATAGCTAAATTCATTTGTTTTAAAATCTAGTTTGCTTAATTAAAAAGAAAATTAAATCCAGATTAGATAAAAAAAGCAATCCCTAAATATTTCCAATTTCTTAAGTGTAATGTCTAATTCATTTATTTAATTCTTTCATTTTTATTGATATAAAGATTTAAGGTTTTGAATTTTGTTCTGAACATTCTTTAATTGTATCTTGTAGCTTCTGATATCATGTTTTCGTTTTTTTTTTTTTTTTTCCCTCCTTAGGAATTCTCAATGTTAGTTGGCATTTCCCTTTGAGACAAGCTATGTTTAACAGGAAACATTAAAATTTCAAGATGGGGAGGCTTTCTTATATTTTGATTTTTATGAATTTCTAGTTTTATGATATTGTTGATAGATAATATTATTTTTATTATCTTTTTTGTAATTTTTCAGGTTTGTCTTTAATATCTAATATAGAGTCCATCTTCATAAATGTATTTTGTACCAGGTTTTTTTCCCCCTTTGGACTAATGTCTGTTATTATTTGTGTATTTCTATTTTCTCTTTGAATCTCTTTCTACTTTATGAAAGTAGCTACTGTGCTATTTGCTGCATACATTTTCATAAATATTTATTTTATTTTCACTGCGAATGGTAGCCTTTAGCATTTTAAGGTGTTCTTCTTTGTCTCAATAATGATTTTGGCCTAAATTCTACTTTATTGGATTTCAAAATCTCAAATCTTTTTATTTGCATTTTCTTGGAATACTTTTGCCCATCCTTTCATTGTTGGAATTTCTGAATTGTTTTCTTTAGGTGTGTCTTTTATATACAGCATAGAGTTAGGTTTTGCTTTGGGATTGATATGATAGTTTTTTTTTCTTTTTCTTTTAATAGCAGGATTAAGTATTTACATTTCATGCTGTGGCTGATATATTTCATCCCTGTTGTCTTATGTTATATTTACATATGTAATATATGGCATATTTGGTGGTGGTAAGGACTATTGAAGGAAATAAAGGAGAAAGAGGGGATAGGTAATGCTAGGGGGAATATTCCATTTTAAACAGGTGGTCAGGGAAAGCCTCACTGAGAAAGTAACTTTTGCACAAACACTTGAAGGACGGGAAGGAATAAATCATTTGGATAAGTGAAATAAGACTGTTCCTGCAGAAAGAAGAGTAAGGGCAAAGGCCCCGTAGCATAAGAATACTTGGTGTGTTTCAAGGAAGCTGGTTTGACTACAGTGGAGTAAGCAAGAAAATAGTAGATCAGGTTAGAGGGATAAAGCCATGAGGATCAGATAAGGCATTGTAAGTTGTAGGGAGGAACAAAGAACATCCCACCTCAAGGGATATTTTGGTGCTAATGTTGAAATAATATTACTTCTACCTAGCCACAGTAATACATTAATAACTATGGAAATACGTTAATAACTTTGGGAATTTCAGCCTATGTAGGAGAGGAATTATATGTAAGTAGTTTCATCTCTGATGACTTTTGAGGATTGGATTACTGAACACCTTTCCAAACCTATACCACTGTAATAATCTTTGAATATATTTTTCACATTTCTGATGTTTCAGGTTCAGCCCTATATTCTACTCCAAACACTTCAGATATATATGTACACCTACAACTTTTGGCTATTTGCAGGTGTGAGTTTTCATGGGAGTAATTTTATTGAAACATACATATCAATGAACTGTATTTTGACCAATAAAATGTTCCCAAAGCATAAAAATATTAAAATTCTGTACTCAGAATCTTGACTAAAGGGCAGAAAATGAAATAGAAGTTTTGAATTCTTTTGAAAAGTCAAATATTTGGCTTAAAATAGTATTTTTCTTTTTATAAAGAAATCTGTTGTTTTAACAGAAAACTATGGCAGAGAACGTAGAATGAAATGGGTGTGTGTCTGGGGGAGGAGTGGGAGTGAATTAGATGGTAATCCAGAAAAGCAGTGCCCAGGTTTCAAGTGGATGGGGACTGAGAAGGGACAAACTTTAAATTTATGCAGCGTTATTTCTTCCTTGTCTTTCTTTATGTACTTCATTTGGTAGCATTTTAATCTTCTTCCTTTTCTTCCATTTTTCTCTTCTTCACCTTTCTTTTAAACTGGTTCAGTAAAATGCTGTCTGAATAAGTCACAACTGAAATAGACAACTGAACGATGCATTGTAAAATAGGACACTAAACAAAAGACTTCATCTGAGAGCTGAGATCATCGCGGGGCACACACCCCCAGTGCAGCCATTCAACAGTGTTTCTCTGAGCAAGGGACTGTTTCTGCAATTTTTGGTATGATATTGCCCCCTGCTGTTCATGAGGAAACACTGACTATAGATTTTGCACATTTTAGTGCAATGTTAGAGTGCTATTAGAGAAAGTTTGACGATATAGTTCAAAGATTTTAGAACTGTGTCAGGAATTGCTTTCTAAAACGCTGAATGGCAAAAGAATGACAATACAGCTTTTCCTACTCCCCAATATGTAGAAAAGGAAAAAATTTGTTACTGAGTTATTTGGCTAATTAATCTGATTTTTTCTTTAACTTTCTGAGGGGAGCAGAGCACCAGACAATTGAGCCAATTCATTTGCTCCAGATAATGACCCAGATCCTTTGCCGGGCAATGGTGACCATACGAATGAGCCATATAATCTAGATGGGTGGGTAGCAAGATCCATGACTATGGATGAAATATTAAGAGCAGCAATGGTGATGACCCTATTACAGTAACAGAGCAAATGGCATTTATCAGACAGGAACTCTTAAAATTAAGGCAAGAATGCTTGCAAAATGGAGAAACAACTGAAACTCAGGCTATTAGATCTGTGGTCCAAAGAAGCATGTAGTTTGCCACTAACAGGCAATCAGTTAGTACAATTAGGAAACATATCTAATGATGCTAGGCTAAATCAAATACTTAGAAGGTTTTGAGAAATCCATTCAGAAATCACTGTTTTATTGGATCTCTAGGGCCTGGAAATTAAGGTGGCTCTTACCACCAGTAAAAACAGGGACTTGGTCCTCTGCTCAGGATGTCACTATTTGGATGAAGCTGGGACCATTTATTGTAATTTATGATGGTAGTACTAATAGTCTGTTAGAAGCAGAAACAACAGACGAAATTAAGAAAACTGCATTAAGATTAGTACCAGGTCATGAGAGAATAGCTCTATTCACATTTTCATCAGTGCTGATATAATTGGCAAATTAACTGATGCCATTATAACTGCTGAATAATTGTAAAAATAAAAATTATGCATTCAGAACCATGTTCAGTTTTGAAAAGTAATACAATGGAACAATTTTGGAGAAATTTGAAAATGATAATCAATAATACATGGTATAGGGGTACTGCTAATATACCTTGCAATAAGCAGTATTATCAAATTAATTTAAAAGAAGTAGAAAATTGGAAAAAATATTACCAGACACCTCATAGTGATTACTTAGAACTTTGGAAATCAAAACAAAGTGCCTGATATAGCTGAAACAGCAATCTCAGTTTGGCGACTGCTGTAGAAAGTCCTGTATCATTTAGGAATGACTTTACAGACTAGTCTGTTAAGGAAAAGATTTTGAAAAATGCTGAAAATTCCATAATCTCATTTAACTTGATAACCTTATACCGTCACTGTAAAAAATATACAAATATGGGCACAGTTCACCATGAGGATACATTGACCAAAATTAGCTCACTGGAAGCATGATGTGATGTTACACTATAAGCCTTATAGTACTGAAAAGATTCTGCAAAAGGAAAATGAACTTTATGTCCTAACTTTGTTACAATATGTGAACCCTATAAAAAACAGAGAGAAACAGCACATAATAAAGATTATTATACAAACATTGCCCCTGCTGATATATTGCAGGTTATTAGATAACACTATTTCAATTTCTAGAATTTGGAAACCTAACTACTTACAAAAGTGTTGTTAATTTTATTGATCTTTTCAAAGAAGCAACTTTTGGTTTTATTTATTATTTTTTGTTGTTGTTCCCTATTTCATTTATCTCCACTTTAATCTTTGTTATTTCCTTCTTTCTGCCTGCTTTGCGTTTAGTTTGCTCTTTTATTTCCATAGTTCTTCCCATTTTGAGGCTAGGTCTCTGATTTGAAGTCTTTTTAAATGTAAGCATTTAAAGCTATAAATTTCCCTCTCAGTACTTCCTTTGCTTCATCCCATAAGTTTTGGTATGTTGTATTTTCATTTTCATTTGCCTCAAGATAGTTCCTAATTTGCTTATGATTTCCTCTGTAACCCCATGGATATTTAAGTATGATTTTTAAATTTCCATATATTTGTAAGTTTTCCATTTATCCCTCTTTTATTGATTTCTAGTTTCATTCAGTTTTTGACTCAAAGTCTCTTTTCTCTGATATTAGTTTAACTACCCCAGCTGTCTTTCATTTTCTAGTTGTATGGTACAGATTTTACCCATTCTTTTACTTTCACCCTACTCGTATCTTTGAATTTCAGGTGACTCTCTTGCAGAAAGCATATAGTTGCCTCATTTTAAAAAGAAAAATTTAAATCCATTCTGCCATTCTCTGCCTTTTGACTGGAGAGTTTAGTCCACTTGCATTTAAAATCACTAATGATAATGCAGGCCTTTATTCTGCTGTTTTGCTATTTTACCTACGTAAGTCTAATACATTTTGGCTATTAAGTCTTCCTTTAATGCATACTTTTATATTTATTCAATTTTTTTTGTGTTGTGCCATATTGAGTGCCTTCTCTTTTTGATCTGGATATATTTTTTCATCTGTTTTTCTTTTGGTTACCATGGGGTTTAAATTTAACATCCTAAATATATAACAATCTTATTTGGTTTGATACCAATTTAACTGCAATAGCATACACAATTACTTTTGGTATATCCCTCTGTCCCTTCATGTTTTTATTTATTTTTTTTACTTGTTAACACTTATATCCTTGTACATTAATGTCCACAACCATAGATTTATCATTACTTTTTATGCATTTGCATTTTAGTACCTATAGGAAGTAAGAAGTAGACTTATATACCAAAAAATGAACTAAAATAATACCGGCATTTATAATTACCCAATGGCTCCCTTTAACAGAGGTCTTTATTTCTTTATGCTGCTTTGAACCACAGTTTAGTGTACCTTTCTTTCTAATTGAAGAACTCGTTTTAGCATTGCTTGTAGGCAGGTCTAGTGGTGATGAACTCCCTAAACTTTTGTTTATCTGGAAATGTCTTATCTCTCCCTCACTTTTGAAAGAAAGTTTTGCTGGATATAAAGTTCTTGGTTGATAGTTTTCTTTCAGCACATTATTTCAACCCACTGCCTTCTTGCCTCCATGGTTTCTGATGAGAAATTGGCTCTCTATGTAATTGGGACTCCCTTGTATGTAACACAATACTTTTCTCTTGAAGCTTTCAGAACTCTCTCCTTATCCTTTGCATTTGATAGTGTGATTGATATATGATGGGTTATACTTTTCTTCATGTTTATCCTGTTTGGTGTTCTTTGTGCTACTTGGATGTGCATATTCATATCTTTTGCTAAGTTTGGGAAGTTTTCTAACATTTCTTTGAATATTCCTTCTGCCCCTTTCTCTCTTTCTTTTCCTTCTGGGACTCCCATTTTGCCTCTATTGTTATGCTTGATGGTGTTCCAGAGGTAACTTAGGCTATTTTTGCCTTTTTTTTTTTTTTACCTTAGAAAGCAGTTTTATGTACGTTATCTTATTCGATTCTTCATATAACCTGTGTTCAGCATCATTATCCCATTTTTTTAAAACATTTTTTTAACTTTATTTTGTGCATTTAATAATTGAAAATATAAACAATTAAAAACTAAGAAGTGAACACAGATGAATAAATATATACATTTCTCAATTAAATGTAATGGATACATATAATTTTTTTTTTTTGAATCAAACAATATATTACGCAATATATTTGGTTCATGGTAACACATTCATACAGTATTTGTCCTTTTGTGACTGGCTTGCTTCACTCAACATAATGTCCTCCAGGTTCATCCATGTTGCCATATGCTTTACGACTTCATTTCTTCTTACAGCTGCATAATGTTCCATCGTGTGAATAGATCACAGTTTGTTTATCCAGTCATCTGTTGATGGACACCTGGGTTGTTTCCAACTTTTGGCAATGGTGAATAATGTGGCTATGAACATCGGTGTGCAGATGTCTGTTCGTGTCACTGCTCTCAGTTCTTCTGGGTATATACCCAGTAGTGGTATTGCAGGGTCACATGGCAAGTCTATATTCAACTTCTTTAGGAACTGCCAAACAGTCCTCCATAGTGGTTGTACCATCCTGCATTCCCACCAACAGTGAAGAAGTGTTCCTATCTCTCCACATCCTCTCCAACACTTGTAGTTCTCTGTCTTTTTCATAGTGGCCATTCTGATAGGTGTGAAATGATATCTCATTGTAGTTTTGATTTGCATTTCCCTAATCATGAGTGATGTTGAGCATTTCTTCATGTGTTTTTTTTGCCATTTGTATTTCTTCTTCAGAGAAATGTCTATTCAAGTCTTTGGCCCATTTTTTAATTGGGTCATTTGTCTTTTTATTGTTGAGTTGTAACATCTCTTTATATATCCTGGCTATTAAACCCTTAACAGAAATGTGATTTCCAAATATATTTCCCATTGAGTTGACTGCCTTTTCACCCTTCTGACAAGGTCCTGTGAGGTGCAAAAGTGTTTAATTTTGAGGAGGCCTCATTTATCTATTTTTCTTTTGTTGCATGTGCTTTGGGTGTATGGTCCAAGAAACCACAACCTACTACAAGGTCTTGAAGATGTTTCCCTACATTTTCTTCTAATAGTTTTATGCTCCTGGTTTTTATATTTAGATCTTTGATCCATTTTGAGTTGATTCTTGTATAGGGGGTGAGATAGGGGTACTCTTTCATTCTTTTGGTTATAGATATCCAGTTCTTCCAACACCATTTGTTGAAGAGACTGTTTCTTCCCATTAGTGTGGGCTTGGTAGGTTTGTCAAAAACCAGTTGACTGTATAGGTGAGGGTATATTTCTGGATTCTCAATTCTATTCCACTGATCGATATGTCTATCTTTATGCCAGTACCATGCTGTTTTGACCACTGTAGTTTTGTAATGTGTTTCAAGGTCAGGCAGTGAAATTCCTCCCACATTGCTCTTCTTTTTTAGAATACTTTTGGCTATTCGGGTGCACTTACCCTTCCAGATGAATTTGGTAATTGCCTTCTCTAATTCTGTAAAGTAAGCTGTTGGGATTTTGATGGGTATTGCATTGAATCTATAAATCAGTTTGGGCAAGATTGACATCTTCACGATATTTATTCTTCCAATCCATGAACACGGAATGTCTTTCCATTTGTTTAGGTCTTTTAAAATTTATTTTAGCATTGTTTTGTAGTTTTCTGCATATAGGTCCTGTATTTCTTTGGTTAAATTAACTCCTAGGTATTTGAGTCTTTTTGTTGCTATTGAAAATGGAATTTTCTTCCTGATTTCCTCCTCAGATTGTTCAGTACTAGTGTACAAAAACATTACTGATTTTTGCGTATTGATCTTGTATCCTGCCACTTTGCTGAACTCATTTATTAGTTCAAGTAGCTTTGTTGTGGATACTTCAGGATTTTCTAAATACAGGATCATGTCATCCGCAAACAGTGAGAGTTACTCTTTTCCTATTTGGATGCCTTTAATTATTTTGTCTTGTCTAATTGCCCTAGCTAGAACTTCTAGTACAATGTTGAATAACAATGGTGACAGTGGGCATCCTTGTCTTGTTTCTGATCTTAGGGGGAAAGCTTTCAACCTTTCCCCATTGAGTATGATGTTGGCTGTGGGTTTTTCATATATGCCTTTTATCATATTGAGGAATTTTCCTTTTATTCCTATCTTTTGAAGTATTTTTATCAAAAAAGGATGTTGGATTTTGTCAAATGCCTTTTCTGCATCTATTGAGATGATCATGTGGTTTTTTTCCTTCAACTTGTTAATGTGGTGTATTACATTGATTGATTTTCTTATGTTGAACCAGCCTCGCATACCAGGAATAAATCCCACTTGGTTGTGATGTATAAGTCTTTTGATATGCTGTTGGATTTGATTTGCAAGTATTTTGTTGAGAATTTTTGCATCTATGTTCGTGAGAGAGATTGGTCTGTAATTTTCTTTTCTTGTGGAATCTTTATCTGGCTTGGTATTAGGGTGATGTTGGCTTCATAAAATGTGTCAGGTAATTTTCCCTCCTCTTCAATTTTTTGGAAGAGTTTAAACAGGATTGGTGTTAATTCTTTTAGAAATGCTTGGTAGAATTCACCTGTGAAGCCATCTGGTCCTGGACTTTTCTTTGCTGGGAGATTTTTGATGACAGATTCAATCTCCTTAATTGTGATTGGTTTGTTAAGTTCTTGTTGTGTCAGTGTAGGTTGGTTATAAGTTTCTAGAAATTTGTCCATTTCATCCAGGTTGTCTAGTTTGTTGGCATATAGTTTCTCATAATATCCTCTTATGATTCTTTTTATTTCTGTGAGGTCATTTGTAATTTCCCCCCTTTCATTTCTGATTGTATTTATTTGCATCTTCTCTCTTTTTTTCGTTGTTAGTCTAGTGAGGGGTTTGTCAATTTTATTGATCTTCTCAAAGAACCAGCTTTTGGTTTTGTTGATTTTCTCTATTGTTTTTCTGTTCTCATTTTCATTTATTTCTGCTTTAATCTTTATTATTTCTTTCCTTCTTTTTGCTTTGGGATTGGTTTGCTGTTCTTTTTCTAGTTTCTCAAGTTGTTCAGTTAAATCTTTGAGTTTAGCTCTTTCTTGTTTTTTAATATAGGCATTTAGGGCTATAAATTTCCCTCTCAAGACTGCCTTCACTGTATCCCATAAGTTTTGATATGTTGTGTTCTCATTTTCATTTGTCTCAATATATTTACTGATTTCACTTGCAATTTCTTCTTTGACCCGCCAAATATTTGGGAGTGTGTTGTTCAGTCTCCACACATTTGCAAATTTCCTTTTTTCCTGTTATTGATTTCTAGTTTCATTCCATTATGATCTGAGAAGGTGCTTTGTATAATTTCAATCTTTTTATATTTATTGAGAGCTGTATTGTGACCTAACATGTGGTCTATCCTGGAGAAAGATCCATGGGCACTTGAGAAGAATGTATAACCCGCTGAGTTTGGATGCAGTGTTGTGTATATGTCTGTTAGGTCTAACTTGTTTATCATATTGTTCAAGTTCTCTGTTTCCTTGTTGATCTTCTGTCTAGTTGTTCTATCTAATGATGTGAGAGGGGTGTTGAAGTCCCCGACGATTATTGTAGAAATGTCTATTTCTCCCTTCAGTTTTGCCAGAGTTTGTCTCATATATTTTGGGGCACCGTGGTTAGGTGCATAGATATTTATGACTGTTATTACTTCCTGGAGGATTGTCCCTTTTATTAATATATAATGGCCTTCCACATCTCTTATCACTTTTTGCATTTGAAGTCTATTTTGTCTGATATTAGTATAGCTACCCCTGCTCTTTTCTGTTTACTATTCGCGTGGAGTATCTTTTTCCAAACTTTTACTTTCAGCTGGCTTGTATCCTTGGGTCTGAGGTGAGTTTCTTGTAAGCAGCATATGGATGGCTCATGTTTTTTTATCCATTCTGTCAGCCTGTATCTTTTGATTGGGGAATTTAATCCATTCACCTTCAATGATATTACTGAAAATGCACTATTTATTTCCTCCATTGTATTCTTTGGTTTTCATATGTTATCTCATTTTTGTCTCTCTTTTTACTCTTTTGGTTATCCTTTCTGCTTTTCTTTCTTCTTTACTCTCCTCCAAGCCTCTCTCTCCTGTCTTTTTCTTTCAGGTTCTAAGGCTTCCTTTAATATTTTCTGCAAAGGTGGATTCTTTTTTGCAAACTCTCTTAGTTTCTGTTTGTTTGTGAATACTTTATATTCACTTTCATATCTG
>JAKSZT010053887.1:10645424-10695355 GCA_026826555.1 Tolypeutes matacus | reverse complement strand
GGGTAGGGAGTGGATGAGCAGTTGAAATACAGGGGCTTCTTTGGGAGTTGGAGTTGTCCTGAGTACTGTTGTGGCAATGGATGTAGGCCATTTTAAATCATCACACACCACTCAGAACTGAGTGGGAGAGAGTGTGGTCTACAGTGTGAACTGTGGTCTATGGTTGGTGGCAAGGCTCCAGGATGTGTAAGTTCATTGAGGGTGGTGGGCCACACTTGTGGGAGATGTTTGTGTGGGATGTGGTGAGAGGTGTGGGAGGTGGGCAACATGGGAATACCAGTGGGTTCCGTGCAATATTTTGGGTAATCTAAGCACATCTTAAAATATATGTATATATATATATATATATATATATATATATATATATATATATATAACATTTTTGTAAGCAAATACACATATATGCATATATATTTATATATCATTTTGCAAATGTTTGTATGTATTGTGAGAATTTTGATTTTTACCCATAATAAAAAAAAAAAAATATATATATATATAAAAAAAAAGAGTGAAGTGAGGGGTCGCTTGTATTGTTTAACAAATAGTCTCTGATACTGACTTGTTAGCTGTCTTTTGCCTATTTTTGAACACTTCAGTGTTTGCCTTCATGATAGTTCTGATACAGAATTGTCAGCGACAAGCCTTCTTCTGCAGGAATAGGTTAACTGATGCTTTCCTGAAAATTTTATTCCAAGTAGGATTTGTCATACCATGATTCTTTAGTCCAAAATAAATTTATAATAGCTTCATTGTCCAAATGAGATACTATTAGAGACTCATTGAGAGCACACTGAGTCAATGGGAATCCTTAGAAATTACAGCATTGCTACAAAGGGAATTCAAAAGACACTATTCATTTATTGATGATTGTAAAATGAAATAAAAATGGCTTCCAATGAACATAAGCTGGGGCTGGAGATGATCTTTGCTGAAAACAGTACCCATAAAACGGTCAGAAAAATAAAATTTCCCTTGGTTAAAAACAGAGCAAAACTTATAAAAAAAAGATCTCCCTAGTCAAGTCTAAGTTATTTGACTTATGTTATGGCTATTTTCCAGGCCATGATTTTTTTTTTTTAATAAGTAACAACTAGGTATATGGACAAGCCATAGAGCATAAATATTTATTTCTCAAAAGAACTACAGGTAAGAACAGCTTAGAAGCTGGAATTATTTTTTTTCTTTCTATCCTGTCTAAATATTTATGCAGTTCCTCTCCCTCTGCCAGGCACATGGTGTTGGATAGCAGCCTATTACCAAGGATAATATCAGGACTGCACACTTCTTTCTGCATGCCATGTTTTTATAGGGCATTGACTCTGGAAATAATCACTAATAATTACTATAGTTAGTTACATAGTATGACAGAGACCCTTAAACTACTATCCTTCCATGGCATTTTCATTACAAATCCCATTAAAATGTGATTTATTGTCTCAACTATTCATACATTATCCAGAATCACTATTCAAGGCTGATATTACAAACCCCCTCATACTTTTCTTTTTTGATCTAACAAATAAAATGAAGGTTTTACTGCCCAAAAGCTGTGTATTTGTCACAGTAAAAGAAGGCTTATTGAGCCTTTAAAAGAAACTAAATTTTTATGCGAGGCTCCCTTTAATATTGGCACATGCCATTCATTTATTTTATTATTGTTGGCATTAACCAGCACAGCTGCATTCTTTAAGGCTCTTTCTCCACATCTAAGCATGTCTATAGAATGTAAGTTGTTTCAGGACAGGAGCTCCACTTTTTGAAAGTGATGTTTGACTTTACAGTATTTAATTCCATGGATACGAAGTACTAAGTGATAATAAATATAATGAAGATAACTCTACCTTTTGTCTTACTCTGATTTATTGTAAAAATCATAACAATAACAATACTTCCAATCATCAAGCTCCCAGGGCTTTGAAGGTAATTTCATAAGCTGTCTCTGAATTTTCCCCTTTGGCAATCTCACCTTACCCTAACTTTACATAAGAATTCTAAACATCAGAATTCAAACCAGAAGTCTAACCATCAAACCATATGAATTTGGAGTCATATACAAAGAGGGGGCATTCACTCTTTTGACCATTACTGGGACAACTCATTTCATAGTTGGAGCTGGTTCTGATTATGGTGGACAAAGCTGATCCCTGATCTCTTCCTTCATCAGTCTGCCCTGACATTCTATCTAGATAGAAAAATTAACCACTAATATCTCTAATTAAATATTAGTTAATATTTATTGAATAACCACTTTAAGCCATGCACTATGCTGGGGATATAGTAATTTTAAAAATCTTACAAGATCTTTATGAAATATGGGAGCAAAATGTGGGTGGGTAATACTTAAAAGCAGATGTGGACAGCATTATGTTTGCACGAGATCAGTTCTTTACCATAGCAGGATGCTGACTAGTGGTTGAGGGACATGGAGGGTAGGTGGAAGAATCCAGGTGGCTGGAAAATTTACGTGGCATTAAGATCCTGGCTAAGTAGGGTGGGGCTCAGGGCATGGCATTAATTCCATCATGTCCCTGAAATATTGGCTGACAAACAAATCAGATTAATTATATATATGGAAATAATATGGTAGGGATCAGTGAAGAGAGAGAAGATCCTTGTAATTAGAGAACTTTTGGCATATTAATGTGTGGGTCAGTCAGCCATAAACATTTTAACCCTAAAGCTGCCGTATCACCCCCATACATATAACCAAAGGCTGATAGGAAAGACAGTGAGGTGGCGGATTTATCTGCTGCCCTGGTGAGGACTGGCTTATACATTAGACTAGGTGAAGGACATCAGTCACTGCAGCTGTACAGACTAGTGGGTGGGAAAGAAGTTTGACCAAGGTCTGAGAGATCATTTATGACTGGATAATTTGTTGAGTAAATAGGGTATAGACCTTAAATATATTAAAATAAAAGGATTTTTGCTTTCTGTTTGAGGTAGAAAGTTGTAAAAGACCATTGCTCCCACCATAAAAATAGAACAACCCATAAACTCCAGTATGAAAGTGCTAAAGAAACACAAATGAATTAAATTCTAGAAAGCAATAAGCTGTGCCTAGCAGAGAAGAACCCATTGCTGCTCCCACCCCAGAAGAAATAGCAGAGGAGGAACCATCTCAAAACAAAGTAAGAAGAAGCCAGGTGATCTTCTGATGAACAATCTTTAAAGCATTTGGGTTAGGTTGCTGGATTAGGCCCCCAAGGAGCCTCAGTCAGAGAGGAAGTTCACACCAACCCTCTAATTCCTGCCCACTCTGAGTACAGAGGCAGCATGCTGAAGGCTGGGGACGGTGGCAGTGGCAGGGGTATGTGGGGGGATTCCCCTGAGGAACCCAGTGCCTTCTCAGAATGGAGGCCAAAGGATGCCACCAGTAGTGCAGTCAGAGTGTAGGGCCTAAGGCAGGGCAAGATTGCTGAGAGAAATCCCTCTGGCACACCCGCAATTTACTGATCATGAGGCCCCCTGAAAGCTAGAGGAAGGACAGTGGACTGGAGAGATACCTTAGAACAGGAGTACAAAGTGAACTCCATAGAATCAGGTGGACTATAAAGCATAGAGAGATTTCTAGAGTGTTGCTGGTGTTCAAATCACAATTCTTGTTCCTGACATTGAAATATTTGGAATCAATAGAATTTGAATAAAGCTGCAACAAATCTAGACCCAGTTCAATAGGAGATTAGATTGACTCATCCTGGAACTGCTCATCATCACTTCTGTTTCATTCTTTTAGTCAAAGGCAGTAAACAAGGCCAGGCCAGATACAAGTTGAAGATAAATAATATCCATCTCTTGATGCAAAGGGCAGCTTGCATGTACAGAGAAGGGAGATATTGTTGGGACCCATCTTTGGAGACCGGTTACCATATTAAGTGATGTGTTTATAAATAACATTCAAAAATAAATAGCAAAATAAATTAGAAAATATTTCAAACTGAATAAGAAAACACAACATAGCAAAATTTGTGGGGGGTAGCTAAATCAGTGCTCAGAGGAAAACTTATAATGTTCAGTGCACATATTAGCAAAGGATAAAGGTTTAAAATTAATGATCTAAGTTTCCAAATTAAGAAAGTTGAAAAAGCAAGAGCAAGTTAAAACCAGAGAAAGAAGATAGTATATAAAGATAAGAGCAGAAATCAACGAATTATAAAATGGCCAAACAATAAAGAAAATCAACAAAACAACAGAGCCAAAGACAAGTTCTTTGAAAAACATGAAGAAAATCAGTAAAACGTTAGCAAGACAGTTCAAGGGAAAAAGAAAAAGAAAAAATTATCAATATCAGGAATTAAAAATGAGATTACACTAAAAGGTGAAAGGGGAACTATAGCATCTTTATGCCAATAAATTTGATAATTTAGACAAAATGGATAAATTCTTTGATAGATACACTTAAACAAATATGATACAAAAAATGGAAAAATCTGAAGACCAGTATACAATGAAAGAAAACTCCAGGACCATAAATCTTCACTGGTGAATTTTATCAAACATTTAAGGAAGAGAACTACTGATGAAACATGAACTTTTTAAGGATATAGAGGAAAATAACACTTTCAAGTTTTCAGAATGTAACACTTTCATTTACTTTGAGCATATCCTTGATATCAAAACCTGAAAAGAATGTTTCAAGATAAGAAAATTATGGTTGACTATCCTTCATTAGCACAGATAGAAATATTTAATAAAATAGCAAATAAAGTCCAATAATATGTAAAATGTGTAATATATTTCATTAAAACATACTATGGCCATTCATTTCACCAAATAAATATTAATGTGTTATTGCAAACTAGTGTCAGAATGATTACAGTAACAAAAGATCTTTATAATGATTAAATGTCCCCTCAGTTATAGGAATTACAAAGTGAGGTGCTGAGTAGTACTTAATATGTTTTTTCATGTTAGGCCTTTTAGGCCTTTGTCTTCAGGCTGGTGAATGTTTAAACAGTTTGAGGTAGAGTTCCTGAGAGGAAAAAATAGGAATATGGTTAATGTTACTCCATCTTCTTTAATCATACTCTTCTTCTCATTTATGGATATCTTAGTGATCTTTTTCTACACTAGTGCTTCTTAAAATGGGTTGATCATTAATTTTATGGTCTGTTAATAGTTTAAATGAAACCAAACAAACTTCTTTATAGTCAGGCTTTACAGAGTCTCTAATGATCCTGCCAATACAGGTGGACAATCTTAGAGCCTGCCTCTGACTTTATTATCCAAACTCAGGGTCAGGCCTTGAAGAATAGATGTTTTTGAAGAGATAAAAGTGGTTTACGTATAGTTTATATAGTGCACTACAAAGCAAAGTATTTTAAAATTACTCTTCATTTAAACAACTGCTTCAAAAATAAATTCTACATGCCCCACAGTTTTCCTTTCTCCATCCTCTTTTGTTCCACTTATCTGTCTACCTGTCTACCCATCTTTCTGTTTGTCTCTACCCATCTGTCTCTCCACCCATTCATTAACCTACCCATTCTCATTCTTTTTCTTTCCCTTCATATTTCTTTTTGCCACAATATTTCTTCTTTTCCTTCTCTTTTTCTTTCTTTGCTTAATATGTACCATGCTCTCAACATGAAAATTTTTCTGTCTTCTGCAGTAACCTTGGAAGTTTAATACATATAGTCTATGTTCTAGTTTCCTTTCTTCCTCCTTCTCCTTCCTTCCTTCCTTCCTCCCTCCCTCCCTCCCTCCCCCCCTCCCTCCTTCCTTTTTTATCAGTTTCATTTTCTCCTCCCTTCTTCCCCTTTCCCGTCTCTTTGCCCCTTATTTATGTGGGAATAAGAATCCTAAAATTCTGACGAGCAAATATTTCCATTTAATTACATTTCAGTTCTCTAAGAGAGGTACATATTATACCTAAACTTATTATTTTCTAAACTTATTTAATCACAGAATTTTTTTGAGGGAGTATTTTTGTGGAACTATAGAAAAAATGGGACAGCTCACTCTAATTTAATAAATGCCATTTTCTTTTTTTGCTGTTAAGGTTTTTTCAACAATAAAATGAAAGTAAATACTTCTATAAATGAAAATATTTATAGAATTATATAAAGTAAAAAAGCTACCATTCTTTATACATTTCAACTAAAGCTTCATTTCATGAGGGGACTTCTGGTGATTCACCATATATCCTCCGTTTCCAACACAGTGACAGATACTGCGTAGGGCTTGAATAAATACATGCTGAATTTTCTAAACAGGTACAAATATGTATCTATTATTTATCACGAGCTCAAATCTTTTGCAACTATTCTGCATTTACCAGTTATATAGTTCTTAATCAGTGACTCACAATGAACTCACAGTTAATCCAGCTATCTATGTAATGTGAAAATCTTTGCTCAAAAGAGCAGATAAAATACAGGGCTTTGGTTCGAATGATTGCACAAATTTAAGAATATATTTTCAGTAGCAAAGGGCTATGAGAATCCAACTACTCACGTTTTGTGTAGGAATCTAGGATTCTATTTTATGCAATAGACTAAGGGGTCCCTTGCCATTGGCTGCATGCAAGTCACATTTTCTCCAGATTGTTCATTTACAAGTAATGGTAACTGTCCCCTTATTCGGGAAAAATATTAGAGGCATTCACAGCACAGTCTCAAATAACTGTTTTTCTGTCTATTGTGGGGATCAGTGTCAGTGACTGCTTTCTAATTTAGAACCACATTATCCTGTATACTTTCTGCTGCATATCAGATCATAGGTGAAATTTATTTGGATAATTCATTCTTTAAATTGAAAACATATTCATGCAAGTTGTAAAAAGTTTAACCACTATGGAGAAAAATACAATAAAAATAAGTCTACCAATGCCTACCCACTTTTCAGAGGCAAATACTCTAACAGTTTCCTGTGTTTCCTTCCAGAAACATCTTGATTCAAAATTTTATCTTCAAGATTGTTTTTTGGGGAGAAAGCTAGACATTGACATAGAGAGGGAGCACATAAGAGGAGACCATTAAAAAGAATGGAAAATAAATCCCTCTAGATTCTTTATATCAAAAGAGAAGACTGAGATTAAAAGACACATGATTGCATGCACGTGCATGCGCGTGCACACACGCACACACACACACACTTTTCTAGCATCACAAAGGCCCAGAGGTTTGAGCCTTTTGAACCTCAGGCTTCCCTGTGGTACTAAGAATTCTGACAAATCTTTTGTGATTGAAAGCTCCTGGAGTGGCTAGTTTCTTGGCTATTTCCCTTGTGTTCTGTTATTTGATCAATTCTCCTGAGAAGAAGCCTTAGGAGAAAAAGTAAAAAAAAATAAAATAAATAAAATAAATAAAAAAGGAAAGAAAGAGAAAAAGAAAGAAAGAGAGAGAATAAGGAAAGGAAGGAAGGAAGGAAGGAAGGAAGGAAGGAAGGAAGGAAGGAAGGAAGGAAGGAAGGAAGGAAGGAAGACAGACTCCCCTTCCTCACTGATAACTATCTTGCTTCCTTTTACACTGGATAAATGAAGTTCTCAATGTGCCAGTGACAGGTTGGATGATAGCGGTTTGGGACTTGGCAAGCATTTACCCACTTTGTTTAAATCAGTGCCCCAAATTCACTGTTGGGGGCAATTTTGTCTCTCCAGGGGATATTTGGCAATGTCTGAAAAGATTTTTGATTGTCAAGATTAGGGGGGAGGGAGAGGAGTGAAAAGTTGGTCTATTAGCCAAATGGGTGCTGATACAAAATACCAGAAATCGGTTGGCTTTTATAAAGGGTATTTATTTGGGGTAGAAGCTTACAGTCACAAGGCCATAAAGAGTAAGTTACTTCCCTCACCAAAGTCTGTTGCCACATATTGGAGCAAGATGGCTGCCAATGTTCAGCCTTCCTCTTCCCTTAAGGCCCCATGGTCAGGCTCTCTAGGCTTTGTCTCTCTCCCTGGGGCTTGATTCTCTCCAGGCTCAGCTGCTTTGTTCTCTCCACAAGTCCAGCTGTGAACTGTCAGGCGAATGGCTCATTTCTTTTCCCAGGGCCTTCTCTCCTTCCTCACGAACAAGCTCTTCTGTGTGCTTACTTCCCAGGGCTCCAGCTCAAAAACTCCAATCTCCCTTCTCTACAGTGCAGTTTCTCTGTGAGTCCCTGCCCACCAAGAGGGCAGGGACTCAACATCCTACTGATGTGGCCCAATCAAAGCCTTAATTATTATTTAATGAAGTAAAAGCAAAACTTCTGCATCCATTATAATCTAATATGACCAGGTAAAAGACCATTCACAAAAATAATCCAATATCTAGTTTTGGAATTCGTAAATAATGCCAAACTGCTATACTGCTTCTCTGTGTGTTTTCTTTCTGGGACTCCAATATTAAAACTCCAACTAAATCCTCTGCTGTTTCATTTTCTCTGTAAGTACCCACCCACCAAGGGGCCCAATCAAAAGCCCTAATCACAACTCAATCAAGTGAATCCAAAACAATCCAATACAATCTAATATGCCAAGAAGAACATACTAGTTCACAAACATAATTCCAATATCTATTTTTGGAATTCATAAACAATATCAAACTGCTTCAGTTGATACTATTGTGTTTAGTGCAGAGAGACTGAGATATTGCTAAACATCCTATAGTATATTGTCCCTACAGCATATTGTCCCTACAGCAATGAATTATCGGCTCCAAAATATTCGTAGTGTTGAGATGAACAAACTCTACTTAAAATGAACTATTCTGCCATTCATTCTTTTGGGAACAATGCTTACTACTTCAAACAAAATAATTTCCTTTCAGAGAAACAAATAAAAAATAAACTACAATACCAATAGTGATAAAGCCCTGTGCAATTTTCCACTGCATTTATAGTTCAGACCCTTGAATCTGCAAGCGATAATGGGAAAGTTTGGTGTCCTGCTGATTCAACCAAATAAACAATTTTCTTATTGCGTTGTCCCCTCTTGGCCTTTTATGTTTTTAATCTTTCTGATTATATTGCCTATGAAAAAAATAATCTATTGTTGTAAGACAAAACTTGGATAATGTGGAATAATAACAAATAACCATTTTATATTTGTTTGGAAACTAATAAAAATTAGATAGTAAATTTCATGTTCATTTTCTTTTGATGGGTTTTGTTATCAGCTATATTTCCTCTGATTCTGACCAAAATCTTTCCACAGGTACCTTCTCTTGTTCAAAAGGTGCTCCATAAATTCTTTTCAGGTTGTAGCCTGATAACTGTGTTCTGGTGGTTAATTGTATTTAATCTGCTCATTTCTGGATGTCATTGCAGATTAAAGCATGTGAAAAATTAAATAATGTGGGATGGCATTGACTCTGGGTTAGAAAGATTCTTGACCCATAGTAAATCCTGTCTTTGCTTCATTTCAGTGGAGTTTATCTGCCTAAAGAAAAAATGTGGAATATTGCACATGTAAAGTTGTCCGTGAAGAAGAAAATCAGGCTATTAGAGCTGCAATAAGATCGTTTACTTTGTTACCTCCTTACTTTGCTGACAATGAAGTGGAAGCTCTAAACAGGTTAGTGGCCATCCTGGGACTAGAGCCAAGCCCCCTGACTCTGAATCCAGGGCTCTTCTGGCACTATTTATATGTTGCAGCTCATAATAGTCTCTATGAGGCCAGAGCTGCCCAAAGTGAAAAATACCAAGGTTAGATCACAATATCTTATATGTATTCATCACACTAGACTTTTCAAACTACTTTCACATATCTTATCTCATATCAAAACAATCTCATTACGTAAAGTAGGACAACAATTTTTGTTCCATAGATCAGAAGAAATCAAAATGCAGAATTAATAAATAATGAATGTGAAGTTAAATAACTAATGAAAAATTGATCCTGATATCACAGTCCAGGATTCTTTCCTTTTCAGTTCTTAGCAGGTTTCTTTACTGAAGCTGTAAAAATAGTTGCTCTTTATAGATTGCTTCTTATGTGCTTGGTATGGTGCAAAGAATATGCATTTTCTCTTTGTTCTTCACAACTCTAAGCAGTTGATATGAGTATCAATCTCACCTGTTAAGATGAAGAAACTGAGGTTTAGTAAGGTTCAGTAATTTGCTTAAGTCTATGCCTCTAGTAAGTTTAAACCACTGGGCTAAGATGCCAGCATTGTTCAGTATAGTTTTTCTATGGCTTTTTTGGTAACTAATTTAGACAATTTCCTGACTAGAACAACCATTTTACATCTAAATTTGTGCATTGATATTTTGATTTTTAAAAAGTCTCTTAACTTTTTCATTCCTTCTTATAACTGACATTGGGAATAATGGAGGACATAGGTTAAGATTTTTTTTCTTTCCCCTACACATTTACCCAATAGCTCCTTTCTGATTGCCCTCCCTTAGTATTCCTTCATTTACTCATTCAATCTGATTTACTCTATGCTGCAAGAAAAGGCTTTCTATAAACTAAATCTGGTTGTTTCACTGCTCAGAAGCCTTCAATGGATCACCCATAATTTAAAACACAAGATACTTCATGATCCATTACCTGCTTTACTATGTAATTTTATCTCCTGCCAATCCACCACAGACTGTATTATACTTATACTCCAATTTGATTGACATGATGTGCTTCATGAGTGTGCATTTTCATACACTTGGGATACCCCTTCTCAATGCCATCAGCCTCTTTCTTTGCCCCATCCTGGTCCTTACATTTAATTCTTTTGCTCCTTAAAACTCACTTCAAGAATATTGATTCTGAGCTCATAAAACAGCCAGAACATTGTTTTGTCATGGCCCCCATCACCGTAGTTGATAATTTACTTCCCTTCCCAACTATACTACGCACTAGTTTATAGAATGGACCATTTCTTATGTGTCCTTATTTCCCCAATGCTTATTCCAGTGTCTGGCATATAATAGCAACCCTACAAAACTAAGTGAGTGTGGTAGTATCAAAAAGAATTTGGGGATTGAGTAGATACAGGAAGTGAAGGAGAGAGAAGAGTAAAAGATGGTTCCAAGATATCTTCTTTGGATAAGTGGAAAGATCTTTATGCTATTAAACAAAATAAGAGATTTTGGTGGTGATAAAGAGAAGTTGGTAAATTTGGATTTGCTCATGCGACATGTTGAATATATGATGCCCATAGAATGGTTATCTTCTAGCTAGCTACATATATTATATATCTCATAGAGTATTAGAAATTTATATTTTGTAGACAAAATTTAAAAAGGCTCCCTTGTTACACCTATGCTTCCCTCTCCCTCCCCTCAGAACCTCTGGTGGCCATTGCTTTTTTTTTTTAGGCCAGTAAAAAGAATTTATTGAGAACTGGGAGAAAAGAACAGAGTTTGTTGAGAAATGAGAGAAAAGAACAGAATTACGCACCCTCAGATGTAGGTGCGGGCCCCTCTAGGCAAAGAGAGCTGGCCACTGCTTTTATATCAATGAGAAAAGTTCTTCCATTCCTAGAATAATAATAAGGCTGTAGTAGAATAAAAAGTCTACTTTAGTCCATTGTTCATTCCCCAATCTTGAGGCTTTTGGGATGGTGATGCCTATTGTTTCTAATTGAGAGGGGGCTTAGATCCCATGGGGCAGATGGATGGAACTCTCTTGCTTGCAGTTGTAGACACTGTTCCTTGTGATGGTTGTTGTCCACCATCATCTCCTTGTTAGTTGCCCTTTGTCATAACCTATAAAATTGTGCAGGGTAGAGTGTAAACTATAATGTAAACTATAGTCCATGGTTAGTGACAATGTTTCATCATGTGTCACCAATTGTAACAAATGTTACACACTAAGGAAAGCTGTTGTTAATGTGGGAGGATGTGGGAGGTGGAGGAGGTGGGGCATATGGGAATCCCCTATATTTCTTTTTTTTTTTTTTTTTTAAAGATTTTATTTATTTATTCATTTATCTCCCCCTTGCTGCTTGTGCTCGCTGGGTCAGCTAACCACGCTGCGCGGGCGGGCTTGCCTTCACCAGGAGGCCCCGGGAACCAAACCCGGGGCCTCCCATATGGTAAACGGGAGCCCTACTGATTGAGCCACAGCCGCTTCCCTCCCCTATATTTCTTATGTAACATTTATGTAATCTAAAAGTTCTTTAAAACTAAAAAAACTAAAAAATAAAATAAAAAAAACCCCACTCCTTTATCCTTTGTAATTGTAATTTCAAGTTCCTCTTTATGTATTTATAAAAATGAAAAGAATGAATGGAACTGATCCCTTGGTCAGATTCCAGGTTTAGCACCTTTTTGACATTGCTCAGGCAGAACTAGAAATTGACCATAAACTTTATGAGCAACTGATCTTTAGTAAGTATGTAAACGTTTTGAGTTTGGCTGAAATGAAATGTTATTTATGAATGGAATGTTTTGCTTTGTTTTGTTTTTTTGTAGCACAGTAGTTCTTAATGTTGTAAATATCATTCATTTAATTAGCAGAATGAAAGTAGCTTGCTTTGAGATGATGATGCCTTTGGTTTATAAACCTTACTACTAAAGCAGAAAATTTGCTTATGCATTTGGACTTTATCTTCTTAAAAACTGGGCTGTAGGGAACCAGTCTAGGTTGGAAACAAAGAACAGAGAACAGAGTCCTATGAGAAATCGATTATTTTGTGAGAATTATAGAGATAAAAAGGAAGACTAGATAGTACAGTTAACCATTTTGCTCTTTCTGGTATGGACATATCTGGTCACACCAGGACTATTTTATCTCTTACATACATGCATATCTTTTGGCAAAAGATAATAGCCCCAGTGACTTTTTAAAATAAACTTTTATTGAAGTATATCATACATACATAAACAGTAAGTTTTTAGTAAAAATTGTGAACTTACAAAACAAACAGGCGTATCATCCTACAGGGCTCTCATACATTGCTGTGAAACATTTGTTACAAACTATGAACTAACTATAGCCCATATCTTACATTTTGTGTATTTCCCACCCCTGATTATTAACACTATGTAATAGTATTATATATTTGTTACATTTCATGAGAGAATGTTCCAATATTTGTCCTGTTAACCATGGTCCATCTTCTACCACTGGATTCCCTTTATTATGCAGTCCCATGCTTTGTACAATCCATTCAAAGTGTACACTCAGTGGCTTTCATTTTCATCACAGACTCATGCTGTAGTCACCTCAGTCCATTTCAGAACGTTTTCATTACTCCAGAAGGAAAAATCCCATACCTCCTTATATCTTCCTATTGTTGCCCCTTAGAGTTGATATACCTTCGTTGCCATTGCTGCAAAAATATTACAATATTTCTGTTAACTATTGTCTATAAGTTATATTAGTTGGTAAATTTCCCATGTATCACCACATTCTTTATACTTTGTAACAGTTTGTAAATGAAGAGCATTCTTACATATATACCATTAGCCACAGTCTTCATTCACCACCAAAATCAGTTATACATTCCCTAGACTATTCTCTAGCTTCCTTTCAGTTGACACTTTCAGCCACAATCACACTTGAATCAGCAGTGTTAGTTATACTCACTATAATGTGTTACAATCAACTCTATTCATTTCCACACTTTTACAATAAACCTTATTAAAATTCTGCATATATTAAGCATCAGAGATAGAATGTGGGGTGAGAAAAGGAACCCCAGTGATTTTTAATTACATAAGTGTTTTGAACATATAGAGCCTCTTTAGTTCTCTGGCTGAGAGGTTAGTTAGCAGAGCTTAGAATTCTCTTAATGGATGCAGCTTAAATAAAAAAAGAGGTGAGCTCATTGCAGGGAAGGAAAACTTTTCCAAGGTAACTTCTGGGCAGCAACATAACTTTTGCCCTCCTAGGCCTTCCTGGGGGCATCTCAGTGAACAATCAAACATGAGCTTTCTGAAACAGGGAATGTTACCTCACATTTTCCTACCCAGGCCTTACTTAGCTCGTAAGTATTCTCAGTAAGTGTTTTTAAACCAATGGAGTAGAAGGGGACTTTGGACTCTGTAAAAGGATTAGCACAACTTGTAGGAATGTATATGCTCCACAAACTATTCTCTATTTTAAAAAAATCACCAATCAACTGACTGTTCCCACAGCCTTAGGTGTTAGGTATTGTAATGGGTGCTGTATGTTGGGTATACTTGGAAGATGGGGCATAGACCTCACCGTCAAAGACTCGCCGGCCAGGTTTGCTCATCCTAGAAAAGGAAAGTCTTAATAAAAGAGATCATGGTAGCCCTATCTTTATAGGTGGTATTCCTTCTTAACTCCTAGCCTTTTCTGTAGCAATAATAGCTCTTTTTTTTGAGGAGGGAGGGCATCAATCACTTAAAGAGCCCCCTAAACACATGTATGTACAAGAATTCCTGCCAGTAAGTAGGGGAGTAGCAGGCAGAATCAGGGATTTTCTCCACCTTGGCTCCAGGCTAATGATTAGATGATCATTAGGGTCCACTGAGCTTTAGATATTCTTCATTTATTGGTATATTTTTAGTTTTATTAACTTGGACTTATAGCAAAAGAAGATATTTACCTTGTGGATGAACTTTTATCTGGATTTACTATGAAGTTGAATGAAGCATAAATGCACAAAGCTGATTTTAAGTTAGACCAGTGATCTTTTCCCATATAGAGAGTGGGTACATTTTCTTTATCCATTTGAGTCTACTTCAGTGTTTCAATCATGTGTTCTAGGAATGAGAATTATTCTTCAGTGGGACATTCTCTCTGTATCATATACAATGCTGACTTTCTAGAGCTGTTATTTAATTTAATATTTATAACAGCCCTAAGTGGTGAATAAAATTGTTATAGCCATTTTATAGATGAGATTGACTAGTCAGTGCATTTGACTAGTCAGTGCCAAAGCCAAGGTTTAGAGAAAGTTTGGCCTGACTCCAAAGCATGCGGTCCCTTTGCTGTGTCACATAACCTCCCTATTCCCATCAACATTCCTCTTTTGATCCACTTATCCTTTACTTATAAATAGGAAGGTGAAAGTTAGGAGGGCTTGCAATTTCCTGCTTGCTGCTTGCTTTATAGTTTTCCTGTACTCTTTTTTTATTTTTTATTTTTATTTTTTACTTTTTGTCTCTCTGATTCTTCTTCTAAGCATTTTAATAAAGGAAATTCATTGCTCCATGTCCTGCAACTGTGCATCCTGATGCTACTGCTTCTCCCTTCTCTCCTTCCGCCCCAGCCCTCCGTTCTGGGAGTTTAGCTCGGTCTGCTTCATCCATCATCCATTTCCTTTTCTTATATGTTCTGTGCTTCCCTTCTCTGTGTTATCGGACACTACTCGCTGTTTATAGTCTCTGAAGTTGCCTGTCCTCTAACTTACTATATAGCTCACCCAAGAGGCCGAGGCATTAGAGAAATCGGTTTCATGTACTCTGCTGTTCCCACTTATTTCCCTTGTGCCTTTATATTTAAAATGGAAGCTTGTCTTTTGCTTTGGAAACTTTACTCTTTGAATTTTCTGGAAAAGATCAATCTGTGGCAACACCTGCAAGGAAAATTATCTTCTTAATGAAACCTTTTATTATTTTTCCATGTGTTCTTATTTTTAAGAATCCCTAAGATTGATAGATCTCAAATCATATCATAGCTTAATCCAGCATGGCTTCTAAATCTGAATTTTCCAGCATGTGTGGCAAGGAGCATTATTCTTATAAGAATGACCTTAAATACAAATAATTGCAGTAAGATACCCACTTTGCCAGCCTGTCCATCCTCGGCAGGGTGTCAGGGGTGGGAGCCAGTCACAAAGCTCTTGTGGGAGCACCACTGCTCCTCACTCCTAGCTACACTCCCCGTCTTACTACCCTACGCTGCCTCAGAGACCCATTGGAGGAGGTTACACTTATACCCAATAACCCAACTTTTCCCTCAGATGTTATCTAGCCCTCTGTTGGGGATTGAATCATGTACTCCACAAAAGATATGCTCAAGTCTTAATCCACATTTCTGTGAGTGGGAACTCATTTGCAAATAGAACCTTTTAAAGGTATTATTAAACTGAACCAGGATGGGTCTAATTCCATTTGACTGGAGGTCTCATAAAGTAGAGGAAATTTGGATGTAGTCAGTCAGCAGAAGCCAGAAGAGCAGATGCAAGAAGAGAGAAATCACCATGCAGTGGAGGACTGCCATCACCATCACCAGAATGCTACCGACTCTAAGAGAAGTGCTGGCCTTACAGATATCTTGAGTTTGGATTTCTAGCCTTCAAAACAGGGAGATAATAAATGCTTGTGTTTTATTGTTTAATCCAATCTATCATGTGGTATTTGTCATAGCAACTCTGCAAACTAAGACACCCTGCATTCTCATTTTCCTCACTCACTGGAAGAAGCCCAAACAACCAAGCTTATCCCCTATCCCCAGGACCCTTATCCTTACATCCTCAATATGGCTACACACATTCTCTGATGAGACCCCTGCATCCTCAGCCCTTCCACTGTACATTCTGGAACTCGTGGTATGTGTATAAATCAGGAAAGGCTAAGTTGTACTATAGTAACCAATCAAATACCCATACACACACACACACACACACACACACACCTCACCCAAAAACTTAGGGCTTACAAGACAAAGGTTTATTATTCACTCCTATTTATGGTCAGCATTGGTTGTTGGGCATTCTGCGGTCACATGCTTATGAAGCTGACAAAGGTTCCACAATTTTCTGTCCAAAACATCTGGAAATGTTTTTTTCATTTGAGGTTTTCTTGGAAGCCTCAGGAGGATAAAAGTGAAATGGAAGAATTGCACATGGACTTTTCCTGCCTCAGCCTGTGAAAAATGACATCTCTCACATTTATTTGCCAAAAATATTCACATGACCCTGCTTAACTATTATGGGGTTGAGAAGTCCTGCCTTCCATGTGGCTGAAATGGGAGGGTACCTGGATATTGGTAATCACCAGTAATGTCTATCTCAGTAAGTTATTTAAAAAATTCACTATCCTCAATCTCTTCTCTTAAGTGTACTTCTAACTTCTTATTCTAAATGAAATCTGGCTTTTCTTAAAGACACTCCTTAGGAAAATAGTGACCCTTTTCTCCTATACCCCAATGTACTCTTGGGCTTGTAGGCAAGATAGTTTATCTCTTACTTCCTATTTCTTCTCCAGAATATTGTTCTTATTTGCTTCTCTCACTTCTCCCACAAATCTCCTTAGTTCCTTTAAAGTACATGCCATATGACCTGATATCCTTTCTTGTTACATCAATCTACCATCCTTCTGGTCAACCCCTTCCACATTAATGGAAGAGTTTATTACTTTATTTTGGCTTATTGTATTGTTCTCCTTCATGGCTTCTGTCATCATTCTTAGTGACATGAGGACAATTCATCTCACAAAATGTTCTCTACCTCTTTACTTCAAAATGGTTTTCATTTTATCTTACCTCTGAACCCATTCTCTTGATCCTATTCCAGACCTCCTCCTCAATTTCTATCATGTCACTTACTAACATACTTATTAACTTATTATGTTATTATGTCACTTATTAACATACTAACCATCACTTTCCATTTACCATCTCAACCTCCTCTAGTATCCTTGTGTTCTCATTTCCCTCTTCAGCTCAAATTTCACTATCCAAAACCATAACGGCTCCTTTCTGTATACCTTTGTTTTTCTGGCCCCTTATCTCTCTGTTATACTTGCTTGGTAAAACTTCAATCCTTGTTAAATCCAACTCCCTGCTTATACTATGCCTGGGGCCAAGTAGCTGAGCATGGTTAAAGGAAAACAGCACACATGCAGTTGATGCTGGCTCATCTCATTTTAAAAATTTCTTTAGTCATTTACTTTCTCCTTCTTTGACAGGATTCTTTTACACTGTCTTTTGGTTCTCAGATTTCCATTCCCTTCTACACTCTCAGTCAATGAACTTCTTGTTTTAGGAGCAAAATAGAAGCTATCAAAATAGAACTCCCTGATCCTCCTCCCTCCAAATCCACCAACGTCCCTGCATCTCCACCCACATACCTTGTCTTCTTGTCTGTGAAAATAGATGAATCATCAATATATCTGTCTAAGGCAACTTCCTTGTTTGTGCTGTGGATCTCCTACTCAAGGAATTTGGTCCTTCAATTATCCCCCCACTCCTACATAAACACCCTCTCCCTTTCTGCAAGATCATTTCTGTCAGCATACCCTTAAACATTTTTAAGCTTTTTAATTTTTTATTTGTTATTAGAATAGTTGTAGGTCTATAGGGAAATCATGAAGAAAATACAGAGTTCTCATATAATCCCCCTCATACAAGCAGTTTTCCCTATTATTTACACTTTGCAATAGTGTAGTACCTTTTTACAATTGATGAAATAATATTATAACTATACTATTAACGATAGTCCTTAGTTTACATTAGGGTTCACAGTTTGTGGTTTGTAGTCCTGTTTCATCTCATTAGAATAGGCTTTTCTGTGCAGTGGTTACAAACCCTAAAATATATATACAGCAATATTTAATTCTTGCTTATACATCATCAAACATGTGCTGGATGGCTCTTCAGGGCAGCTTTCCTCCATCACAGTGACTCAGGGATTCCAACTTGTGAGGCTACCATCTCAACATATGACTCCTAATGTCCCTATGGCAGAGGCAAAGACAAATGAGGGTGGTACACACATACTTGGCAAAGCAGCTTTAGAGAAAACATTTAAAATTTTGTTTTTCTGGGAAACACTGCTTTAGAGACAAACAATTTAAAGTAATTTTAGTTTTAACCCTTTACTATCCACTACATGGGTGTTCACCTACCAGTAATAAATGAAATAAGGATGGTGATCTCATCTTCATGCTGTGGACATAGTAATGGAATTTTCTTCTTCATGTGTGTATGTGTGTGTGTGTGTGTGTGTTTACCTTCTCCACAGAATTCACTGCAGTACACTCATCCTACCTTTGGGAGAACAAAGATGAATAAATGAGTAGGATGAGTGTGCAATTGGAAGGGAGCAATTATTTATATGGGGAAATTTTACTCTTTCTAACTCTACAAAATAGGCATTAAAATCATCTGAATTCAAATATGAAAGAAAACTATTTCTTGGTGATCTTGACAGGGTGAGGGCAAGTGAATTTGTTTATGCCCGCACATACCTGCTTGGGGTTTTCAATAAGCATTCATGCCACTCCAACCTAACCTTTGGTTTTGAGAATCCAGCTGCATATTTACAAATATACCTCCAAAAACTTATAGAACTAACTAAGAAGAGTATCGTATACAGTTGCTTTTTGCTATGCTCCAAAATTTAGTGGCTTAAAACACAAGTTTATTTTCCTCGTGTTTCTGTGGTTCAGCAATTTTTCTGGTCTCGCTGGGCTTACTCATGTGTCTGCAATCAGCTGCCAGTGGGCTAGGCATCTCTTCTTCTGAGGGTTGTCTGACCGTAGGCTGGGTAGTAAGGGAGATTACTGGGCCATGCATCTCTCATCTTCCTGCAGATCCAGTCCAGGCTTTTTCACATGGCAGATGGGCAGGAACTCAAGGAAGACAGTCAAAGAATGCACTGATCTTGAACTCTAGGCATGGATCTGGTACACTCTCACTTCTGCTGCATTGCCTTGGCCATAGCAAGACACAATATCAGCCTATATTCAAGGAATGAGGAAATAGACTCCAACTTCCGATGGAGAGAGCTGTAAAGTTAAGTGCAAAGGGATATAGAAAAATAATTTATTGCCACTTTTCAGTCTACCACACGGGATAAACATTTGAAAAATGCAGCACGAGATATTTGAAATTTCTTCTTTCACCTAATAGTAGACGGTGAAACAAACAAAAGCTGGGAATAAGTCAGGCCTTCCTAAATATTTCTTTTGCTTGCCCACCTCTACAATCACTATTAAATACAGAGTTTTAAGAAAATATTCATTCTTTTAAAACCAAAAGCTTCAATTTTTAAGCTCATTATTTTCCAGTGGAAATAGTTTTTCTGAAAGAGGATGCGTGTTGATTGCACTGAGAAGAGCCAGCAGCTTGTCCCCATGGTAACAGCATCTTGAATTCTCCAAGTGTTCACCTCCTGGTGTTTTGAGGCCCAATAACCATATAGGACCACAATATATAATGTGAGAGAAAGAGTCTACATGCACAGCACATACAAGGGCAGTGGACCCACAGGTGCAGTTTGATATCAAATTGGAATAATGGCCTATGAAATAAGAATATAGTTGAATTACCAAAAATAAAAATAAAAAAGTTATCTTTCTTATAAGAGAAACTTGAATAATTCTGCTACCATATAAGAGTCCACCTACCTACAGCATAGGCACAGACTTTGTTTTAATGTTTTTAAATTCATCTGAGGCAAGAGGTTTATGTGTATATGTGTATACGCACAGGAATACACACACACATACACACAATTGCTGAGTTCTGAGTTTAAGCAAAGGCAGTAGCTGCTGTAACAGGCCTTTTATTAGTTACTAAAATATTTGAAATTATTAATTCTGGCCTGACTTACTATAGTCTTTTATAGCAGATTTTCAGAAATATGTCTAAGACAGAAGGTATTTGTGTGGGTGGTTGCCTTTCTTTGGAAATTACTCCCCCCTTCTCCTTTTCCCACTACGTGTCACTAAGGCTTTTAAAAATTAGAATATAGATTCAAATCAAGCTAAATCTCCATGCAGTGATTTTGGGTATGTAAATGACAGATTTCATATCTGTCTGTATCTCTGACTACTGTTCAGCTGCATTGGAATAAAGAGAGAACAAATCCTTGCCCTCTGTGGTAGCTTAATGGCATCTGTTGCTGCTGAAACTGTAAAGCAATTTTCTATTGTAAAACCCATAGTAATAGGATTCTGGAAAGGTGCATCCCTAGGGGGATTGAGAAGGGGATGTGTGTGGGAGGTTTTTGAATGAGTCACTGAGCAGGACTGGAGGCGTACTTCAGTAGAAACAGGAAACTGGTGGGTTGCTTGGAAAAAGGGACATGAGCTTTGAAATAAGAGAAGTTGTCCTTGAACCCTGGCATGAGGCAAAGAAGTCCCCGGATGACGTCATCCACCTGGAGGGGATACAGATAGCATCTGATCCCTTATACTAACTATAAACAGTAGGTTAAGACTTGTCCCCTCATTGGTTTGTGTAATGATTAAGTCAATGTAGGCAAGCATGCTTTAAAAACTGTAAAACATTGTACAAAGCTCTTTCCTCTTCACTGAGAGCCTAGGGTAGGAAGAATGAGATAGTGTAAGGGAGGTAGAGTTAAAAAACAAACAAACAAACAAACAAAAACAAAACTGTTGTTGTGCACCTGCCATCCCTGCCAGGCCAGCTTCCCTAAGCTGCTGAAAAGCCGGCTCTGGCTCCTGCAGGGTTCTGTGATCTCAGATTTGATGAGGATATTACGTGGAAGAAAAAAACAGGGGATCTTTGCACCTTCACACTTGTGCCAGTCAGGTCATTTGGCAAAGTGGAAGATGGTTATCTTAGGAAAGGGAGTTTATGTTCAGCAAAGATGTTCCTTGCTTGCACTTGGATTCCCTAGAGACCCATTCAAAATCAATCCATCATAGACAGTGTTATCTGACATCTACGCTCCATATGCCATTTATTCATCACAATCACTCTATGATGAATATAATTATAGGTCATCAATCCCATATCCACAATTCCAAAATCCAAAAACCTCTAAATTGGAAAGTTCATTTTGTGTTTTTGGTGCCAAAATTAATTTGGTGACAACACCTGGCCTGAACTGAAACTACTAATAAATTTTGTTTATCTCTTTTATTTATACAAGAAATATCAATATGCTTGTTTGCTAAGTCGTTCCCCACACATAGGGGTGTTATAAAATACTCAGTACAGGCTTACATTACTTTATAAAATAGAATAATCCTGAATTCTAGTCAAAGGAATTCAGGAAAGACCAGGTTGTGATTATCCCCAATTTAAAGATGGAAACTGAAGTTCAGCAAAGTTAAGGATTTGATTTAAGACCGCATAGCCAGGGAATGATGGATTGGGATTTTAACTCAGGTACATTGGACTGAGGTCCTTTCTTCTACCAAACTGTGACCAGTTTGGTAGAAGAACAATGAGTTCTTTGTTTTCTGGTCAGGAAATTATTTTGATCCACCACTTGTAAGAGAATAGGGAGGATGCCTTTGAAAGCTGTAGTCATAAGGCATACCTTGTGATCATCTCACCATTGAGCCATCACTCACACTGTAGAAGACAGAGGAAACTTCCATTGTTCTTTTAGTTTTCAGTTGCCTCTTCATGCCTTACCCTTTCTTCTTTAGCATTAGTCCCTGGATGATATACTGGCTTCATATGACCTCAAACCAAATGTTTTCTTAGCAACACAAATAAAACATGGCAAGAGCAAAGCAAGTTCCCTTTGTCCAACTCTTCTGCCCTCAGAATATGAAGTTTGAACCTTGTAATCATCTTCACTCTTTCCAGGCCTTGGTTCTTCATCTCAATCTGTTTCGATATTCCTTTGTTTTTCTTTTTATAATGCTCTGGGAAAGAAAGTTGTCTGATATGATGCCATCTCCACTTTTGGTTGATTTTTCCTTCTCTCCCACTTCTATGTCTAATCTTGTTAATTCATGCGACTTACTTGATTTAGTGGAGCATAGTTAGGATTCGAAGATTACAGTTAAATTTATTTTAGAAATGGACACATGTATAAGGCAGAATTCATCTATTTAATGTAATCACATTCTTTTAATATTTAAAATGCTACATAGGTGGGTATCTATAACATTGGAATGGGAACCAGAAAATTAGGTTCTGGCTCCTACTTTAACAAAGGAAAAAAAGTGCTTACTCTTTGGACATCTGTTTTCTGTGTTAAAAAATGGAGTGGGACTAAATGATCTCCATATAATTCCCCAGTTAAAAAAAATTTTTTTTTTGTAAATAGTGTCTTTATACTATGTTAAATATATAACAGAACGACACAGAATTAATAATATCCCTAAAGCACACTTTGAAGACTTTTCTGTAACTTCATTTTTTCTTACCAGTCAGTGATTTATTTATCTTCTCTTCCAAGATGCTAAAATAGGATATTTTCTTAGTTTCCCAGGTTTTCAAGTCATTTTTTTTTTCAGTTTCTGTCAGTGTATATTTGTATTATAGATAATAATTGCCTTTTCAAAAATCTCTTTTTAGTTTTTCTGATGTTCTCTTTTTCTTATTGCTTCTCTTTTAGGTAGCTCTGAACTTGCTATTTGGGGGAAGAAGTGATAGATATAGTAGAGCACTTATGAGGTTAGAAACAAATAAGATAAAAATACTGTTTTTATAGAATATAATATCTAAACTGCTTGCAGTTTCAAAATTAAACACTATAAAAAATGTGCAAAATCTCTAGTGCATGTGTTAAAAAATTTTTCCTCATAGTCCACAAAAATCATGCATGATATTTTTTTAAATTTTCCTAAAAGACTATTCTAAAGTAGCCCTGAATCTGTCATTTCAAAATAGTTAAAGAAATAAAACTGTCACCTCTACGGCTTGGACGTGAATTTGTCCTTTGTCTTTTCTTTCACACAACTCTGCAATCCTTTGCCTTAACTTGACCCACTTTTCAAGAGAGGCAATTGTGTGGTTTTCAGGAGCCTGCCAGCACTCCTTTCCCCAGATGCTCTGAGTTAGCTCTGGGCCTCAGACACCTTTGATGGAGGCAAGCCCCAGAGTTGAAAAACTGAACAGGCTGCTGATCCAGGGACAGGTGACAAGATGTGCTGGGCTTTGGGACAGATGTGGCAGGATGTTAATACTAAAAGACAGCCCTGCTGCTGAGGAAGGGGGAGGAAGCAGATGGGAGGGCAAGATTCAGGTGACAACCTCTGTGATCCAGAGATGCAAGGAAGAGGGAGAAAAGTAAGTTGGTATTTGGCAGCAGAGGCAGGGGAGAGACCTGAGAGTAGGCAGTGCAAGTGACTCTTTCAAAGACTTCTGACCTTCTTCTTGCCAACATGGAATTAGATTTCATGATTGAGGGGGAGGAGGAGAGAAGGGGTGGAAAAGGCAGATGCCAAGAGAGATTATTGACCTGGCAGTCAGACAAAAGGATGCTGTGCCTGGCACTTGAGTCAGAGAAGGGCAGAGTGGTGTGGCAGGTAAGTCTTAAACAAAGGGCTGAGTGCCGGAGTTTGAACTGTGGGAGAGTGGCCTGAGGTGGCCTCTCTTGTAGGCAGGAGGAAATAGTCTGCAGAGAAATCAAAGAAAATAAAATGGAATTTATTATCTTTGAATAGATTTTCAGGTTTAGCATTTAGAAGGATAAATGCCAGCTGCCTTTCTCCTGTGTGAGAAGCATAACCTCTTGTAACCAGATTGCTGATTCTGGTTTGTTGTTATTAATTTTTAATCCCAGCAATATTGCCACATTTCCAATTTCAAAACTGAGATGTTGGGATTTGACAACAGACTTCCACTTTCCCCAGCAGAGAATACTAACTTTCGCATGTCCCAAATGCTGACCCAGAACGGTATCATTAACTGGGAGACAGGACTCACTGATTCCCTCATAATACAGTTTTGTTGCCACACAAAATCAGGAAACTTTAAGCTCAGCAGCATACTTGCAGGGTTTTTGCCCTCTGACTCTGAGCATTCGTTTCTCTGGTCTATATCACTGTACGCCACTAGATGTCACTGTTTCTCAGGCCTTCTTGTGACAGAACTGGAGCAGGAAGCCCTTTTGTGCAGGGTAAAAACAGTCTTCAGGAGAGGATATTGCTTGCCTATGAGGATTTAAATAAAACCTCTTTACCTGGCATTCTTACAAAAACAATCTAGGTACTCCTGTTGCGCTAATTTGGTTGCTATTCCCCTTTCTGTTTTGGAAAGGGAGAGTCTAAATTAAACACATTTCTTCCTACCCATTTCTATCCTACTACTCCTGATTTCTCCCTTAAAATGCAGTTTTCAGCCCGATACTATGAGAATTAGGAAAATCATTGTCCTGTGGGTATTCAGAATCTATACCACGGCATGGACTCCAAATGCTTCTTTTCTAATTTCCTCTAAACCTCGGAGAACTTCACAAAGCAGCATCTAATTTCCTAAGGAAAAAAAACGATGTAACATGAACCTTAACTAGGAAAAGAATCCAGTGAGAGCATAGTGAGTCAGATTTAAGATTCCACCTTCTTCATGTCTACTATTAGATACACTGCCATGATTTTCAGGTTGGTTAAATGGTGGTAGATACATAAATCATTAGTTTGCCTGTTAAATTTCTTTTTCTTTTCTTAAATACCAGGTATAGGTATCTTTTAAGATATGGTCATTGACTAATATGTACCAGATCATTGTTCAGCTATGAAAATAAATGACCACAAATAATAATGCATTTATAAAATTGCTTGCTGAAAATAGATGAATTAATTATAGCATGTTAAGTGAAGGTGTCCCAACCTAATTTCAATATATAGCAAGTGATAGTAATAAGTAAAACAAGATAGTAACATTGAACTAGAAAAAAATTAAAATAAATATAACTTTAAAAGCAAATGAAGGCCATGTCTGAGTTGGTGGTACAAAAATGAGTCAAGTTGTTTGTTTTAATACTTGTGTCTTCAACTGTTGGCTGCCCTCAAAAGTTACTGAGCAATCAACCTCCAAACTTGGGCTACCCCAATCTGTTTTCTCTCTAGCTATAATGCTGCAGGATTTATAGATTACTCTGCTCTGTAATTTTACCCCCTAGAGCTCAGCTATAGCCAAACGCCAACGCACTCTGGCTTAGGTTATAATGATAGTTCCCGAGCTGACGTTGCCAAGAACAGCTTTGATATCACTTCAAGAATGTTTGATGAATGATTATTCTCCTTTCTTTTCCTGTCCTTCCCTCACTTTTTCTCTTTCTCTTCTTCCCTTCTCCTTTCACTTTTCTCTTCTTTTCTTTTTTTCCCATTCTCTTCTTTTCTATTTTTTTCTTTTCCCTCCTTAATTGTGACACTTTAATTTATCATAGCATTGCGTTAGAGATATAGTCATGACCCCTTCTATAGTAATTTCCTGTGGCTTCTGTAACAAAGTATTCAAACTTGGGGACTTACTACATCACACGTTTATTCTCTTGCAGTTCTGAAAATCAGAAGTGAGAAATCACTTTCACTGGACCACAATTAAGGTGTTGCCATTTCCTTGCCTTTTCTAGCTTCTAGAGTGGTATTCTTTGCATTCCTTGTCTCATGGGCCCTTTCTCCATCATCAAAGCAAGGAGAAAATTGTCTTTAAATATCTCTCTGCTTCTATTGCCACATTGCCTTCTCTCTTCTGTATCAAAGCTCTCTTGCCTCCTCTTATAAAGACACTTCTTTCACATTTAGAGCCTACCAGATAACCAGGATAATCTTCCCATTTCAAGATCCTTAACTTAATGCCAGATAAGGTAACATTACAGACTCCTGGGGATGAGGACCTGGAGATCTTTGGGGGCTATTATTCATCCTACCACACCTTCCTAGGTGAATTTCTGGGCAATTTACTTAGGTCCTCTAAATTTCCATTGCTTTATCTAATAATGCCACTGTGAGAATTTAATGAGAAAATTCTAAATTCATAAAGTTTCCAAATTCCTAAGCTTATGAAGTGCTTAGTATAGTGCAAATAATAAGTCCACTATAAGTTAAAATACTTTTAGTGCTAATAAATACTGTTCCCACTATTAATGATAATTACTTAAACATCTTTTAATTCTTTATCTCCTATTCAACCTTATCTTCCTTCAATCAAGCTTCTGTCCTCACTACTCCACCAGAACATTTATTTAAGGTCACAAGTTCTCTTCCAGATGGCCAAATTCAAAGATCAATTCTTGTGCCTCATTTTAGCAACATTCCACACAACTGATCACTCACTTTATTTAGAAACACTCCCTTGCTTTGCTTTCTGCCATACCACACTTTCTGGCTTTCTCCTTATGTTACTGGATATCCCTCCTCTGTTTCCCTTGCTGTCTTCATCTTTAACTCACCACAAAATGCTGGTGTTCCTCAGAATTCTTCCTTGGATACTCTTCATTTATCTTTACACTGAGATACATCTGTCTTTACACTTTACATCAAACGTGGTATGTTTGATGATCTAAAAGAAGATAGTGTGGCAGGAGTATAAATAGCAAGGGGTGGGAGTGGCATGGATGCTAATGCAGTGGTAGTCTGGGTCATGGTTTGCAAAGCTTGGAGGAGCCTTGTAATAAAGATTTTGGCATTTATCTTAGTGCAATGGAATGCCTTGGAAGGCTTTAACGTTGGTGTGTTGGGTGGGCCTTAGTATTGAACTCCTGAGTCCTTCCCTTTCCAAATATATCAAACCACCTCAGGCTGCAAAGAGTAGAGCAATGCAAATATTTGACTACATTTTGAGCCTTAAAGACAATTCCAATTTTGAAGTTTGATCCTGCTAAAACTACAGAAAGAACTGTAGTATTTCTGATAGAGTGATCTGCTATCAGATCACTCCAGATTTTATCCATAGCAGATGATTATTTTTTGTTGTTTTATCCATATCGGCCAGAGAGTCCCCTGATCCCAGTTTCTCTTCTTTTTGTCTTATTCTTTCTTTCTCATCCGCGGCACCGTTTTCACGGGCCCAGGTCCTGACCGGCAGCATATCCATATCGGATGGAGAGTCTTCTGACTCTCCTCCCTTAGAATGCCAGCTCGGTGGTCCTGTCTCCTTTTCCGATGTTTAGCCTGCAACCTAGAGCTTGGCACCGATAAATATTTGTTGAATGAATGAATGAATGAGGAAATGATATTTAAGTTACCACCCAAATTCTTCTACAATGAGTTAGAGGTAAAAAGAAGGAAAAGTGGAGGCGGAACAGGATAAACTAAGAACTGATCACATTCGGTTCCTCAGGTATCAATAGATATTCAATGTTGCATATATGTCATTACTGGCAGAGGTGGCCTTCATAAGTGGCTTTGGTGACACTTATATAAACCTCTGTGATGTGAGGTCACCATAAAAACTCAGCTGCATCAAAATTCTTTTCCAAATGGCCTCACCAGGTCCTGATATCCTTCTACCTGGCCTAAATTTCTAAGAATTGTGTCACTTATTTGGTTAGGCGGATTTCTAACTTGTGTCAAAGTGAGATTTTGACACTTTCAGATGAGTTTAGCTCATATGCTGGTGGGCTTGCTGAAAGTTTTTTTCAGGGGGTCCAAGGATCTTCTTTGTGAGATAATTTTTCTGAAGGTTATTTGAGTTTGATTTGATTATGAAGACTTACAGTTGAGTAGAAGAGCATATTATCTGCTTTTCACATTTGTCTCCCAGCATAACTCCTGTTAGGCACATGTCTGACTCCTATTATGTGTGTGTATGTGTTTGATGGAGTGGAGATTCTGAGAGTAATATGTGAAAATCTATTTGACTCAAGTCACTGTAAGACACTGAGATCCAAAGAGCCCTATGCTGAGATCCCTTCTCAGAAGGCCCAATCTTGTTAATGCTGCCAGGTGACTCTAAGTATCATGTGTAGTCCTTTAAAAAGATGAACAGCAATGGTAGAATCATCCATGAGCCTAGAAACTCCCAGATGATTGTGTAGGGGCTTGAGGGATAAAGGCCAATGAAAGCCAAGGTGTTACTGTTGCAGTTGTTGCAAATTTCCAAATAAGTTTACTCAGGTGTTTGAAGAAATATAACTGATTTTCAAAGCTCATCAATCCACATTCTGCCTAAAGGCAAAACACACAATTTTAAGAGTTTTCAGATAAGTTCAGTCACCTGCATGCTTTTTCTATTGCTTCAGGTATAAACTCAGATTTCCTCTTTCCCCTGCATTTTTCTCAAAGTGCCATCAATATTCTGGCATCGGAGGGTAGCATCTGGTCCACAGCTGTCCTTCCTCACATATTGACACCCACAAATTGGTATGTAAATCAACTTGTCTGGTCTTTCATCTTTGGCATTGCTTCCTGTGGGCATCATTCAATGTGTTGGTGTTACCATCTGGTGGTGGTTACAAAGCTCTCTGCTGCAGTGGATTCCCTTGTCATGACCCAGGACACCTCAGGGCTCCCTCTGCATAACTTTTTAAGGCTTCTAGGGGCAGGGATATTGCAGTGCTCCCCTGTGCCATTTCTGGGCAATGGACATCTTGGTTTGGCTGTCTCAGAAACTTCCTGCCACAGAAACAAACTTTGTTTTATTGTTGCTACACCGGGGGTACATGCACAGTGCTGGGAAGTCTTAGGGCTTATTCCTGTTTCAAAGCCCAACAGGTGGAGGTGAAGGCTCAAGATCAAGAATATATAACACATTCAAGATTGGACTCTTGATTTCAACTGTTTCTGTTCCAGTCTTTCCCATCTCAGAAAATGGTACCGCATCCACCGTAGGAGTCATCCTTAACTCCTGCTTTTCATTCATTCCCTATAGCCATTCCAAGACCAAATCCTGTCAGCTCAGCTTGTAAAACATTTTCTGAATGTGACCACTGATCACCATCTCCCTTATGTCCTGTTGCCACCATTTCTTGATTGATTGATTACAACAGACTTCTTAGTCTCTCCATATCTACTTTTGCTCCTTCAATCCATTCTCCACATAGCAGCCAGAAAAAAAAATTAAAAATGTAAATCTTCAGCTTAACACCTTGTTGATCGCTTTCTACGATACTTTGCACAAAATGCAGATTCTTTCCGTAGACAACAGTGTTTTGCATGATCTGACTTTCTCCTCTTTTGCTAATCTAATCTTATTTTTCTTCTCATCATCTTCCTTGCTCTGGTCATAGAGGCTTCCTTTAATTTTCCAGAAATGGGTCACTTTGCTCTACCTTAGGGCTTTTGCCCCTGCTCTTCCTTCTTCCCCAACTGCTCAACCCTGCAGCCCATTTCATGGCTGGCTCCTCATGCCTCAGGTCTTGGCCATATGTGATCAGCAATTCTATTATTTTGATTATTCTCTCTCCCCTCACCTAGTTTGTTTTCTTCATTGCACTTTCCACAAGTAGTGACAAAATGCTATTTCATTTGTTCATTGTCTATCACTGTTAGTTGATGGATTGTAAATTCACTGTTACTATCCCAAGGGAAGGTATCACATCTTTTTATTCATCCATATACTTTTAGCACCTAGCACAGAAACAGGCGCATCATAATGCTAAATTGATGTCGGTTGAATGAATGAACCCTTGAAAAGAAACAGACGTTATATGATGTGGTTTTTGTTAGAGGACTCCAGGGCCAGATTTTCCTGAGTTCAAATCCTGACTTGGCCGCTTTCTTAGTTGAGTGACGTGGCCAAGCCATTTTTACTCTTCTATGTGTTCAGGTTTCTCATCTGTAAAGCAAGAGGAATATTAGCACCAATCTTATAGGGTGGTTTTGAGGATGAAATGTTTAAAAATATATTAATAAGTATAAACATACCTGTTACATAGCAAGCACTATGTGTGAGCTATGAGTAGAGGAAAGGAGATAAATACAGACCATTGTCTAAATGAACGTAGTAGGAGAAGGTTGTATGGGGAGGGGATTGTGCTACTAATGAGCATGGGCGAGAGGGCAGTGTGGGAAGCACAGACTCAGGGCTGCATCCTGGGCAGGGAAGGGGATGGGTGCAGAGGCAGAGAGAGCCTGGAATGGGGGAAATCTACCTGCTGTATGAAAGAGGGACTCCAGGAACAGTATTATCAAATGGGGGTGTCATCAAAGATAAAGAAGCCATTGTTTAATTTTGCCTGTGGCTCACAGGGGACCATGTGACATTTGGCAGGGACCAAACTGTCCCTGATTTTGGCAGGGATTCATGAAACTGAATTTTGAAATTTGTTTTTCTCCACGAAGAAACCTAATTAACAACCATAAGAGACGGAAAATATGCATGTTTGCAAACCCATGGTTGGTGAATTGTTTATATTCTCATTTTACTGTCTGCCACCAAAATACCTCAGCCTGACAAGATCAGAGCAACTGTCATCCTTTTACATTTAATTTTAATTTATGCGAAATAATGTTCTTCCTGCTCCATTTCTTCCAATTCTTTTCCTCTCCTCCCTGATTCATTTTTCCTTATCACTTCAAAGTTACTCCTTTCAGCAGTGTATAAATGTACTTCACCTTTATACATCTAATAGATGCATTATTTTTCATTTCAAGTTTATGTCCTCTGTGGCTACACTTCTTAGCTGTAGAATTACACTTAGAAAAAATAATAAGCTATTTAATAGGGGCTATTTCACTTTTCTTAACAATCATTTGGACTGGCATTTCTTTATTTTGAAAGATTTTATTTTGGAATTTAATTTAGAAATCCAAGAAGACTAGAAAACTCATGAATGATTCTTTCTCCCTGGTTTCTCTCTTCTCCTTTTCTTTTTTTCTTTCCTTATTTCCTTTTCCGTGCCTTTATAACACACTTACAACGTGAAAATGATATGATATTTTTGTTTTCGGGATCTACTTATAACAGTTTTATGAGAAGTTTTCTTACAAAAAGATATTCTGAGACCCACTGCCTTCCCCTGGGGATTAACTTTACCATAAGACAATTTGCCCTACAATGTGCAACCTTAGGGACTGGGGTATTCTCTCTTCTTAAGCTTCCCAAATATGCATTTACTATCTTCTACTTTTAGAGAATGAATCTTGGACTGGATGAATCATAACCTTTCTCTGATTTGCCAACTCTTTATGCTCTTAAGTGCTTGCAGTGGAGTTACACACTTTATCGGAATTTATTGTCTTCATGATTGTTCTGCTTTGGAATATGGAAATATGCAGTACTCTGATTTCTTATTTTTTTGTAAATTCAGGTCAGATTCACCTTCCATTTCAACTCTAACCTCTTACCAAAGGTCACCACATTTATAATAGCACATGTTGAAAATTATAACTGACTTTACTTTTACTAATTCATTTTTTCCCAAGTAACAGTGGCTACTATTCTTTTGAATTATTGAATTCCTTTTAGAAAAAGAACTAATTAATCTTCATTTAACGGGGAATATCCTGAGACTTACATAGCTGAATTCATGTGAAAATGCATGTGTGGTAGTCAGGTGATCATTTTCTCCAACAAAAATTTAATTTGAAAGGTAATTTAAATGGAACATAAAAAGTACTCATGAATACGGTAGCTTTTATATCTAATGCAGATATATTAATTCTAGCACTGATATTCATGAATGCCTTACACATAGCATGTTTTTGGTATTTCTTGATATTAACCATTTTCTAACTCAGACGTTTAGGCTGGCTCTTGAAAGACTTATATAGTGTTTTGAAATGTATATATATGTGTCGATATTGATTTCATATTTTCTAAGATGATATCATAGACGGTGACCTTCATAATTGAGTATGGTTGTGGCCCCCAAAACTACAGTTCCCAGTTCCCTCCACATTCCTCTCCCTCTTGTGTAAGGACCTATTTATGTGTCCTGACTTGCAATCCTTCCTTGAATTACAAAGTTTTCCTTCTTTTTTTTTTCAGGAGATACACTTTGCCACACTGTCAGAACTTTTGTGAGAATTAAAAATTTACTTCTCAATTTTCAGCTTTATAGATTCCACTTCAGTTCACAAAAAATGTTACAATTAAAAAAATACCATCCATTCTGTGTATAACACCAATTTAAGCAGAAATGCTTGGAGGATAATGATTTTTTTCCATCTTATTGTCTTCGGAGAACCTCAATGCTGCTGTGAAAGCAAAGAAAAATGCCCTCAACATTTGAGCAGAGAAGAGAATTCCAGATAGAACCTGATTTGGGAGTAACAGCATCTACGCTCTCCATTGATTCATTGATTCCTTCATTCAAAATCTTTAAACAAGCACTTAGTAATTAGCTATTATAAATCAGGGCTTCTTCCTGGGGCCTTTTGTTACTGCTTTCATTTTGCTTAAATTTTTTTAACAAGTCAATTTTATTGATACATATTAACAAAGCATAAATCCACCCAAAGTGTACAATAAATGGTATTTGGTATAATCACATAGTTGTACATCCATCACTTCAATCCATATTAGAAAATTTTCATTATTCCAATAATAATAATAATAAAAAACAAAAAACAGACGAACAAAAACAAAAAACTCATCACTATGCTTCCCAGCTATACATAGCTGCTATTCTATTTCCATCTCTCTAGTTAATTTCTATTTATATTTTGTAAATACAGTCTTATTTATATATGCAATATTATCCATATTCATATTTCACATGTTGTTTCACTATGTTATATAGTCCCTTGGTACATTTTTTTTTTTTTTCCCTTGGTACATTTTTTTAAGCTATACTTCTAGTTATATACATGACCTTAGACTTACCCTTTCAGACATTGTCATACCCGTGTAAGAGCACTACTAGTTACAAACACTATGATGTACTTTCACCACTTCTACTCATTTACAAGGATTTACAAACCATTTTACCAATTCGGCACACATTAACCCTCAGCTTTCCATTCTCTACTATCATTCTATTTTCTGAGACCTATATTCTAATTATTAACACCATGACTTTACACAATTGTAGCAGTTTGATAATATTGATGAATTCCAAAAAGAAATATTAGATAATGTTTGTTAACTGGTCTTTTCCTCTGGTCGTATTAGAGTGTATTTGATTCAGAGGTTTTACTTTTACTTGATTAAATAATGATTAAGGCTTTGATTGGGCCACATCAGTGGGATGTTGAGTCCCCGCAGGACGGGGAGTCACAGAGAAACCACACCATAGAGAAAGGAAGGTTGGAGTTTTAATGCTGGAGCCTAGGAAGTAAGCACACAGAGGAGCAGAGAGAAGGCTTGATTAGACGTGGTAGAGGCCCTGGGAAGAAAGACAAGCTGTTCGCCTGAAAGTCTACAGCTGGTCTTGTGGAGAAAGCAGAGCAGCTGAGCCTGGAGAGAAACAAGCCCTGCGAAGAGAGGAACCCAGGAAGCCTGAACTCTTGGCAGATGTCGGCAGCCATCTTGTTCCAACACATGGCAACAGACTTTGGTGAGGGAAGTAACTTATGCTTTATGGCCTGGTAACTGTAAGATTCTACCCCAAATAAATACTCTTTATAAAAGCCAGCAGATTTCTGGTATTTTGCATCAGGATCCTTTTGGCTGACTAATCCAACAATATATTTAGTTCATAATAACTCAAACATACAGTATTTGTCCTTTTGTGTCTGGCTCACTGCACTCAATATAATGTCCTCCAGGTTTGTCCATATTGTCATATGTTTCCTGACTTCATTTCTTCTTACAGCTGCATAATATTCTATCATGTGTATATACCACCATTTGTTTATCCATTCATTGGTTGATGGACACCTAGGTTGTTTCCAAACTTTGGCAATTGTAAATAACATGGCATTGAACATCGGTGTGCAGATGTCTGTTCATGTCACTTTTTTCAGTTCTTCTGGGTATATACCTAGTAGTGGCATTGCCAGGTCACATGGCAAGTCTATATTCACCTTCCTTAGGAACTGCCAAACATTCCTCCACAGTGGTTGTTCCATTTTACATTCCCATTGACAGTGGGTAAGCATTCCTGTCTCTCCACATCTTCTACACTTAGAGTTTTCTGACTTTTTAATAGTGGTCACTTTAATAGGTGTGAAATGACATCTCATTGTAGTTTTGATTTGCACTTCCCTAATTGCTAATGATGTTGAACATTTTTCCATGCATTTTTTTCGCCACTTGTATTTTTTCTTTGACAAATGTCTATTCAAGTCTTTTGCCCATTTTTTAATTGGGTAGTTTTTTTGTTTTTTTTTATTGTTGAGTTGTAGTATCTCTTTTTATACTATAGATATTAATTGCTTATTGGATATGTGATTACCAAATATTTTCTCACATTGAGTTGGTTGCCTTTTCACCCTTTGGTCAAAGTCATTTGAGGTGCAAAAGATTTTAATTTTGTGGGGGTTTCATTGATCTAATTTTTCTTTTGTGGCTCATGCCTTGGGCATAAATTTTAAGATGCTACTGACTACCACAAGATCTTGAAGATGTTTTCCTACATTTTCTTCTGGGAGTTTTATGGTTGTTGCTTTTATATTTAAGGCCTTGGTTCATTTTGAGTTAATTTTTGTATAAAGTGTGAGATAGGGTTCCTCGTTCTTTCTTTTGGTTATGGATATCCAGTTATCCTAGCAATATTTGTTGAATAGACTGTTCCGACCCTGCTGGGAGGGCTTGACCACCTTGTCAAAGATCAGTTGACCAAAGATGTGAGGGTCTATTTCTGAGTTCTTGATTCAGTTCTGTTGGTCAATCTGTCTATTTTTATGCTAGTACCATGCTATTTTTACCACTGTAGCTGAGTAATATGATTTAATATCAGGATGTGAGAGTCCTCCAACTTAATTCTTCTTTTTAAAGACATTTTTGGCTATTTGGGGCCCCTATTCTTCCAAATAAATTTGATAATTGATTTTTCCATTTCTGCAAAAAAGGATGTTGGAATTTTATTGCAATTGTGTTGAATCTATAAATCAGTTTAGGCAGAATTGATATCTTAATGATATTTATTCTTCCAATCTATGAACATGGAATAGCCTTCCATTTATTTAAATCTTCTTAGGTTTGTTTTAACAATGTTTTGTAGTTTTCTGAATATACATTCATTATGTTCTCAGTTAAGTTTATTCCTAAATATTTGCTTCTTATATCACTATTCTAAATGGAATTTTTTTTCTGATTTCCTCCTCAGATTGCACATCAGTAGTGTATAGAAATGCTATTGATTCTTCCATATTAATCTTGTATCCTGCCACTTTGCTGAACTCGTCTATTAGTTCTAGTAGTTTGTTGATTTTACAGGACTTTCTAGATATAGGATCATATCATCAGTGAATAGTGAAAGTTTTACTTCTTCCTTTCCTATTTTGGTGCCTTTTATTTCTTGATCTAGCCTAATTGCTCTAACTAGAAATTCTAGCACAATACTGAATAGAAGTGGTGACAGTGGGTATCCATGCCTTGTTCTTGATCTCAGCAGAAATGCTTTCAGTCTGTCACTGTTGAGTACAGTGTCAACTGTAGGTTTTTCATATACTCACTTTACCATCTTGAGGAAGCTTCCTTTTTATTCCTATATTTTGGAGTGTTTTTATTAAGAAAGGCTACTGTATTTTGTCAAATGCCTTTTCTGCACCAATAGAGAAGATCATTTGGTTTTCCTTCTTCAATTTACTAATATGGTTGACTACACTAACTAGTTTTCTTATGTTGAACTACCACTGACGACCTGGGATAAAAATCACTTGAATGTGGTGTATAATTCTTTTAATATGTTTTTGCATTCAGTTTGCAAATATCTTGTTGAGGATAATGGCATATTCACAATATTCATTAGAGATAATGGTCTGGAATTTTCTTTTTTTATAGTACTTTTATTTGGTTTTGGTATTAGGGTGATGTTGGCTTCATAGAATGAGTTTAGTAGTGCTCTTTCTTGTTTAATTTTTTGGAAGAGTTTGAGCAAGATTGTTATTAGATCCTCTTTGAATGATTGGTAGACTTCACCTGTGATGCCATGTGGTCTTGGGCTTTTTACATTTGGGAGGTTTTTGATGACTCTTTCAATCTCTTTGTGATCGGTTATTTGAGGTTTTCTATTTCTTCTCAGGTCAGTGTAGGTTGTATGTTTCTAGGCATTTGTTCATCTTGTCTACATTGTCTAGTTTTTTGGCGTTCAGTTGTTCATAGTATCTTCTTATGATTTATCTTATTTCTGTGGGGTCAGTGGTAATGTCCCTCTCTTATTTCTGATTTTATTTGAGTCTTCTCTCTTTTTTTCTTCATCAGTCTAGCTAAGGGTTTGTTGATTTTGTTGATATTCTCAAAAAAAAAAACCAAAAACATCTATTGGTTTTGTTGATTCCCTCTATTGTTTTTTTGCAATTGATTTCACTTATTTCCACTCTGTACTTTACACTTTCTTTCCTTAGAAATGGTTTGAGATATGCTTGCTGTTCTTTTTCTAGTTCCTCCAAATGTGCAGTTAGATCTTCAATTTTAGCTCTTCTTTTTAATGTAAGTATTGAGTGCTATAAATTTTCCTTTCAGCACTGCTTTTGCAGTTTCCCATAGGTTTTGATATGTTTTGTTCTCATTTTCTTTCATCTCAAGATATTAACTGAATTCTTTTGCAGCCTACTGATTATTTAAGTGTGTTGTTTAATCTCCATATATTTATAAATTTTCTCTTTTTCCATCCATTATTGATTTCCAGCTTTGTTCTGTTGTGATTGGAGAAAGTATTTTGTATAATTTCAATCTATTTAAATTTATTAAGATCTGTCTTGTGACCCAACATATAATCTCCTGGAGTAGGATCCATGAACATTTGAAAAGAATGCATATCCTGCTGTTTTGGGGATGCAATGCTCTATAGATATCTGTTAGATCTAGTTCATTTATCATATTATTCAAACTCTCTGTTTCTTTATATATCCTTTGTCCAGTTGTTCTATCCAATACTGAGAGTGGTGCACTGAAGTCTCCAACTATTATTGTAGAGACAACTCTTTCTCCATTAAGTTTGCCAGTATGTGCCTCATGTATTTTGGGGCATCCATGTTAGATGCATAAATATTCATATAGTTATTTCTTCTTGGTGAAGTGCCTTTTTAATTAATATATAATGACCTTCTTTGTTCCTTATAATAGCTTTGCATTTAATATCTATGTTGGGAGAGTTCTGTGAAAATGGCATAGTAGGCAGGCAGGATTCAACTCTTACAAAAACAATGGATAAAAAGCCAAAAGCTGCCCAAGGGAAATACTTTGGGTGTCAGCAGACCAGGACAGTGCTACACAACTCCCAGGAGGGCAAGGGACAGAGAGATGAAGAACCTCAAGCAACAAATGTGAGTTACCAAACCCTGACGGTGGCAAGAAAGGGCTCCTATCCCCTACCTCACTGCAGCTGACTGAGAGGAGAACAGATGTCTTCCTCCCTGTCAGGTGTTACAACAGAAACAGGAGGAGGAGTCGAGGAGATTCTCTTTTGTGAATTTGGCCAGGAGAGCCTGCTTTGACTCTCTGCTCTGGTCACACCAAATTACAGGAAAGCAGAGACTGAAAGAAACACCTCCATGGAAAGGTGTGCTAATGCACACCATCTGCTGGACTGTCTGGAAAATGTATGGAGAAAAACTGCTTTTCGGTCTCTCTTAACCTGAACTCCTGGGAGAATATCTATGCCCCATTAGTGAGTCCCTGGCCTGATTTTGATAAAAAGGTGGACAGTTTTAAGATTTAGAATAAGTTGAACCAAATAGCAAAGAAAAGCAGTGAAAAAAAAAAAAACAATTTGAAAAAGCGAGAAATTGACCATTAGAGTAAATTTACCAACATATTAGATGCCTAGATATCAGCAAAAATTACAAGCCATAATAGGAAACAGGAATAGATGTCCTAGCCAAAGGAATAAACCAAATATCCTGAAGAGATAGAGGATTTTAGATAGTTAATCAATGATAATCACAAACTTCTCCTAAGTCAATTTAAAGAATTTAAAGGAAATATTGCAAAAGAGATAAGAGGTGTTAAGAAGACACTGGATGAGCATAAAGAAAAATTGAAAGCCTGCAAAGAAAAGTAACACAGCTTATGGGAATGGAAGACAGCATAGATGAGATTAAAAATACATTAGAGGCACATAGCAGATTTCAATGGCTCAAAGACAGAATTAGAGATTTCAAAGACAGAACCTGCAAACTGGAAATGACAGGAGAACAGAAAGAGAAGACAATGGAAAAAATGGAACAGAATCTCAGGGAATTGAATGACAATGCAAAATGCACAAACATTATTATGTCCCAGAAGGGGAAGAGAATGGAAAAGGGGTAGAAAGAACATATGAAGAAACAAATGAAAACTTCCCAAGCCTTATGAAAGACATAAATATCAATATCCAAGAAAGACTATGCATTCCAAACAGAAGAAATCCAAGACCTACTCCAAGACACCTTCTTTTTAAAATAACAAATATCAGAGATAGAGGATTCTGAAAGCAGCAAGAGAAAATCAAAGCAGCACATACGAGGGAACCTCAATAAGATTAAGTGCCAACCTCTCATCAGAAACTATGAAGGTGAGAAGAAATTGGTATGATGTATTTAAGGTACTGAAAAGAAAAACTGCTAGCCAAGAATTCTGTACCTGGCAAAGCTGTCCTTCAAAAATGAGAGTGAGTTCAACGTCTTCACAGACAAACAAAAACTGTTAGAATATGTTAAGAAAAGACTAGAATTACAAGCAATACTAAAGGGACTGTTGCTGCCTGAAAGGAAAAAAGAAGGGCAGTAGACTTGGAGAAGAATTTAGAAATGAATATTATTAAGAAGCTTAAATTAAAGGTCAAAAAGGCAGACAATAGTAAGATATGACAACAGAAAGCCAAAGAAAAATGAAGTAAGCAAAACCTTTACAGTAATAACATTGAATGTTAATGGCTTGAATTGCCCAATCAAAAGACATAGACTGATAGAATGGATAAAAAATATGAGCCATCTATATGCTATCTATCTAGTATTACAAGCCATACTAGGAAAGAAGAATAGATGAATAACAAATGTCAGAGATAGAGGATTCTGAAATGGACACAACCAGATTAAAAGCGAAAGGTTGGAAAAAGATATTCCATGCAAATAGTAACAACAACAAAAGAGATGGGTAGCAATACTTATATCAGAAAAAAAAAAGATTTTAAATGCAAAACTGTTATAAGGGATGAAGAAGGTCATTATATACTAATAAAAGGGGCATTCACCAGAAGAAATAACTGTACTAAATATTTTTGCACCTAATCTGAATGCCCCAAGATACATGAGGCTCCCACTGACAAAACTGAAGGGAGTAATAGATGTATCTTCAATAATAGTTGGAGACTTCAACACATTATTCTCAGTATTGGATAGAACATCTGGATAGAGGACAAATAATGAATTAGAGAACTTGAATAATATGATAAATGAACTAGACCTATTAGATGTCTAGAGCATTGCACCCCAAAACGGCTGGGTTTCAAGTGCTCATGTACCCTTCTTCAGGATAGCCCATATGTTGGGTCAAGATAAAAGACTCAATAAATTTAAAAAGATTGAAATTATACAAAACACTTTCTATGATCATAAATGAATGATAAATGAATGAAGTTGGAAATCAATAATGGATGAAAAAAGGGAAAACTCAGAAATACATGGAGATTAAACAACACTCTTAAGTAATCAGTGGGCCAAAGAAAAAATTGCAAGAGAATTCAGTAAATATCTTTAGATGAATGAATATGAGAACACAACATATCAAAATCTATGGGACACAGCAAAAGCAGTACTGAGAGGAAAATATATAGCCTTTAATGCTTACATTAAAAAAGAATAAAGAGATAAAATTGAAGATCGAACTGCATACCTGGAGGAACTAGAACAGCAAACTAATCTCAAACCAAGCAGAAAGAAATACTAAAGATCAAAGCAGAAATAAATGAAATTGAGAGCAATAAAAACAATAGAGAGAATCAACAAAACCAAATTGGTTCTTTGAGAAGATCAACAAATTGACAAACCCTTAGCTAGACTGACAAAGAACAGAAGGGAGAAGATGCAAATAAATAAAATTAGAAATGAGAGAGGGGACATTACCACTGACCCCTCAGAAATAAGGGAGATCATAAGAGGATACTATGAACAACTTTATGCCAAAAAACTAGACAATGTAGACGAGATGGACAAATTCCTAGAAACACACAAACCAACTACACTGATCTTAGGAGAAACAGAAGGCCTCAACAACCAATCACAAGTGAAGAGATTGAAGCAGTCATCAAAAACTTCCCAAAGATAAAAAGCCCAGGACCACATGGCTTCACAGGTGAATTCTACCACTCATTCAAAGATAATCTACTACCAATCTTGATCAGTTTCTTCCAAAAAATTGAACGGTAAAGAATTCTACCAAACTCATTCTATGAAGCCATCACCCCAATACCAAATCTGGATAAAGATACTATGAAAAAGGAAAATTGCAGACAAGTATCTCTAATGAATATAGATCCAAAATCCTCACCAAAATACTTGAAAACCAAATCCAAAAGCACATTAAAAGAATTATACACAATGTTCAACTGAGTTTTATTCCAGGCATGCAAGGATGGCTCAACACAAGAAATTCAATTAGTGTCATAATCCACATTGATAAATTGAAGAAGAAAAATCACAAGATTCTCTTTATTGATGCAGAAAAGGCATTTGACAAAATACAACACCCTTTCTTGGTGACAACACTCAAAAAGATAGGAATAGAAGAAAGCTTTCTCAATATGGTATAGTACATATATGAAAAACTACAGCTAGCATTGTACTCAATGTTGAAATACCGAAAGCTTTCCTGCTGAGATCAGGAAGAAGACAAGGATGCCCAATGTCACCACTCTTATTCAATATTGTGCCAGAAGTTCTAGCTAGAGCAATTCGGCTAGAAAAAGAAAAAAAAGGCACTCAAATAGGAAAGGAAGGAGTAAAATTTCACTATTTGCTGATAATATGATCCTGTACCTAGAAAATCCTGAAAAATCTACAGCAAAGCCACTGAAACTAATGGACAAGTTCAGCAATGTGGCAGGATAGAAATTTAATTAGCAAAAACCAATAGTGTTTCTATATACTACTGATGTGCAACATGAGGCAGAAATCAGAAAATAATTCCACTTACAATAGCAGCTAACAGAATCAAATATTTTGGAATAAACTTAACCAAGGATGTAAAGGACCTGTATTCAGAAAACTACAAAACATTGCTAAAAAATCCTAAAAAGACTTAAATAAATGGAAGAACGTTCCATGTCCATAGATTGGAAGACTAAATATCATTAAGATGTCAGTTCTACCTAAACTGATTTTCAGAATCAATGCAATTCCAACAGTATATTTTGCATAAATGGAAAAGCCAATTATGAAATTTATTTTGAAGGATAAGTGTCCCCAAATAGCCAAAAATGTCTTAAAAATGAAGGTAGAATTTGGAAGACTCTCACTTCCTGATTTTAAAACATATTACTCTCATTCTCAATTAGAAGCAGAGTGGGCATCACCATACCAAAATCCTCAAGATTGGCGAATGAACAATGGACTAAAGTAGACTTATTATTATTCTACTATAGACTTATTATTATTCTATCGATGGAATAACTCCTATCATTGATATAAAGGCAGTAGTCACCGGAGGTTCTGAGGGATAGGAGAGGGAAGGACAGAGTGTAAACTGTAATATAAACTCTAGTCTGTGGTTAGTAGCAATGCTTTAATATGTGCTCATCAATTGTAACAAATGTACCACACTAACGAAGGATGTTGTTAATGTGGGAAAGTGTGAGAGGGGGAGGAAGAGGGACATATGAGACTCCTTATATTTTTTATGTAACATTTATATAATCTAAAGCTCCTTTAAAATGAAAAAAAAAATTAAAGCATATTACTTAGCTACAGCGGCAGTGGCATAAAGATAGACAGATTGACCAATGGAACTGAATGGAGAATTCAGAAATAGACCCTCATATCTACAGTCAAGTTATTTTTCTCAGGGCTGTCAAACCCTCCCAGCAAGACTAGAACAGTCTATTCAACAAATGGTGCTGGGAGAACTGGATATCCATATCCAAAAGAAAGAAAGAAGTCCCCTATCTCACACCTTATGCAAAAATTAACTCAAAGTGAATCAAGGCCCTAAATATTAAAGCAACAACCATAAAAGTCCTAGAAAAAATGTAGGAAAACCTCTTCAAGGTCTTGTGGTAGGTGGTAGTTTTTTAAACCTTACACCCAAACATGGGCAAAAGAAAGAAAAATATAGATAAAAGGGATCTAATCAAAATTAAACACTTTTGTCCCTCAAAGTTCTTTGTCAAAGGGGTGAAAAGGCATTTGACTCAATGGGAAAAATTATTTGGCAATCACATATCCAATAAGGGTTTAATATCCATGATATACAAAGAGATCATACAACTCTACAATAAAAAAACAAAGTACTTGATTAAAAAATGGGCAAAGACTTGAATAGACATTTGTCCAAAGAAGAAATTCAAAGGCAAAAAAAGCACATGATAAAAATGTTCAACATCACTAGTGATTAGGGCAATGAAATTAAAACTATAATGAGATAAAATTTCATTCCTATTAGACTGGACACTATTACAAAGTTGGAAAACTCTAAGTGTTGGAGAGGATGTGGAGAGATTGAAACGCTTATCCACTGTTGGTAGGAATGTAAAATGGAACAGCCACTCTGGAGGAATGGTTGGCAGTTTTTAAGGAAGTTGAATATAAAGTTGCCCCTTTTCCATTCTCTTCCCCTTCTGGGACACTGATAACACATATATTATGTGTTTCACATTGTTATTAAATTCCCTGAGACTCTGTTCCAGTTTTTACATTCTTTTCTATTTCTGTTCTCCAGTCTTTTCCAGTCCAGAGATGTTCTGTCCTTGAAATCACTAATTCTGCCTTCAAACAATTGAAATCTTCTGTTATATGCCTCTAATGTATTTTTATCCCATCTTTTGTGTCTTTCATTCCAATAAGCTCTGTTACTTTTCTTTGTAGTCTTTCAAATTGTTCTTTATGCTCACACAGTGTCTTCTTAATATCCTTCATCTCTTTAGTACTAGTTTCCTTCAATTCTTTGAATTGATTTAGGAGATTTGTGTGATTATCATTGATTAGTTGTCTTAAATCCTTCAGGGTATTTGGTCTGTTCCTTTGGCTGGACCATCTCTTTCTGATTTCCTAGTATGGCTTGTAATTTTTTCCTGATTTCTGGCATCTGAATATGTGGATGAATTTTTCTGACAGTCAATTTCTCTCTTGCCTAGTGTTTTTTTTTTTTTTTTTTTTCCTTTACAGCTCTTCTTTGATTTTTGGTTCAACTTATTCTGAGTCTTTAAAATTGCTCCGCTTAAGTAATCAAAATTGGGCCAGGGACTCACTAATGAGGCACAGATATTCTCCCATGGGGTTCAGGTTAAGAGAGACCTAAATTTTTTTCTTCTTGCAGATTCTTGGCTGGCCAGCAAATGGTCATTGTCAGTGAACCTTTCCAAGGAGGTGTTTCTTTCACCTCTGTTTGCCAGTGTTTCTGGTATGGGCCTAGCTGAGATAGAAAGATTAGGCTGTGCTGGCCCTATTCACTGATGAGTAGTATTCTCTGCCCTCCAAGGCATCCTCCTGCTTCCAGGGAAGAAGATACCTGTTACCCTCTCAGTCAGCTACCATGATCCAGGGGTTTTATCATCTTGACGGTGAGGTATAGTGCCCTTCCTGGCCACTGTGGGGATTTAGTAAGTCTTGTTTTTTCATTTTGGGTTCTTCATCTCTCCACCCCTCGCCTTCCTGGTGGTTGTGCAGCACTGCCTTGGTCTGCTGACCCCCAATGCCCATTCCTCAGACAGCTTTTAGCCTTTTCTATGCTGTTTTTGTGAGAGAGTTGAGCCCTGCCTGCCTATTCAGATGCCACCTTCCTGGGACTCCTCTCATTGTGCTTAATTCTTACAAGTGCTTTTATCTTATAATTTAAGAAGGACTTTACATTTTCCTTGATTAGGCCTTTGGTGTTTTCATGGTGACCCTTCATTATCAGAAGGGATTTCAGCTGTTGCTAATGAAATGGGTTAAATTGCCAGGTGGGACATAAATAGGGGTCTACCTGTCATAGTCCAAAAGAGGTTTAACTGTAACACCTTCTCTTTTTTACCTTCCATTTGGTTGGTGTTCAATCTCGTGTTGACACCAGATTTTGTCAATTTCCAAAGGCATCCTACCTGAACTTGATGCTTTATGGGACATTCACAATTTCATTGCAATGAGAGTTGTCTACTTCACTCCAAACTCCACAGTCCTATGATTCTGAAAACGAATCTCCAAAGCCACTGCCAACTTCTCCTATATGATATTTATAGAAACATTTGAAACTTGATGCAGGCTGATAAATTTGTCTTCAGGCAAGTTATACATCATCAAGTTTATCATAAGCAGATGTATAATATCTTTGTTCCAGTAACAGAGTTATCAGCATATTGTAGCTTCCAGATGACTAGTGTGTTTTGCTGATGCTTACAGATTAGCCCATGCTAATCTTCAGAACTAAGTAAGACTAGGACCAACATGTAGTACTTCACTCTTTTTGTAATGAAGGGTTTAATTAATCAAGGACCCATAATTTCTGAACAATGATACTTTTTATACCTTGGAACACTCTGCCAATTCTCTAATACTCTCTCCTCAATATTCAATTGTGATGTTTGCAGAAAATAGCACCTCATTTATCTTCATCTCTACTTTTCTTTGCTCTGGCTGACTACTATGCTCCCATTATTCCTTTCATAGAGAATTATCCTGACATATATGTGAGTTTAAAATGAGTAAGCTAAATCTAGAGGTGCCTCTAATGACCATAGTATTAGTAGGTGATATTTGGTACACAGTTCCAAACTTCACATGAGTCCACTAGGATATGAAATCCAGTGAGATGTAGACCATAGTGCTTCCTCTTAAACTTTAATGTGTATATGAATCACTTGGGGATCTTATGAAAATGCAGGTTTTAATGGACTAGGTCTGGGGTAGGACCTAAGATTCTTTATTTCTACACACTCTCCGGGGATGCCAAAGTTTCTCAGCACCTGAAGCAGACCTAGAAGAGAAAACTGCTCTTGATTTCAAAATTATAGGCCCTATGTGTTATGAGTTTCAGATAAAATTGATATTCTTAGGTTTCCTTGTGGAGGAATTGAACCAAAAGGAAGGCCTGATCACTGATGTTCTCACACTGAATGGACCCCCTCAAAATTCTCATCCCAGAATCATAGTGAAGAAAACTGTACTTACACAGCATCTGAAATTATTTTGTAGTTTCTAAAATCCTATGTAAATATTGTACAGACAACTCGGATGGATGGCGAAAGCAGAGTATTTGGAGTCAGAAGAATTGGGTTTGAGCTTAACTTTGCCTCTGCTTGGCTCCACGAGTCTGAACAAGTTGTATATAATCTTTCAATTTCCATTTCCCCATGTGTAAACTGGCACTAATAGTAAAATACAACATTAGAGGTTTGTTTTGATATCAAACATGAGAGTGTATATAAAAAAAGGGGTTTTGTATAGGTCAAATGATATGAAAATATTAGTTGAAGAGCTTGTAACCTAGCAATAATGGTTTACACTCTTGTCAGAACACTTGTGCTGCCTAAGAGCTTCAACATTTGTTGTTTATTTATTAGCAGCCAATATTTCAACCTAGAAAGTATGTATTTCATTGTTTCCCCTGAATGTCACTTGTATGTAATCAATGGTTATAACTCTACAGTTAAAAAAAACCCAATATTTTTTACCTTAAAATACTAGCATTGTCATTAATATTCAACATGTTTTGGAGAAGGGGGAGTGATAGGTAGCTTGTATGCAAGGTGGTATAAGACTTGGCTTTAAAGATCTAATTAATGTTCTGTGATAGTGGTGGATGGTACACTGAGTTACCCACCACTTCTGAGAATTGTTTAATCAACTCAGAGGCATGCTTCTTCTGAAAAGAACATGCCATTCTCATCACCTAGGGAAGAAGTCGGCCTGCAGACAGCTTGTATTTTAATTGATTTTTTGATGAGCATTGGCTTTATTAAATCTTTGATAAAGTGCCCTATGGCATCTGTCAGTGATAAATGACAGGAAAGACAAAAAGTTTAGTGAACACTTAGGATTTCATTATCAGCAGGCATTTATTGAATGCCCTCTGGATGAGAATAATAAAGTTTGCATTTATAACTTGCAAGTCATTTCCACAAATTCTGTTTATGATGCCCAATTTTCTTGAGCTTATTCCTGTTTACTGATATAATAACCCATCTTTGTGGAACTTTGATCCATGTTAATAGACATAAGCACAATTTTCTTTTCAGGGGAGACATAATATATCTTTGCTGGAGGAAGTAAAGATGGATAGAGGAAGAAAGGAAAGAAGGAAGGGAGGGAGGAAGGAAGGAGAATGATAAACACACAAGTGTTTCTTTTCAGAAAAACTCACTTAGTTAATTCCCAAGAAGAGAAGATATGGTTTTTGAACAACTAAATATCTCAGACATGGTGTCAGGCTCTATGAATTGATATCTCACTTTATTTGTCAAACTGCACATCTCTGCAGAAACTACAAAAGATTGATAGCTGCTTTGGCATGTGTTTAATTTGATTTAGGCCCACTTTCTGATCTGAACTCTAGACCCTCTCCGATTTTTGTTGCGACCTTAACTATTATTTTTCATGCCTGGCATCCTCTTCTATCATTGGAATGGCCTGAGAATTTGTGATTAAAGTTTAAGATATACTAAGCATCCAAGGTCTTTCTTTCAAGACAATGTTTTGAACAAGGTAGATGACACTTTTCATGGATGTCTTATTTATGGGATCTTCCCATTGCTGATGAGGCCCCATCTTGTACAGTTAGATGCATCAACTCACTGGTACAACTTCTTGGTTTAGCAAGTGGTGGCTGTTTGTGGATCCATTCTGTTGCAGGCTGCTTCTGCAGTGCCTACTTGTCCCAGACCACTGCAGAGGTTGTATTCATTGGAAAACTAATTCAGAATAAGTAGGGAAAGGCTAGTAAGAATTTCTGAAAATTCTGAAGCATGGATATTTAGAGAAAAATGTACTTTCATTTTTCAGAAGTATATGAGAAACATTGTATCTGATCTAATGCCCAATAAACCTGTACACATGAATATTCTGGAAAGAAATAATGCAATAAAACAATCTGCTATTAACTGGTTAATAAAGGGAACTTTTCAAAATGTTTGCTTCTTGTATTCAACCATTTATATGTGATATAATTTATGTTTAATCACAACCAAAGTTTTGCCAAGTAGTAGTCCCACAGGAATTGCTCTAATGAATACATAAGCATCACTTGTATTGAGCATATTAATTACTTATATGCAAATGATTTTAAGTACTTGAACAGTTTGACTCAAGAAGGATAAACATTATCTCTGTAATCTCATATATGATATTCATTTGCTTAGCAAGTCCTTTGATGATGGATTATATAAAAGCAAACTTTATAATCAACTGAATACAAATTATCCTGAGTATGGAAAAACAAATAAATGAGGTTTTTATTATTTTGAGTTTCAGATCTCTCAACCACTTGATTCAGTATGAAATAGTAATATAGCATAAGTTTGTACGAATGACTCATTCTTTCACATTGATTTTAGTCTTTTTTCTATTTAAAAAATAAATTCCTAGGTAATTAAAAAAAATAGAATTTGTGTTAGTATTCTGGAATTTAAACAATCAGGCAAGTCAATTTACCTCTATGAATGATAGTGTGTTTATCCTTTTGGCATTTATGGTGAATATATCTTCCAGTATCTCTTTCATCCAAAGGCATCCTTGTTTATACTTCTCTAGGATCTCAGATATCACCACTATATTTTGCATTAATTTTTTACTGAAAAAAATATTTCAGAGTTGGTCAGAGCTGTGATGTTACCTTTTTTTTTTTTTATTATGGGTAAAAATCAAAATTCTCACAATACATACAAACATTTGCAAAATGATATATAAATATATATGCATATATGTGTATTTGCTTACAAAAATGTTATATATATATATATACATATATTTCAAGAGGTGCTTAGATTACCTAAAATATTACACGGAACCCACTGGGATTCCCATGTTGCCCACCTCCCACACCTCCCACCACATCCCACACAAACATCTCCCACAGTGTGGCCCACCACCCTCAATGAACTTACACATCCTGGAGCCTTGCCACCAACCATAGACCACAGTTCACACTGTAGACCACACTCTCTCCCACTCAGTTCTGAGTGGTGTGTGCTGATTTAAAATGGCCTACATCCATTGCCACAACAGTACTCAGGACAACCTCCAACTCCCAAAGAAGCCCCTGTATTTCAACTGCTCATCCCCTCCCTACCCAAAAAACTGTCAAGTGGCCACTGGCTCCACCTCATTGTTATACTTTCTTGCATTGCAAGAATCACCATATGTGAGCAAGAGAATACCATCAAGTCCACTCTAGTCCATAGTTCTTCCCCCAATCCAGAGGCGACTGGGATGGTGATGTCCACTCCAACTCCAAGTGAGAGAGGGCTTATATCCCATGGATATGGTGGGTGGGATGATCCTGCCTGCAGATGCAGGCCCTCTCCATTCCCTGGGATGGCCATTTCCCATCGTTGTCTCCTCACCAGGTGACTTGGATGAGTCCATTGAGCTGTAGGGTAGGAGTTGCAGCTCCACCTAGATTTCATGCACACCTGGCACATAGGTAGGCGTGAGGCTCCAGTCTCTGGAAGTATACCTAAGAAACTCCAGCATCAAATGTAGGTTTGAATAGAAGGGACTGGTGAACCATGTGCAGGGAGGACTTATTTGAGTCTAATTCTGTCACTCTCAGGAGCACAGATTCCAAAATAGAACCCACTGATAAGGCATCAGTCTCTGGGGCTATCCCCCCTTATATAGGACCAGGGTGTCTCCAGAGCTCTCAGGAACCCCACTGAGTGGGGTGATAGGCACTTAGATGTTCTATGAGCTCCTACTGAGGTGTGCGTAAGAGTTACCTCTGGGATGACCTCCCGACTCTCTTTGAAGTCTCTTAGCCACTTGAACTCATTTGTCTTTACCGTTTCCCCCTTTTATTCAAGGTCTTTTTCCAGTTGTGTTGCCAGTTGGCACTTGGGAAAAGTTTTCAATTAGCAATAATCGTGCCTCGGATAAACCTCATTGGCTACGATACTGCCACTGCAAAAAGCTGCCAGTTGGCACTTGGTATTAATCCCTCGTTGCCAGGGAGGCTCATCCCTGGGAGTCATGTCCCACGTTGGGGGGAAGGTAATGCAATCATATGCTGAGTTTGGCTTAGAGAGAGGCCACATTTGAGCAACAAGGAGGCTCTCAGGTGGCAACCCTTAGGCACAACAACATTCTTATAGCCAAGGAATTCACTGTCAATTTAATCATCT
>JAKSZT010053887.1:10546861-10640424 GCA_026826555.1 Tolypeutes matacus | reverse complement strand
AAATACTCACATGTGCCTTCATATACCATAAGCACACAGCATATACATATCCACTCATAAAAATCTGATGACAAAATAATTTCTTTTTAGAACCATGTAAACACATCAGATCTAATCTTGAACCACACACATATAGATCCCTGTATTTGAGAAATATGACACTGATTCTAACTATAGGACCACCAATTAATGCAAGAGGATGATAAAAGGAGGTTCCTTCAGAATCCATCTGAAATTTTATAGCAGTCTGTCTAAAAATCTTCCAATCAGAATTCCGCTTTCTGTGTGTTCGACTCTGCAGACATGTGACTTTCTAGATTATAGAGATGAGCAAAATTTCCTGTGGATATATTTGCCAGAATACACTTTCATCTCAGGGAAGTTAGAACATTGGTATGTTTCCCACAGACTATCTTGTACAGTATTGGCTAAGCAAAACATTTATATTCATTTTTTCATCCATTGAACAAATATTTTTACCTATTATATATACGGTGGACACAAGGCAAGATGCAAAATTGACCTGGTTGTTGCCTTCATGTTGCTTATGGTCTAGTAAAGGAAACAGATATTGTTAATTAACCAGTTACACAAATATTAATGTCAAACTGAGATAATTGTAATTAATGAAAAAAGCATAGGACACTATGGTAGCCTATTCTAGGGGGAACTTATTAATTTTAAATGCTTGGGGGGTTAGAAAAGTCTTCCCAGGATAAGAGGAACAAGAAGCAATGTAGGAACATGGAAAACCTCGACAAAGGCCTTGAGGTAAACAGATCATGATAGGTGCTATGGGTTAAATCATGTCCCAGCAAAGACATGTTCAGGTCCTAACCCCTGGTCCTGTGGTTTCAAACTCATTTGTAAATAAGATCTTTGAAGATCCTATTTGATGAGGCTAGATTAAGTCAGGGTGGGGCGTAATCCAACATGATTGGAGACTTATATGCAAAGGAAATTGGACACAGTAAAAGTAGGGGACAGAAAGAGAAAAATTGCCATGTGACAGAGGTAGATATTGAGCTATGAAATGTGTGCCACCACCAGAATCCTACAGAGTTCAGAGAAAGCATGGCCTGTTGATTTTGGACTTCTAGCTTCCAAAACTCCCTGCTGTTTAAACCAACGAGACTGTGGTATTTGTTATAGCAGACCTGTCAAACTAAGACAATGCTTAAATAATTTAATGAAGGTAAGTGTAGCTGAAGCACATATAAAGAGATTGGTGAGGTAAATAGAGACCAGACCAAGAAAAGCATCAATGATTTCATTGAAGACCATTTTGAAGCAGAGTGGCATGATTAGATTTCCCTTTTTTTTTTTTTTTTTTGTCTTTATAAAGGGTATTTATTTGGGGTAGAAGTCCACAGATACCAGGCCATAAAGCGTTAAGTTTCTTCTCTCACACAGTTCATTGCCACGTGTTAGAGCAAGACAGCTGCCAGCGTTTGTCAGGGTTTAGGCTTCTGGGGTTCCTCTCTTCCTGGGGCTGCGTTTCTCTCCGGGCTTAGCTCCTGTTTCCTCCACAAGGTCAACTGTAGACGATCAGGTGAACAGCTTTCTTCTCTTCTCCTGGGGTCTTCTTTCCAACATCAAAACTGCTTCTCAAAAGACTGCTCTTGCCATGCCTTTTGTATTTGATTCCCCACCCACCAAGGGATGGGGCTCAACGCCCTAATCGTAACCTGATCATGTCCAGATTAACAGATCAGTTTACAAGCATGATCCAATTATATTTTTGGAATTCATAATTACATCAAATTCCCCAATGGTTACAGTAGTGCTTCTTAAGCTGATCTGGCTGTACTGGTAATCTCTGCCAGGAGAGGAGAGTTTGAAAAATGAGGACAGACAAGAGAACATGCAATGTTGACAATGACAGCAGGTGTGAAACACTTCATTGTGCTTATTAATAACATGGATGGTCCAGCAGTAAATTGGAACAATGAGGAATATAAAGTTTCCATTTTTACAAGTTGTGCAGATGAAATGAGGAAAAATTCAAGGCAGGAAATGTACAGTCTCTTCAAGTTCCTCAATGGGCATTGCCAATGTCCTTTAGAGAGCCTGGCAGGAGTGGGGGTTTTGTGGCAGCTAAGGAGCTGGAGACCCCCTGCCTACTAGTTCACTCCTGAGTAATAACTTTCAAAGGGAAATATTGACAATACCCTGTCGTGTTGTCCTTATCTTCCTACACAAGTTTTTGACTGCCTTTCAGACATAACATTCTTGGGCTTGATTCCTGTCGTGAAAACAGGAAGGTTGGCCAATAGCAAGTTTTCAAGGTTATTGGTTGGATACTCAAGTAAACTGAGTATTAGTAGCTTAGAATTTAAATAGAATTATATAAATTATAATTAATTCTCCTTATTGTTTTTTGACATATATAATATCATACTATACGAAACATTTTACAACTTGCTTTTTCACTCAACATATATTCTGGAAATTTATTCATCTAGCTACATGCAAATCTTTTTAAACTACTGCATAGTATTCAATAGTATGAATATATCATAGCTATATTTAGCTAGATTTAAAAATAAAATCATGATGCACCAGTTAGTATTTGTACAAAGTATAGAAAGAGTGAGATCAAATATAAGAATTGAGTCATTATGCTTGCTTGGACAACAAAAATTTTATTTTCTTCATATTAATTACCTTATCTTTATTTTTATTTTGAGAAATAAATGCCTAGCTTAACCAATATCTAGACATACTCTTTCTTACATTCCCCTTTCTTCTCTTCTGTTGTGCCTTTGCTCATTCTGGTATCTCAGCTTGAGTTTTGCTTCCAAACTTTTTTATTTCCCACTGCCAAAATTTATATATTTTTAAAGTTCCATTCTTAATGTCAAATCCTCCATGACACTTTTCTTGTTGTTTCAAAAAATATGATCTCTTGGGAAGCAGATGTGGCTCAAGCAGTTGGGCATTTGCCTACCACATGGGAGGTCTCAGGTTTGGTTCCCGGTGCCTCCTAAAGAAGCCGAGCAAGGCGGTGAGCTGATGCAACAGCTGAAGCAGCAAGATGATGCAACGAAGAGACACAATGAGAGACACAACAAGCAGGGAGCAGAGATGGTTCAAGTGATTGGGCACCTCCCTCCTACATGGGAGGTCCTGGGTTCAGTTCCCATTGCCTCTTAAAAAGAAGACGAGCACGTAACAGACAGACACAGAGAGAAATAAATAAAAATAAATCTTTAAAAAAAAAATATAGTCTCTTGCTGTTTAAATGCCCCCTCTCCATTGAAACTTTGTATTCTAGTTATTTGTGATATCTTCTTAAGGCACATAGACTCCTTTGTGGACCCCCCAGAGTACCTTGCTCACAGGGGCTTTATAGATGTGTTTGATTTGAATTTGTTGAATCAAGCTGTATTACTTATTCAATTCTGGTTATCAGGCGAACAATATGTTCTTGAACTTCATTTGTACTATTATACTTCCAAGAGACAAATTTCTCTTTTGAATGATTAGTTAGAAGTTTAATAATGAGCTAAATACTTCCAATCATAAATCTATTTATTATACTTGCTCTCTAATAATCCTTTTCACTTTATTCCACCATTGTCTACTTGAAGTACAGTGGCAGAATAATAATATCTTCAAATAGTTGAAGATCTTGGACTCAGTTTACCAATTGCTCAAATTAGAAAAAAAATATAAGAGCCATAGTTTCCATTATGAAATAGTCATAAAAAGAGGTTCAATGTGTGCTAAGACAAAATGTTAAAAAGACTTTTAAAAGTACAATTAAAGAAACATGTTTACTACTAGAATAAATGAATATAAATCTGTTATTCCCCTATTTGGCAAGAAAGGGTAGTTTTGGGGGTAATTTAAGTGCAGCATAGACAGCTAAATACTCGCTTTTCTTCAGAAAATCTTTCCATTGCTATGAACTTTCCATATCATAAATTTTAATTTTCAGTCTCTCCCTGTGATAAAACTAAAACAATTGAAGCTATATTTATATGTGAATTCACACCTTTCTGCCATAATATTTTTAATTGCAATTTAAATCACCTTTACTTAGGGGGCTGAAATCCACCATGTAAGATTCTTTGCTGTCCAAGGGAAGATTATAGTCAAGGAATAATTAAATTGCTTGGAGTTTAGGAATTCTCAGGAAAACATAGAGTACCAGCCAAAAATTAATAAGATAGAATGAGAGGCATCTCTTCTTTCATTTTTATCATATTTCTCCCTTTATTGACGCCAAGCAGCTGTGAATATTGTCAATCTCTTGCCACTTTGCATGGCAAGCAGAGCATCAGCTGATTTCATTGGCCTGTGAACTCTTTGCCTCTGTCTATTTCTCTGCTAGCATCGTGGAACCTGACCATCCTGGATGAGAATGCTGCTGAGCTACTCTTCTGAAATGTCAAAACATATTATTGATTCAAACTCTTGTGTTTTATGACAATGAGTTTCTCGACTGGACAGCTAGGCTCTAGCTTGGCTGGGTACACTAAAGCGAGAAGGGAAATTACCTATTTGTGTTTGCATTTTTAGCTTTCTAATGCAGAATTCTGGAATCAACAGTCACTTTTTGTAGGAATTACTAAAGCCATAGCCTCAAATTATAAACAATGCACTGATAACACAATGTTTGCCATTACTTGAGATATAAATCAGCTGTAGGAAACAACATTAGCGTTATGTTGAACCTGGAGGAAAGAGGAGAGGGCTAAAGCATACACAGGGCAGGCTTAAGGTTATAGGAATCCAGATACTTCTTCAGAGTTTAAAGCTAACGCATTTTGTGTTTCATCAATTCAATGTACAGTGGTTTCCACAATCTTCTAGAGATTACAGGCAAACAGAATGCACTGTTTTGCATAAAACTACTAATAGTAAATTCTGGGCATTTTGGTTACACTGTGTATATTTATGGATATTGCTCTTGCTGGTGATTTATGTTCCTGATAATTGCACAGTTATCATCTCTATATGATTCCTTTTATGATTTATTTTACTTTTAATATATGAATGTAATTCTGGAGGGAATTGTCCTTAGATTTGCTATTATCAATTTTCAACACCCCAGTTATGCAAATATGAGACTTCATAAATGTCACTTAATGCTAATGATTAGAAACTTAGGGAGAATTTTATGCTGTATAGATATGCTGAAAAATATACAGAATTTTACATTTGTGGGAAACAATGTTGGTGAAATGCCTGAATGGGAGGCTGATTTTTCTAAGAGGAAAAAAAATAAACAGTTTGTTTCTCTCTGGTTGAGAAGGACATTAACTTCTTATTCCTTCCTCAAGCCTTCCTTGGGATGGAGATGCCATTTGTGTCACAAGCTGCAAGGTGAGAAAGCACTGTAGAATAGTTGCAGCTTTTGTTATCCCAGTGATATGAAACACTGATTTTCTGGGATAAACTGTAAATTCAGAGAAAATAGATTTTCCTACCATGTCAATTTTGGACATTTTGTGAGTGTCCAGCAAAGAAGGCTGTGAATTACTTCTGTCAGTATGACTGGCATCAGCTCTTAAAACTGTTGGCAGTTAGCAAGTCTTTTCACCTATTTTTGAAGAAATTATTGACATTATTATGTGCTAAATTTCATGCTAATGCAATAAGAAAATAATTGAGTGAATGCAAACTTTCAAATAAAACTTCATACTTAAAAACTAAAGCTCAGAATGACCTATATTTCTTATCATTCAATTACCATTTCATTATATCAGAATGTTGCACTTAAATTCAGTTATAAAGTTTAAAATCTTAGGTGACCTCCTGGGATGTCCACATGCCTGAACTGGTTTGGGCTCACATTGTGATATTAATTAATCCTTTTGGATAAATTACTTATGACTTAAACTTTTGCTCCATGGTTGGTATGTTTTGAACTACATTGTAAGCTGTGCCTTGGCAGTTTCCTTGCCTTAACTATTTATATTCCTGTATACTTAAAAATATTTCCATTGAACTTATCCTTTTACAAGCAGGATCTCAGATGGTAATACATATTTGTTATAGGGTTTAATGGTAAATTCCATCTTTTGATTAAAGGCTTATTTAGTCTACTAAAATGGGGTGTGGTTTACACTCAGATTGACCTCTTGTTTCTTCTGTGTTATTTAAATGCATAGTATTATTGTACCTTGATAATATAGCACAGTTTTATCCCTTAATTCTTCACTGAAACCCACTATATTTATTAGGCTAGTTTGAGATTCTTGACTCCAGCTATAGTGCTGTGATGACTAAACTAATCATTGTAAATTCAATAAATTACTCCATTTAGAATATCCTTAAACCTTATTTCATTATAATATTTTTGGAAATGTGAATAAGCTATTTATGAATAAAAGTGTATATGAGTCACATTTTCACAAAAAGTGATGGGCTTTTCATGAATCTAACTTTGGGTACCAGCACCTCTTCAGAACTATTTAATAAGTATCTTATATTCAATTTAATTCAACAAGGCCCTGGGCACTTGAGGCACTTGAGATATAAAATTGATGAGAATGTTCCAACTTTGAGGAGCTCACTATCTAGCAGGGAAGAGAAACACATAAAAATTAGCCAATTTTGTATGAAGTATAAAGTAGTATGAAGTAAGGTGTAACATCAAGAATGGAACATCTGATTTGGGACCAGAGGAGAAGCCTTCCTAAGAGTGATGGGACATTTGAATTAGGTCTATGTAAATGTATATCAGACAAATAATAGGCTAGGGGATAAAATTTCAGGCAGCTGTGGTAGCGTAAGAAAGGTACAGACCTATGAATGTGTATGATTATATTTGGAAAATTTGATAGTCAGTAGGAACTGGTTCATGATAAGTGTGAGGGGGTAGGGGAGATGGGGCAGGAGAGGCTGGGATAAAGAGGGGTGGGAGATGAGGCTGTAAAAGGTTAGACAGCCACATGATATTTTTATGCTGCTTAAAATGCCAAGATACCATACTTTAGCATATTTTTAGAAGTGTTAAATAATGTGCACAAAGGCATTCTCACTCCATTCTTTTTTTTTTTTTAAAGATTTTATTTATTTATTCATTTATCCCCCCTTTGCTGCTTGTGCTCGCTGGGTCAGCTAACCACGCCGTCCGGGCGGGCTTGCCTTCACCAGGAGGCCCTGGGAACCGAACCCGGGGCCTCCCATATGGTAAACGGGAGCCCCACTGATTGAGCCACAGCCGCTTCCCTCTCACTCCATTCTTAACACTCAGCCTATCTTTCATCCCTTCCCTAAGCTAGTCCTTCACTAGAGTGAAGGTCAGGGTTGTAGAGTGTTGTGAGAGATGGGACAGAAATTGAGATTGGGTACAGATTAAGGATAATTATTTTCATGTCATTTGGCATTCCTAGAAATACTGAACCATATAAATAACCAAGGTTGAGCATGTACAATTGCAGTAAGTTCACTCATCCTCAATAGGGCTCAAGAATGAATTTTTGTTCATCCTTACTAAGTACATGCTTCCTGAAAACATTTCCCTCCTCTGCCCCAGGACTAAGATCTCACATTTAGAGACTTCCTTGATTCCATGGAGAGGGCCAAGAGAATGTTCTAGATACCCAACCCTCCCTACCTCTAAACTCAGATCATCACCAACACTATCTACCTTGAATCCACCAGGGCAAATCTTTTGCCTTTTATTCTTGATTTATGACAGTCATAGTTTATCTCCAATAGTCCCTATAAGGCTTTGTTCAACCTATGTGCCCAGCTCTTTCTACCTCCTGAAATATTTTCTAGAAATCAATTTGTATCAGCAAATTTCCCATAAGTGATCAATCTCTTAGCAAAATATTTAAATCACCTTTTTTCTAGTTGAAGTCCTCCCCCCCATACCCCCAGATACCACTTCCCCTTTAGCTCAACTAGTGATAGTTTTACAACTCATACTTCTAGAACTGGAATGGAATTTCATGTCATCTGATTATATCACTCACTCTCTATCATTTTGCTTTCATCCCAACTTCTGGATAATTTCTCTTCATTTTTCAAAGATTTTAAAAAATGCTTGTCACTTTTGCCAAAACAATTCCTGCCTTAATTCTACCTGAGTACAACCTTCAATTTGATTATTCTTCCAAAATTCTACCCTCCAGTAATTTTCTATATCCTATTTTATCATTCATTCATGATATTACTCTAGAACATATCATTACCAATACTTATAATACTTCCAATATCTTAATTTCACTTATCCTACTCTCTAATATCTCTCAAATTTTCATCTTACTTGCTCTAGAATCTAACGCCAAAAATACATGAATCTTCTGAGCTATCTAAGCCTTTTATTCTCATTAACTTTTTTTTTTAATGTTTATTTATTTATCCCCCCCCCCCATTGTTTTGCACTCACTGTCTTCTCTCTGTGTGTTCTTCTGTGTCTCTTGTCTTCTCTTTAGGCAGCACTGGGAACTGATCCTGGGACCTTCTGCAGTAGGAGAGAGGTGCTCAATCTCTTGCGCCACCTCAGCTCCCTGGTCTGCTGTGTCTCTTAATGTCTCTCCCCTATGTCTCTTTTTGTTGTGTCTTTCTGCATGAGCCAGCACTCCATGCGGGCCAGCACTCCCCTCGGGCCAGCTCACCATGTGGGCCAGTTTGCCTTTCACCAGGAGGCCCCGGGAATTGAACCCTGGACCTTTCATATGGTAGATGGGAGCCCAATCACTTGAGCCACATCTGTTTCCCATATTTTCATTATCTTTGACCCCCTTGACTTCATCTCTTTACCCCCATCCCAGGTTTGGATTCTGTGGCAATCATTATAGAAGTTTCTTGCATACCTGCTCAATTTTCTTGTTTCTTTCACACTTCCTTGAGCTTTCTCAGCAAAACCACTACCCTGGATGAAAGTCCTTCTTTCCCTACTCATGTTTGCACCTGTCCACTGATGAGAAAACACCCAAACATGCTGAATGACCCACTTTAAATTCATATCTTAAACATCAAATGAGTTCTAAATACTACTTGTCAATCATGAATTTTTCTAGGCTTTTACTATTTCACACTGTCTCTCTCCTTAAACCTCCCAAACCTTGTCCTCAATTTGCAATCTCAGTCTCCTATTTCATTGAGAAAATTGAAACACCCCCTAGAAAAATTCTAAGGACTCCCAGAACTGCATCTACTCACCCACCAGTTTTTGCACTCATATTTTTTTGCATTTTTGTTTGTATCTGAGTTCCCACTTAAAGCCAATCCATCCATTTGTGTACAGATCCCATTCTTGCTCTCTACTTGATTCTTTCCCAACTCATTTTCTCAGAGATATCACTTCAGCAATTATCCACACTTTTAAAAACTGCTCTATTTAGGTGATACTCAATAAACTGCACAAGCATAAAGCATACAGTTTGATAGGTTCTGACATATATACACATCTGTGAAACCATCACCACATTTAAGATAATGCACATATCCATCATCCCCAAAAGTTGCCTTATTTTCCATTGTAATCCCTTCCTCCACCCACCCACTCACCTATCTCCAGTAAATTTGTTTTACTTTCTGTTGCTATGGAGTAGATTCCATTTTCTAGAATTTTGTATGAATGGAATAATCCAGTATGTATTCTAATTTGTCTTGCTTTTGAAAAATTCAACATAGTTTGAGATTCATCCATGTTATTGTGTATATCAATAGTTCATTCCTTTTTATTGGTAAGTAGTATTCCATTGTGTGCCACATTAAAGTTTGTTTATCCATTCAGCTTTGATAGACATTTGGGTTGTTTATAGTTTTTGGATATTACAAATAAAGTTGCTATAAATGCTCAAATATACATCTTTATATAGACAAATGCTTTTATATCTCTTAAATAGAACCTAAGAGAGGCATAGCTGGATCCTATGGTAGAGTTAGAAGGAAGCTTCAATTGCTCACAATTGATTATGATGTTGGCAGTGAGTTTTTCATATATGCTCTTTATCATGTTGAGGAAGTTTCCTTCTATTTCTATAATATGAAGTGTTGTTAACAAGAAAGGATGCTGCATTTTATCAAATGCATTCTCTATGTTAATCAAGATGATAATGTGTATTTTCCTCTTTGATTTGTTAATGTGGTGTATTACATTAACGGATTTTTTTGGGTTGAACCACCCTTGTATACCTGGGATAAAAGCCACTTGATCGTGGTGTATAATTATTTTGATGCACTGTTAGATCTGATTTATAAATATTTAGCTGAGGACTTTTACATCTATATTCATAATAGTAATTGTTCTGTATTATCTTGTTTGGCTTTGGTATTAGGGTGTTGTTGGCTTCATAGAATGAGTTAAGTAGTGTTCCTAATTCTTAAAAGTTTTGGAAGTGTTTGAGCAAGATTGTTATTAATTCTTGGAATGATTGGTAGAATTCACCTGTGAAACCATCTAGTCCTGGACTTTTCTTTGTTAGGAGGTTTTTGATGACTATTCAAATCTATTTACTTGTGATTGGCTTGTTGAGGTCTTCTATTTTTTCTAGAGTTAGTGTAGGTTACTTGTGTGGTTTACTTTTTCTTGAGTGAGATTTTGCAGTTTGTCTTTCAAGACACTTTTATTTTATCTAAGTCATTGTATTTATTGCCATTATGTTTTTCATTATATCCCCAAATTATGCTTTTTAAGAGCAGTAAGATATGTAGCTTTTGTTATCTTTCTCACTCCTGATATTGGTAATTTTTTTTTCTTTTTCCTGATTAGTGTGGCTAAAATTATTTCAGTGCTCTTCTTAAAGAATGGGATTAAAAAATTGATATCCTCTATTGTTTTCCCATTTTCTATGCCTTTATCTTTTTTAATTCCTTTTTTTTTCAATTGCTTTGGGTTCATTTTCCTCTTCAAGTTTTAGTTTCATATGGTAGAGGCTGAAATCACTGATTTGAGATCTTTCTTCATTGTTAATTTAGGCATTTAGAGCTATAAATTTCCCTCTATGTATTGAGTTAGTGACATCCCACAAATTTTGAAATGTTGTTTTAATTCAATTCAAAATACTTTCTAATTTCCCTTTAGATTTCTTCTTTGGCTGCTGGGTTATTTAGAAATGTGTTACTCAATTTCTAAGTATTTGGAACTTTTCTTGATATCTTTCTGTTATTGGTTTCTAATTTAAACTCATTATGATCAGAGAATATACTTTGTGTGAATTTAATTTTCTTAAATGTATTAAGACTTAATTTGTGGCCCATTGTGTTAAATAGCCCATATATATTTGAGAAGAACGTGTATTATGCTATTTTGAATGGACTGTGCTCTAAATGCAAATTAAGTTAATTAATTGGTAGTGTTATTCAAGACTACTCTATCCTTACTGATCTTGAGTCTACTTGTTAATCAATCATTAGAGAAATATTAAATTATCTAACTACAATTGTAGATATGCCTCTTTCTCCTGGCAGGTGTAACAGTGTTTGCTATATGCATTTTGAAGCTTTGTTATTAGGGGTACCTCAGGTAAGGATTTTTATGTCCTCTTTTTTGAGATGACTTACTAATCATTATGAAATTACCTTCTTTATTTCAGGTAATATTCTTTGCTCCAAAATCTACTTTGTCTGATATCAATATACCTACTCCTGATTTCTTTTGATTAGCATTAGCATAGAACCTCTTCTTTTTCCCTTTTCTTTTTTTTCCCTGCAAAATGATTTATTAAAGGAATAAGTTCTACCAGTTTTCCTCACACTGATATATAAAGCATGCATATTTATGTGTGTTGTATGGATGTTACCCATACAGAATGTTAAAGAAACAAAACCCACTGTAGCTAAGTAATATGCTCTAAAATCAGGAAGTGAGAATCCTCCAACTTTAATCTTCTTTTTATAGACATTTTTGGCTATTTGGGTCCCTTATTCTTCCAAATAAATTTGATAATTGGTTTTTCCAATTCTGCAAAAAGGTTGTTGGGATTTTTATTGGGATTGTGTTGAATCTGTAAATCAGTTTGGGTAGAATTGACATCTTAATGCTGTTTAGTCTTCTAATCCATGAACACAGATTGTTCTTCCATTTATTTGAGTCTTCTTTGTTTTAACAATGTTTTGTAGTTTTCTAAATACAGGTCCTTTATGTTTAAGTTTATTCCTAAATAGTTGATTCTTTTAGTTGCTAATATAAATAAAATTTTTTTTCTGATTTCTTCCTCAGATTGCACATCAATAGTGTATGGAAACACTATTGATATTGGTGTATTAATCTTGTATCCGGCCACATTGCTGAACTTGTCTATTAGTTCTAGTAGCTTTGTTGCAGATTTTTCAGGATTTTCCAGATATAGGATCATATCATCAGTGAAGAGTGAAAGTTTTACTTCTTCCTTTCCTATTTGAGTGCTTTTTATTTCTTTATCTAGCCTAATTGCTTTAGCTAGAGCTTCTAGCACAATATTGAATAACAGTGCTTAACAATGGATATCCTTGCCTTTTTCCTGATCTCAGCAGGAACACTTCCTGTCTTTCACCTTTGAGTACAATGCTAGCTGTAGGTTTTTCATATACACACTTTACCATCTTGAGAAAGTTTCCTTCTATTCCTAGCTTTAGAGTGTTTTTTGTCAAGAAAGGGTGCTATATTTTGTCAAATGCCTATTCTGCATCAATTGAGAGAATCTTGTGATTTTTCTTCTTCAATTTATCAGTGTGGCTTATTATACTAGTTGATTTTCTTGTGTCAAACCATCCTTGCATACCTGGGATAAAATTCACTTGATTGTGGTGTATAATCCTTTTAATGTGCTTAGATTTGGTTTACAAGTATTGTGTTGAGGATTTTTGCATCTATATTCATCAGAGGTATTGGTCTGTAATTTTCTTTTTTTGTAGTATCTTTATCTGATTTTGGTATTAGGGTGATGTTGGTTTCATAGCACGAGTTTGGTGGTCTTCTTTCTTGTTCAATTTTTTGAAAGAGCTTGAGCAAGATTGGTATTAGATCGTCTTTGAATAATCGGTAGAATTCACCTGAATTCACCATCTGGCACCCGGTTTTTGTCTTTAGAGGTTTATTCATGACTGTTTCAATGTTTGCACTTGTGATTGGTTTGTTGAGGTTTTCTATTTCTTCTAGGGTCATTGTAGGTGGTTCCTGTTTTTCTAGGAATTTGTCCATCTTGTTCTATTGTCTATATATTTTTTTGCCATAGAGTGTCCATAGTATCCTCTTATGATCTTTCTTATTTCTGTGCAGTCAGTGGTAATCTCTCCCTCTCATTTCTGATTTTATTTTATTTTTTGCATCCTCTCTTTTTTCCTTTGTCAGTATAGCTAAGGGTTTTTTATTTTGATGATCTTCTCGTAAAACCAACTTTTGGTTTTGCTGATTCTATTTTTTTTTGTTTAAATTTCATTTATTTGTGCTCTGATCTTCACTATTTCTTCCCTTTGGCTTGGTTTGGGATTACTTTGCTGTTCTTTTTCTAGTTCCTCCAGGTGTGCCATTCTATCTTCAATTTTAGCTCTTTCTTCTTTTCTAATGTAAGCATTTGGGGCTATAAATTTCCCCATTCAGCACTGCCTTTGCTGTGTCCCACAGGTTTTGATATGCTGTGTTCTCATTTTTGTTTGTCTCAATATATTTGCTGAATTCTCTTGTGGTTTTTTTCTTGATCAACTGATTATTTAAAAGTACATTGTTTAATCTCCATATATTTATGAATTTACTATTTTTTGTTCATTATTGATTTACAGATTCATTACATTATGATCAGAGAAAGTGTTTTGTATATTTCAATCTTTTTAAATTTATTGAGATTTTATCCATCTTTTTGTCTATCTGTTCTACTATCTCTTTGATTTCAGCTGTATTGTCTTCCATATCACCAATTCTTTCCTCTGCCTGTTCAAATCTGCTGTTATGTGAATCCAGCGTCTTTTTCATTTCTTCGATTATGCCATTGTTCACCATCATATCCATTACCTTTTTAGGCATGGTTGCAATTTCTTCAGTATATTCTCCCACTGTCTTCTTTATATCCTTTATCTCTTCCTTCAGTTCTTTAAGTTGGTCCATGATATTTGTTTGGATAGCTTTGATTAGTTGTTCGATGTTCTGTATCGCTTCCTGGTTTTTATTTTGTTCATTGGACTTGTCCATGTTTTCCAGTTTCTCAGAGTCATTTGTATTTTTTTGTTGCCCTCTGGTCATCATATTATCTTGATGGGTTTGTTCAGTTGATTAGCTTTTCTTTATGCTTTAGAGTTTTATTCAGCTGGTGGTTCTGCGTGTGAGTTAAGTTTTCTCTTTGGCAGTTTTTCTTCTTATTTTATTTCCTTACTTCTTTCTATGTTCCCTTGAAGGCAAAAGATTAGGGCCAGAGGAATCAAAGGATGTAAGGAAGGCAGAAGGATAATAGTAATATTGATAAAAGTTAGAAGAGGGGCAAAATGAGACTTAATGAGATGAGTATTTAACTTGTGTAGGCAGTGTAGAGTAATAGGGAAAAAAGTGGAGTTCCTACAATGGACTGGGAAAGCAAATGGAGGAATATATATATAGTGATTTAGATGGCTAGAATTATGAGGAGGGAGAGAGATAGTAAAGAAAGGGCTAAAAGGAAAAAGTTAATACTAATAAAAAAAAAAGAAGAAAACAAAATAGGTGGAATAGAAATTGACACCCTTAAGTTGTGGGCCTGTGAAAAAATGTTGTATCTAAGAGCCACAACAGAAAGCAGGAGGCAGAAAGATTAAGGAAGGATAAGCGATAGTTTGTAATACAGAATCAATATAGACAGCGAATGGGAAATTACTGAAGAAGATGTACAGCAAAGAAGTGAAAATCTAGCAGCACCTAATTTAAAAAAAAAAATGAAAGAAAAAAGAAAGGGGGGAGGAAAGAGGAAAGAAATGCAAGAGACCAGAAAGAAACAGAGAGAAACCAAAGATCCACACAGGCAAGCAGTCAAACAGAGCTAAGGGGGGTCAATAATTCCCCTAGGGTCCACATAGATCTTCTCTGCCTACTTGTGTTTATCAATCAATTTCCCCACAGGGTTCTATATGCAGGTCCTGAAGCAGCTTTTAGCTATTAAACTAAATTAAAAAGAATTTATTTTTCATTTATTGAAGTGACCTTCTCACTTTTTTTTTTTTCAGCGAAATACAGGACCCAAAATAATTCCTCCTCTAGACCAACCCCCTTACGGAAGGGACCCTAGCTGGGTCTGTGGAAATTAATCAAGCACGTCCCACTTCCTGGACTCCCCAGGGTAGCTATAGCTCTGATGTTAGTCAGTGCAGAGGCTAAAGATGGCCGATTCTGCTCCTTCTGGAGCCGAGCACCAGCGTCACCAGTTTGCTATGTAAATCAGTTTGACTGCAGATTCGCGTCTGCTCTCAGCCTGATGCTGCTTCAGGTCGGCTTATCTGCTCCCCAAAGCTATGGGGTGGTGCAGGCAGCCAGATCGATGTCGAAAAATAAAACTAAAAAATACTCTTCCCTGTCCTCCAACAGAACCCTCCCTCTTTTGGGGAATGTCCCTTCTTCCTGGCTCCGTGGTAGCCTGGGTCTTATCCCTGGGCAGCTAGGCAAATCAGCGCCCTTCCCTAACCAGAATCCCCCCAGCCATTCACCGGGTACCGATTAGCTCCAGCTGTTCTGTTCACACAAGGTCCAAGGGGCGCCAGGCAGCCAGATCCCCAGAAAATAAAACTTTCTCACCCAGCTCGCGGTTCCAAGTGGACGTTTTATTATTAATTTTTTTCTCCCTAACTGCGGGGCTCAGCCTTCCGTGCTAACCACCACCGGCAGGCTTAAAACTCATGAATCTCTACCGTTCCATCTACGCCATTGATCTGCGCAGATAGATGTCCCAAGTTTCTCACTCCACGCGTGCACAGCACAGACCCCCGGGCAGGACCCCGTCCACAATCTGCCTTGCTCTGGGAGCTTGCAGTGTGTGCCCTCCTACACTAATGCCATCTTGGCCCCCTCCTATCTAATGTATTTTTAAAATAAATAATTTATCTTTTCTAAAAGATACTTAGATTACATAGAATGATACATAAAAAAATATAAGGGATTCCCATATGTCCCAATGCCACCTCCCACTTTTCCCCATATTAACAACTTCTTTCATTAGTGGGGTACATTTATTGCAATTGATGAACACATTTTGGAGTATTGCCACCAAGGATGGATTATATTTTATATTGTAGTTTACACTCTCTCCCACTCAATTCTGTAGCTTATGGCATATAAGGATATATAATGGGCTGTATCTGTCATTGCAATGTCATCCAGGACAATTCCAAGTCCCCAAAGTATCCCCATATTACACCTCTTTTTCCTTCTCCCTGCCTTCAGCACCTTCAGTGGCCACTGTCTCCACATTAATGATATAATTTCTTCCATTGCTAGAATCATAAGTCTATAGCAGAATACCAGTAAGTCCACTGTAGTCCATATTTTATCCTCCAGTCCTGAAGATTCTTGGATAGTGATGCTCACTCCACCTCTAACTGAGAGGGGGCTTCGATCCCATATGGCTGATGGATGGGACTCTCTTGCTTGCGATTGTAGATTCTCTCGGTTCCTTGGTATGGTGATTGTCCATCCTTACCTCCTTTTTAGTGTCCTGGGTGAGTTACAACTCCGCTGAGGCTCCGGGCCCAGCTGGCACATGGATAGTCCAAAGATTCAAGTGTCTTCAGCATAAACCTACGAACTCCAGCACCAACTATAGGTTGAACTAGAAAGGACAGATGAGGCATGTGTAGAGAAGTCACAGCTTATTCCAACTCTGTCATACTCAGGAGCACAAACTACAAAGTAGGGCCCACTGGCAAGGCACCAAACTCTGGAGCTATCTGCCATGACTGTAGGACCGGGGTGTCTCCAGAGCCCGCAGGAGCCCCAATATTTGGGGTAGCATCTACTTTGGCAATCTATGCAATCCTGCTTAGTCATATATAATAAGTGTTACCTCTGGGATGACCTCCCAACTCACTTTGAAGTCTCTTAGCCATATAAACTCATTTGTGTTTACCTTTTCCACCTTTTATTCAAGGTCCTTTTCTAGTTGTATTGCTACTTGGTGCTTGATAGTAATCCCTTGGTGCCAGGGAGGCTCATCCCTGGGAGTCATGTCCCATGCTGAGGGGAAGGTAATGGATTTATATGCTGAGTTTGGCTTAGAGAGAGGCCACATTTGAGCAACAAGGAGGCTCTCAGTAGTTAACTCTTAGGCACCCCACAAGACAAGGCTAAGTTTCAATTTCAAGAGCAAAGGCTCACAAGCATAGTTGTCAATATCAAGGGCCTATCAATGGACTATCCTCCTTCACTGGTGATTGCCCCTGCACTTGGGGGACTATTGTGTCTCCATTAGAGAATGTGGCAGAGCTCTCCTGGATGGGAATTCAATATTCTTCTGGTTATTGTGTGAATCTCCCCCACTGTGATAGTGCCCTGTGAATATTTGTACACATTTATATACCTTATATGTATGCCCAGGTGAACTTCCTCCCACAAATCCCCCATCACTGACACCCTACACCAATAATCCTTCCCTGCCACAGTTGTAACCCTTCTGTGGTCTGAAAGTTCTTCAAAAATGAAGCCAAGAATATTGCCAAATACAATTAATAGGAAAATGAAAGAATAATGATAGGTTTAAATACAAGAAATGAGATACATAATAATTTAGAACAACTATAACTAAATTAAAATAAAAAATTGGGATATTAAAAAATAATGAAAAATATTAAAAATGTTTTTTTTTGATGTTTTGCCTTACATGACTGTAATATCTGTTATCGTGTATGTACAGTGATGTTTTCTTCCATTTCTTCCCCAGTGTCTTACTTTTTTCATTTTGTCTTCTAAGAAGTTTTAGATCGGAGTAAAGTCACATACAGAACATAGGGGTCTCCCATGTACCCAACATCCTCTCCTATTTCCCCCTTCCTGTATTAATAACCTTTTTATGTGTGATGGTATATTGGTTACAAATGATGTACAAAAACTGAAAAACAGCTACTAACCACAGTCAATGGGTTTACATTATGGTTTACATTTTAGACCATACACTTTTATTAATTTTTGCTGAAATTTAACATGGCCTGTATGCAACATTGCAAGAGCATGAAGAACACTTCCATTGCCCCCTAAATATCCCCTGTTCCATCTATTCTATTCTTCCCTCCCCCTTCCCTCAGGGCTCATGGAAACAACCAGACTTTACTCCTTGAAGGACAATATTCATAATTACTTGCAAGAACACTGAGGGCTTGACACACTGGTCTGTCCTCCCCTATTAGAAACCACCCATGCTCTCGAGAGACACCCACCCTTCCTGCTCATTGTGTGGGTCTCCACCCACTGATACATTACACTATGACAAAATGACCATTTGCACATTATCTAGAAGACTGCCCCAGGTGTGGCCTGTCCTGAATGTCCCCCCCACCCCCATCCAACACCCTAAACCAGTAACTCTTCCTTGTGATATTGCCAACAGAGCTTTCCCAACATTGTAGTTTTGACTGCATATCCACCAATCCCCAGTGTTCACCTGCTCCCTCCCCCAACCTTCCCCTCAGTTCCATAGACCATCCAACCCACCCTCTGCACCCTAACTCCATGTCAAACTTGCACTGCCCAACCCAATAGTATCACTACACCCCTGTCATATCCCTTCACTGCACAACTACTTACTTCCACTTTATCATAGATTTTGCCCATATGGGTGCTGGCTCACAATCTTTTTCTCCCTTTCTATTTCCTGTAAACCTGTCTTACAGACTCTAACTCTCTGAGTCTACTCGATTTGCTTAATTCATATCAGACAGGTCAGGTAATGTTTTTCCTTCAATGTCTGGCTTGCTTCACTCAACATAAGGTCCTTAAGATTCATCCATGTTGTCCCGTGTGTTATCACTGTATTCCTTCTTAGAGCTGAGTAATAGTCCATTGTATGTATATACCACATTTTTTTATCCATTCATCTGTTGATGGACATTTGGGTTGACTCCAACCTTTGGCAATAGTGAATAATGCTACAATGAATATTGGTGTGCATGTATCTGTTCGTGTCCTTGCTTTCAATTCTTTTGGATATATACCGAGCAGTGAAATTGCTGGATAATATGGCAGATAGTTTTTTGAGAACCACAAAACTGTCCTCCATAATGGCTGGACCATTCTACATTCCCAGCAGCAGTGGATGTGGTCTCCCAATCCTCCACATCCTCTCCAACATGTGTAGTCTTTTGTTTTTTTAATGGCTGACATTCTAATGGGTGTAAAATGATATGTCATTGTAGTTTTGATTTACATTTCTGTAATAGCCTGTGATGTTGAACATCTTTTCATGTGCTTTTTAGCCATTTGTATTTCTTCTTTGGAAAAGTGTCTATTCAAATCACTTGCCCATTTTTAAAATGGATTGTTTTTCTTTTTCTTTTTGAGATATAAGATTTCTTTATTTATGCTGGATATTAGGCTCCTATTAGATATATGTTTACCAAATATTTTCTCCCATTGGGTAAGTTGCCTTTTCACTTTCTTGGAATACTCCTTTGAGGTGCAAACGTTTTTAATTTTGAGGATGTCCCATTTATCTATTTTTTATTTCTCTGCTTGTGCATTGACTGTGAAGTTCATGAAACCATTTCTTATTACAAGGCCCTGTAGATGCTTCCCTACGTTATCTTCCAAGGTCTTTATGGTCTTGGCTCTTATATTTAGATCTTTGATCCATTTTTAGTTGATTTTTGTATAAGGTGTGAGATGGTGCTCCTCTCTCATTCTTTTGGATATGGATATCCAGTTCTCCAAGCACCATTTGTTGAAGCGGGCATTCTCTCCCAATTGAGTGGGCTTGGTGGCCTTGTCAAATATCAGATGACTGTATATGCAAGAATCTATATCAGGACTCTCAATTTTGTTCCATTGGTTCGTATGTCTATCCTTGTGCCAATACCATGCAGTTTTGAGCACTGTAGATTTGTAGTATGTTTTAAAATCAGGTAGTGTGATTCCTTCAATTTCATTTTTCTTTTACAATATGTCTTTGGCGTTTCAGGGCCTCTTGCCTTTCCAAATAAACTTCATAGGTAATTTTTCCAATTCAGTAAAAAATGTTGTGTTGATTTTTATTGGAATTTCATTAAATCTGTAGATCAGTTTGTGTAGGATAGACATCTTAATGATGTTTAGTCCTCCCATCCATGAACAGGGAGTATTCTTCCATTTATTTAAGTATTCTTTGATTTCCTTTATCAGTATTGTATAGTTTTCTGTGTATAATTCATTTACATCTTTAGTTAAATTTATTCCTGGGTTTTTGATTCTTTTAGTTGCTATTGTATATGAGATTTTTTCCTTGGTTTTCTCCTCAGATCACTAATTATTGGTGTACAGAAATGTTACTGGTTTTTGCACATTGATCTTATAACCTGCAACTTTACTGAACTCATTTATAAGCTCTAGGAGCTTTGTTGTAGATTTCTCAGGGCTTTCTATATATAGGATCATGTTGTCTGCAAATAGTGAGATTTTGACTTCTTCCTTTCCAATTTGGATGCCTTTTATATCTTTTTCTTGCCTAAGTGCTTAGCAAGTACTTCTAATATGATATTAATAAGAGCGGTGGTAGCAGGCATACTTGTCTTGTTCCCAATCAAAGTGAAAACTTCTAGGATTTTACCATTGTATATGCTGTTAGCTGTGGGTTTTTCATATATACCCTTTATCATGTTGAGGAAGTTTCCTTCTATTCCTATCCTTTGCAGGATAAATACAAAATACAGGAAAGGGTGCTGTATTTTGTTGAATGCTTTTTCTGTATCTATAGAGATAATCATGTGATTTTTTTTCTTTTGATCAGTTTATGTGGTGTATTATGTTGATTGATTTTCTTATGTTGAAACATCCTTGCATACCAGGGATGAAACCCACTTGGTTATGGTGTATATTTTGTTTGATATGTTGTTGAATATGATTAGCAAGTATTTTGTTGAGGATTTTAGCATCTAGGTTCATTAGAGAGATTGGTCTGTAATTTTCCTTTCTTGTGGCACCTTTGTTTGGCTTTGGTATTAGGCTAATGTTGGCATTCATAGAATAAGTTAGGCAATGTTCCTTCTACTTCTGTTTTTTTGAAGAGTTTAAGCAGGATTGGTGTTAGTTCTTTCTGGTATGTTTGGTAGAATTATTCTGTGAGGCCATCTGTTCCTGGCCTCTTTTTGGTTGGGAGATTTTTGATGACAAATTCAATATAGTTACTTGTGATTGGTTTTGTTGAGTTAATCAATTTTTTTTTTGGTCAATATAGGCTGCTTGTGTGTTTCTAGGAATTTGTCCATTTCCTCTAAATTATCCTACTTGATGACATATAATTTTTCAAAGTATAATGTTATGATACTCTATTTCTGTGGGGTCAGTGGTGAAATCCTGTTCCTCAGTTCTTATTTTGTGTATTTTCATCTTTTCTCTTTGTTAGTCTAGCTAAGAGTTTGTCAATTTTATTGATCTTCTAGAAGAACCAGCTTTTGGTTTTGTTTATTTTTCCTAGTGCTTTTTAAAATTTTCAATTTCATTTAGTTCTGCTCTAATCTTTATTTCCTTCTTTCTACTTCTGTTGGGGTTAGTTTGTTGCTCTTTTTCTACTTCCTCTAGGTGTGCATATAGGTCTTTGATTTTAGCTCTTTCTTCTTTTTGATATATGCATTTATGGCTATGAATTTCCCTTTCAGTACAGGTTTTGCTGCATCCCATAGGTTTTTATATACTGTGTTGTCTTTTTTCATTCATTTCAATGTAGTTACTGATTTCTTTTGTAATTTCCTCCTTGATCCACTGTTTGTCTAAGAATGTGTTGTTTAACTTCCATATCTTTGTGCCTAATCTGGTTTTCTGGCCCTTACTGATTTCCAGCTTCATTCCATTGTGGTCAGAGAAATTAGTTTGTATAATTTCAATCTTTCTGAGTTCTGAGTTGTTCTGTGGCCTAGCATGTGGTCTATCTTGGAGAATGATCCATGTGCAGTTGAGAAGAATGTATATCCTGTAGAATTTGGGTGTAGTGTTCTGTATATGTCTATTCAGTCGAGATCCTCCAATGTATTATTCAAAGTCTTTATTTCTTTACTGATTCTTTGTTGAGATGTTCTGTCTAATGGTGACAATGGTGTATTAAAGTCCCCCCTATAATTGTAGAGTTGTCTATTTCTCCACTTAGTTTTTCCAGTGTTTGCCTCACGTATTTTGAAGTGCCCAAGTTAGGTGCATAAATGTTTATGAACATTCTTTCTTCTTGAAAGATTACCCCTTTTACTAATATATAGTGTCCATCTTTGTCTCTTAAAATAGTTTTGCATTTAAAGTCTATTTTGTTTGATATTAGTACAGCTACTCCTTCCTTTTTTTTTGTTGTTTGTTTGTAAAATTGTCTTCCATCCATTCACTTTCAGCCTTCTTGAATCCCTCAGACTAAGGTGGGTTTCTTGTAGACAGCATATAGATGGGTCATATTCCTTATCCATTCTGCCAATCTGTGTCTCTTGACTGATGAGTTTAATCCATAAATATTCAGTGTTATTACTGTTAAGGAATTACTTACATTAGCCATATTTTGTTTGGGCTTATGTATGTCACATATTGTTTTTATTTCTCTTTTTGTTTAAAAAAATTTTTTTTCTTACACTCTCCTCCAACTCTCTCTCTCTCCTGTTTTTTTTCCTTTAGTATTTCTTGAAGGGCAGGTTTCTTATTGGCATACTCTCTTAATTTCTGTTTATCTGTGAATATTTTGAATTCTCCCTCATTTTTGAAAGTCAGCTTTGCTGGATAGAGAATTCTTGGCTGGAAGTTTTTTCTTTTAGCACCTTTGCTATGTCATACCACTGCCTTCTTGCCTCCATGTTTTCAGATGAGAGATCAGCACTTAATCTTATTGAGTTTCCCTTACATGTGATTGTTCTCTTTTCTCTTGCTGCTTTCAGTATTTTCTCTTTGTCTTAAGCATTGAACAATTTGACAGGTATGTGTCTTGGAGTAGCCCTGTTGGATTTATTCTGTTAGGTGAGCACTGTACTTCCTGGACATATACATCCATCATCCACAGTAGTGTTGGGAAGTTTTCAGCCATTGTTTCCTCCAACACACCTTCAGTCTCTTTTCCTTTCTCTTCTCCCTCTGGGATGCCTATAATGTGTATGGTTGTGTGTCTCATGTTGTCATTCAAATCTTTAAGTCCATGCTGGATTTTTTCTACCTTCTTATCTATCTGTTCTACAATCTGTTTGATTTCAGATGTACTGTCTTCCACATCGCTAATTCTTTCCTCTGCCTATACAAATGTGCTGTTATGTGCTTTCATTGTATTTTTGATTCCTTGGATTTTGCCTTTCATCATCATCATATCCATTATCTTTTATTGTATGTTTACAATTTTTTCAGTATGTTCTCCCAATGTCTTCTTAGTATCCTAAATCTCTTCCTTCATTCCATTAAGTTGGTTCCTGATATTTATTTGGACATCTCTGATTAGTTTTTCCATGTTCTGCATCTCCTTCTGGCTTTTAGTTTGTTCATTGGGATGGGCCATGTCTTCCTGTTTCTTAGTACGGTTTATAATTTTTTGTTGGTGTTTAGGTATCTCTTTATCTTGATGGGTTTATTCAGTTAATTTGTTTCTCTCTCTGTTCTGGGGTTTTGTTTAGTTACTGTTTTTGTGTATTTGGTAAGTTTTCTCTTTGATACTTTGTTCCTCTTATTTTATTTCCTTGCTGTTGTCTATGTTCCCTTGAAAGAAAAAAATTAGGGCCTGAGAAAAGAAAAGGCATAAGAAGAGGAAAAGGATTATAGTAATAATAATAGTAAAAGGCAGAAGAAGAATTTTATAAGACCTAGGAAAATGAATAATTATCTCATTTAAGAAGTGCAGAAGAATAAGAATAAAAAAGCAGGGTACAAACAGTGAAATGAAAAATGGAATATAGAAAAGTATCTTGAATGAATTAACAGCCCAGAATGATAAGTAGAGAGGGAAAGAGAAAGGAAATAAACAATAAGAACAATAGTTTAAAAAAGAAAGAAAACAGAATAGAGGAGATAGAAATAAAAACAAGAAAAATTGGAGACAAAGAGAGGTGGAATGTTCGAACAAAATAGAAAGCAGAAGATATGAAGATGAAGGTAGGAAAAGAATTAGCGTAGGTAGGCAAAATTAATATACCAAAAAAAAAAGGGGGGGGGGAAACAAAGGGAATGGGGAAACACAGCAAACAAGAAACAAGACAGCAGCACTTAATTTAAAAAAAGGGAGGGAAGAAAGAGGGGAGAAAAATAATAACAAAAATCAAACACTCAAGCAAGCAATCAAACAAAAACTTAGGAAAAACAGCCTTCCTTCTTAGGCACCTGAGGAGCTTCTCAGGCTGCCAGTGCTCATCAATCAATTACCCTGAAGCCTGCCCTCTGCAGGTTTTGAATCAGGGTTTAGCGAGTAAACTAAGTTAAATTTTAAAAAAGGAACACTTTTAAGAAAGATAAGAGACCCAAGAGATGCTAATACAAAAATAATGCCTAGGTGTTCCCTGTCCTAAAGTATCAGCTGGGTGTTTGATAACCTAGTGGATCACTACTCTAAGGAAAGATGGGAATTGAACTCCAGATCTCATTTATTTAAAGCAGAGACTCCTCAATGAGCTAAACTTTCTCGTTGTGTCTGTTAGCTAGAGAGCTATCCAGTCACTTTCCCTGGGGGCAGGTTTGACTCTTTGCAGTTAGGTAGATTCCTTCTGATTCTTATTGCTTTTCTATTTTCTGTTCTTATTGCTTTCTCTCCCAGGGAAGCAGGATGTGATAACCTGTGTGATTGGGTCCCCTCTCGCCTCTCCTGGTAAGGTTGAGTTTCCTTCTGAAATTCAAATAGGACCCTGATATCCAAACTCACCACAGAGAAGTGACTCTCAACCCTCTTCCAGACCTCCCCCTCCTCCCAGGGGACCCTAAATAGGCCATTGGAAGGTTATTAAGTGCTTCCTACTGCCTGCCTACCTTAGGGGAGATGGAATTTGATAGTTTTCAGCACTGGAGTAGTCAATTTCCTGACTCTGCCCTCTCCCAACTCAAGTTGGTCTCTCCTAGGTTGGCTAGGTAAATCAGGCTGCCTTAGCAGATTTGCCTCTCCCTCTTCCTTGAACCACCTCTTGTCAATATGGTCCCTAAAGTTCAAGGGGGCTCTAGGTAACCAAACCCAAAGAAAGGAAACCCCTCTCTACCCTTCACCAGAACCCCCTTACTCCTGGAGAATGCTCCCTCTCACTCAGTGGCTGGTGGGAGTCAGGGGGTTTGCAGCAGCTTTTTGCTCTGAGGGTGGGGTTTAGCTGCCCACTGTTTCCAGCCACCAGGGTGAGAAACTCATGGTTTTCCCTTGGGGTTTTTAGCTCTTTGTCCACTTCCCTCTAGATCAATGACCTCCTGCTCTGTGGGTTCTCAAAACAGCTCACTCAAGCAGCATCTTGCCCCTTCTCAGCCATTTTTTTGTGAGAGAACTGGTAAGTGCCCACTTAATTTGACACTATCTTGCTCTTGCTTCTCAAATGTATTTCTAATATCATCCACCATTTCTTTCATTCTCATAAGATCTGTTACTTTTCTTGCCGGCTTTCAAATTGTTCTTTATGCTTTCCCAGTGTCTTCTTAATATCCTTTATCTTTTTAGTCATATTTGCTTTAAATTCTTTGAATTGAGTTAGGATAGTTGTGTGATTGTCACTGATTGTCTTAAATCCTGTATCATTTCAGGATATTTGGTTTGTTCCTTTGGCTGGGCCTTCTCTTTCTTTTCCCTAGTATGGCTTGTACTTTTTTGCTGATGTCTAGGCATATAAATAGGTTGGTGAATTTATTCTGATGGCCAATTTCTCTCTCTTGCCTATTTTTTTTTTTCACATCTCTACTTTGATATTTGGTTCAACTTATTCTAAGTCTTTAAAATTGCCCATCTTAAATTATGAAAACCAGGCCAGGGACTCACTAATGGGGTACAGATTTTCTCCTAGGAATTAGGGTACAGAGAGAACCAGATGCAGTTTCTGTCCATGCAATTTCCATACTGGCCAGAAGATGGCGCTTGTCAGTGCACCTTTCCATGAAGTTGTTTAACTCTCTTTCCTGTGTTTTGGTCTGGCCAGAACCATGGTTCAAAGCAGGCTCTGCTGGCTGAATTCATTGAAGAAAACCCCCTTGACTCCCCTTCTCTTTTCCGTTGTAGCAGCTGACAGGGAGGAAGGTGTCTGTTCCCCTCTCAGTCAGCTTCAGTGAGCCAGGGATTTTACACCAGCTTAATATCTTGGGGGTGAGGGAGGGTAGGCCTTCCAGGCTGCCGTGGGGGTTTGGTAACTAATGCTTGTTGTTTTGGAGTCTTTGTCTCTCTGTCCTTCACCTTTCAGGGAGTTGTGAAGCACTGTTGCGGTCTGCTGACCCCCAAAGCAGGTCCTTGGACAGCTTTTGTCACCTCCTCCCTTATTTTGTGAGAGTTGAGCCTTGCCTGACTAGTCTGATGCCATCTTCCCACAATCTGTCTCCTCCCTTTTCTTTTCTATTTTTTAAGGATTTATTTATTTATTTACTTACTTTTATCCATTTTTACCACCACCCCCTCCAGTTTTTGCTGTTTTTGTGTCCATTCGCTGGGCAACTCTCTGTGTCCATTTCTGCCCTCTCTTCTCATCCTTCTCCTCCTGTCTTCACTGGGATTCTATCCACAGAATCTCCGATGTTGGAGAGAGGCATCCTACCACCTGTGCCACCTTAGTTCTTGGCTTTTTGGTGTGTCTCGCCTTGACTGTCCCTTGTGTCACTCTGCTATTACATCATAATCTTGCTGTGTGGCTCGCGGGGCCTGGCGGTATGCCCATGCACAAGGCCTGATGGTCCACATGCCTTCTATACTTTTCATTTAAAAAATTTTTACCGGAAGGTCCCAGGGATCGAACCCAGGTCCCTCTATATGGGAGACAGATGCCCAACCACCCGAGCCACATCCATCCCCATGCTATATCTCTTAAGGTTGACCAAAGATACCCAAAATTACAGTCTTTTCCCATACAGGATGGTCATATAATAAATCAGGCTTAGTTTATCACCAGCATTCTATAAACCAGACCTAGGGAAAAAAAAAAAACTAGGTCTGGGGACCATGCATGGTTTCTAATATAGTGAATGTTTAGCCTACCCTGATTATCACAAAATCAAGACAGTGAGAATATTCGCACTCATCCCTTTTCTTTTAATTGATACATTAATTATATGTTAAGGTGGGTTTCTTCTCAGCAGTATATAGTTGGGTCTTGCTTTTTCCATCCTATCATATAATATATACATTTTCTTCAGGTGTTTGGATCATGTACATTTAACATGAAATCCATATCAGCAGTTTGCTATACCTACAAGCTGTCACATTTTATAGCAAATCTGTTTTCTTTTTCTAGAACAAAAACAAAAACAAAAATAAAAAAAATGAAAAACAAAAAAATCTTAGAGTTATACTTGATTCTTCCTTTTCTCTCTCACCCTCTGTAACCGTTGGCCAATTTGATGGAATTATTAATTCCAAAAATATAATTGGATCATGCTTGTAAACTGATCTGTTAATCTGGGCATGATTAGGTTATGATTAGGGCATTGAGCCCCACCCCTTGGTCGGTGGGGAATCAAATATAAAAGGCAAGGCAAAGAACAGAGTTGAAGCAGTCTTTTGAGAAGCCATTTGGTGTTGGAAAGAAGGCCCCAGGAGAAGAGAAGCAAGCCATTCGCCTGATCGTCTACAGCTGAATTTGTGGAGGAAACAGGAGCTAAGCCCGGGGAGAAACGCAGTCTTGGGAAGAGAGGAACCCCAGAAGTCTGAACCCTGGCAAACGCCGGCAGCTGTCTTGCTCTAACACGTAGCAATGGACTATGGTGAGAGAAGAAACTTAACACTTTATGGCCTGGTATCTGTGGACTTCTACCCCAAATAAATACCCTTTATAAAGACCAACCCATTTTTGGTATTTACCATTAGCACCCCTTTGGCTGACTAATACACCCTCCATCTAATCTGGTAGGAAATCCTGTTGGTTCTACCATAGAACTATATTCAGAATCTGATCACTTCTCATTGCCTTCACCGATGTCATTGTTCTGAGCCACCTTATTCTTTTGTCTGGATTAATGCAGCAGCTGCTTAACTTTTCTACTTGCTTCTTCTCTTTTCTCCTTCAGTGTATTCTAACACAGCAGCTAGAGTGCTGTCTTTGCAATATATATCAGATCATATCACTCTACTCAAAACCCTGCAATTCCCTATTACACTCAGATTAAAAGTGAACAGCCTTTCAATATTCTCCAAGACCTCAAATAATCTGTCTCCTCTATTCCAGACTTACTGATCCCTTGAACAGGGCATCCCAATTCCTACTGTTGGGAAAATCCTTCCTCTGATATCCATATGACTTACTTCCTCAGCTGCTTTAAGCATTTGCTCGTTTATTACTTTCTCAATGAAGTCCTTTAGGATAACCATATTAAGAATTTTAAATTCCCAAAGTCAGTATACTTGATTTTCTTTACTCTATAACTTCTTCTTCATTGTGATTATCCTATTTAAATATATTAATTTTCTTGTAATTAATTTATTTTTATTGTTTTTCTCATTTCACTTTAATTTAAGCTTTACAAAGACAGGAATCTTTGTTGTTTTTTTCATTGATATATTCAAAACACCTAGAAGTGCTTGGTCCATAATAGACAACTGAAAATGATTTGTTTGACTAAATAAGTAAAAGCATTTTTATATTTCCATGTAACCATATTGATGTGGGCATATTTGAATAATCAGGTCAAAGAAGCTGACACAAAACCCACCCACTGCCACCACTGCCTCTTTAAATTGATTGTGCTTGGACACTAGTTGTGCCATCTATGGAATTTAGCACAATGCCTGACATGTGGTCTGGGCACAATAAATACAGGTGGAATGAATGAGTGAGTGAATCCCAGAACACTCTGTTTATGGAGAAGCAAGGTGAGATATGGAGAGGTGAGAGATTAGCTCTAGGCCACACACCTAGGTTCCAATAGGCCAAGATTAGAAGCCATCTGTTCTGAGGGAGTCTTGGTCAATTGCTTTTAAAATTGTTTCCACTGCTCATTGAATTGTTTTTGTATTACCTTAAACCTGCAACTCTTTTCAAGGGGGGCAGAAAAAATAACCCATCTTTGTCCAAATTGACTGTAGCATAGAAATCAAAAGATAGCGCTGAGATACTAAATGTTGTGTATATTCATATTTGACTTTGGCTGCCAGAAATCAGAAGCAAGAGGTGGCTTTTCTGAATAAAGTGTCTATTTAAACTATAGTACCAGTTCTTGGTGGTTGTATGTACGTGTGTCAGTTTTTATTGATTTAGTCCTGATTTTCTTTCTTTTTTTTTTTTTTTTTGATGTTTGAAGGGTTTGTAAGAAATCATGGGAAGAGCTGAACAAAACAAAAAGGGAGCTTATTTTGATTACAGCACTTGTCTGAATCCTTCAGGAGGATTTTCTCAGAAAGATACCATTGAAAATTGACCTAATTTTTAAGAGAAAATTTTCTAAAATGTCAGAAGATAGCACTAGGTTTATATAATCATATGTGTATATAATTATAATAATATATTCATAAATTCAAAGAAACATTAGCAATTTAGCCTAATTCTGAACTTTAAAAATACGTATTTTGCAAATTTACGGGATCCAAACTATCAACAGAAATATTTTTCCCTTCTCTTAATATGTAACAATAAAACCAGTTGAATTAAAAATATGAAATGTGAATTGTTTTCACCATAAAGAAATGGAAATTTCAGCAAGGTTTCAGTTGTTAAATTACATTTTAATAGCATTTAATGTGAAATGGAAACATCTATGCTATTGTTATGTTAATACTATAATATAAACTACTCAAGCATATGTGTCATTGTTTATTCACTCAACCAACACTTTGTGAATGCTTGATATTACCATGTCAATGTATGGAGATACAAAGAGAAATAAATCTCAAATTCTGCCCTTGAGGCAGATCAACTGTTGTGATACGCAAGTGAGTAAGTAAATAAAGCCAAGACAGTATGATTAGCATACTAGTAGAGGTAAGTTAAGGTACTGTGGCAGTATAAAGATTACAAAGAGGTAATAATTCTTGGGCCACAGAGCATACACCAGATCACTTTGCTGAATTGGATATATTTGTTTTTCTTCTGGGTAATGTTCTCAAGTACTTTGATATAAATATTGTATCTTTCAATGTCTGTGCTCAAATGGTGTCTACTTCATGTGTGATGCATATCTAATACAGTCCTTAAGCAATACCCAGGAAGAGATTTTACTTGAGCAAGAATGAGTAGGGAGTGAATTCCCACTTGCTGTGCAGTTCCTCACGTGGAACTATTTAGCACATTGGACAGAGTGCAGGGTTTAGGGCATGGCCTTTGGAGCCCAGCTCCCTGTGATCAAGTTTCAGCTCTGGTATTTACAGACTTTATGGCCTTAGACAAATTATCAATACATTTTTGCATCCTTTCTTTATTTGAAAATTATGGAGAAAAATAGCACCTACCTTTATAGGGTTGTGATGAGAATTAAATGAGTTTATTTGTATAAAATATAAGAGTAGATTTTGATGCATATGGGCTCAATAAGTAATAGTAATATTGTTATTATTTTATAACAAAAAACAAGTAGCAAGACTTTCACCTCTACATTCTCCACGGAAATTTTATATGAAAAAGCAAATGGTCAAATAAATGCAATATATCCTGCCTACATCTCTTCTTCATCTTCCAGACCTCTCATAGTTAGAATGGCATTGGGCTCACTGGAAAGGGTGGGGATCACTGGAATATGTAGTTTGTGGGGGAGGAGTGGGTTGCACTATTACCATACATTTTTCATGACAATAAACCATTGGATAAAGATTTCCAAAGCAGCAGGCAAAAGTCTGGCTTAAATACTCAGGTCACCAGATATGGTTTTGACTACCTCTGGATTAAAGCTACCTGTCTACTCCCCTGAAGTGAATTTGGATTAGGACCTTAATAAGAAACCCAATTCATATGGGATAGACTTGTTATGATCTAGAGGAAGAGAATAGTATAAAATAATTATAAACTGGAGTTATATCTTTATAGAGCAAGAATCAGTAACCTGCATATAGTGAATTTTAGCTGTGTATCTCCTGTTGACCTAAGCCTAAGGAAAAAAACAAGGGGGACCTGAAATTGGAGAAACACATGTGACGTGGCCCAGTATAAGGAAAACATAATGTGCTTTAGAGTCTTATAGAGATGGACTCTATCACTTACTACCAACATATTTTAGTTCCTTCATATTCAGTATCCTCAGCTGTAAAATGGGTAAAGTATTTCCTACTTTCAAAGTCATTATGAGGAATAAACATGTCAAAGTATGCAATAAAGGGTAATATTACCTCCTGTTTAGTATCAGGTCTTTTCCTGGATATAGGAATCAAGTAACTTTCACATAACTTGCCACTGTTATCTAGGGGTATAGAAGAAAGTCTGATTACTACTGGATTGTGCTTCCTTCCACTGACCTTGAACATACTTTCTGTAGATCCATATCTGGCAGACTAGTCTTCTCTCTAGCATCCACTGAACAGATAATAAAATTTTCCTTTTCTTGCCTAATGGTTCATTCCAGAAAATATTAGGGAGAAGAAAGTATGGTTTCAGCATTACATTCTCTAATATGAAGTCCCTCAACACAGTTTAATTTACCTCTTTTTATGTGTAGTATTTTTTAAAGGTAAACATTAACTCATTGAATTAGATTTTCAATGGGGAAGGGTATAAAAAGAAAAAAAGAAACAAACAAATTGGTGCAAATAAAGAGGGGGAGAAGAACTTGATTATCTCTGAATTGCAGCCTCTGCTAATGCTGACAAATGGTAGCTGCTGAGGCATTGTGTGTTTCAGAGCCCTGGAGCGCTGCCAGCCATTATCCACCTTAATATTTAATAGGCATTTGTACAGAAACACCACATAAGTGTGAAAGATGTTAATTGCTCATAACATTTTAATTTTTCTTTTTTAATTTAGCAGGCTGCTAGTCATAAAATAAAGAATGTTGTTTGGCTAGGTTGAAATTTCAATGTTCAGCTCTTCAATTTTTCTGTAAGATAATTTTTCCATGAAAGTTAGTAATAAATACTTTTTATTTATGCCATGCCTTATTCCAAAGAGATCAAAGTTCTGATCAGAAACTCACTGATACCTAAGAATTTTAGGGTCCTTCTAGAAATGCTTCTAACAGTGGTTCTATGCTAGGGAGAGTCTCTCTCTCTCTCTCTCTCTCTCTCTCTCTCTCTTTATCCCCTTTATTACAGAACTTGTGGGTTTACAGAACAATCATGCACAAAAAACAGGATTCCCATATAGCAACTGTGGCAGTTTGGCATTGTTTATGAATTCCAAAAATAGATATTGGATTATGTTTGCAAACTGGTCTGTACCAGGGTGTGATTAAACTATGATTAAGGCTTTGATTGGGCCACATCAGTAGGATGTTCAGTCCACACCCCCTTGGTGGGTGAGGACACACAGAGAAAAAACTACATGGCAGAGAAGACACTTGGAGTTTTGAGCTGGAACCCGGGAAGTGAACACACAGGAGAAGAACGCAGAGGAATAGAGATGTCTCCTTAGACACAGCAGAAGCCCAGTGGAGAGAGACAGAACTGTTTGCCTGACAGTCTACAGCTGGCCTTGTGGAAAGAGCAGAGCAGCTGATCCCAGAGAGAAATGGAGCCCCTGGAAGAGAGGAAACCAAGAAGCCTGAACTCTTGGCAGATTTCAGCAATCATCTTGCCCCAACACATGGCAATAGACTTTGGTGAGGGAAGTAGCTTATGATTTATGGCCTGGTAACTGAAAGTTTCTAACCCAAATAAATAACCTTTATAAAAGCCAACAGATTTCTGCTATTTTCCATCAGCACCCGTTTGGCTGACTAATATAGAATTTGGTACTGGAGAGTGAGGAAGTGCTTTTGCAATTACCAAAATGCTGGAACAGTTTTATAAATGGGTAAGGGATATTTTTTGGAGGAAATGTGAGATGCTTGATAGAAAAGACCTACAATGCTTTGAAGAGACTGTTGATAGTAATATGAGCTCTAAAGAGACTTTGCATGAGGCCTTAGAACTAAATGATGAAACTATTATTGCAAACTAGAAGAAACGCAATCTGTGTTTTAAAGTCGCAGAGAACTTAGCAAAATTAACTCTTGGTGTTTTATGGAAGGCAGAATTTGAAAAGGGCAAGCCTGTGTATTTAGCTGAAGAACTTTCTGAAGTAAATTTGGAGAATACAGCTTGGCTTCTCCTTGCAGCTTATAGCAAAATGCTAGATGTTAGAGATAAACTAAGGCCTGAACTGTTTGGCACAAAGGAAACAGAAACTGATTCTGGAAATTCCAACCTCTGGAAATCAAGCTCCCAGGTGATAGTGCCCTATTTAAGGACTTAACTAAACTTGGAACTTGTAAATCAGGATTGAAGATGCAGTTATCTCAGAGAGACTTGTGGAAAGTCTTACTGTCTGATGGCTTGGACCCCTGCATCTTGCATACTAAACCAACAAGCTTTTTGAGAGAGCTGTATGAACAAAACCAGTCACATTGGACTAAAAGGGACATGGAAAGGAGAGATAGAAGGAGAAACAGCTTTAAGAGGAAAACCATAGAACTGAGATCTGGAATTAAGATATCACCTTGGGCCAAGAACGGACCCCCACCCATGTGTACAAAGAGGGTGAGTTTTCCCCAGCAGTTGAAGAGGGTGGATGTTCCCACCCAATGCTTAGGGAGATTTTTGCCACCCCAAGGTACAGAGAAGGTGGATCACCTTCCTCAACAATTAGGGTGGTTAAGGTCAGTACCCCATAGGTCTGAGAGGGAAAGACCCGTCTTCCATGGATTAGGGAAGGCCAGGTGGTCAACTCGTTGCTCTGAGAGGGTTGAACCTGTATGCCAAAGGTTAGGGGAAATGTTGTCTTCACCTCACTGTACTAGGGGGGCTAAGACTCTAACCCGAAGATTGGGTAAGCTGTGGCAATCACCCCAATGCCCTTGGAGGGTGAGGTCTAGAGCTTGGTTGACACCCAGATGCTTGATAAGGGTGGAACCAAGAAAATGGCCATTGGGCAAGTCTGTGGAAAGAGTGGGTTCCCATGTGGCCCCAAGGAGAAGAAGCCATCATCTTAAGAATGACTCTCAGACTTTGAAATCGGATGAAGGATGCCCTGCAGGTTTCCTGAACTGTAGAGGACCCATGACTCATGTTTTCTTCCCAATTTCTCCTTATGATAATGAAAATGTTTATCCTTTGTCTGTCCATTTGTGTATTGGAAGCAGATTAATTAATTTTATATTTCAGAGGTCTACAGCCAGAACTGATTGTGATATGATTCTGTATTTAGCATTGTACTGATTTAAGTTTCTTTTGGATATTGTAATGTCTTTTTGGAATTCAGAGGGTGGAGTGTGGCAGTTTGGCATTGTTTATGAATTCCAAAAATAGATATTGGATTATGTTTGTAAACTGGTCTGTACCAGGGTGTGATTAAATTATGATTCGAGCTTTGATTGGGCCACATCAGAGAAAATTACATGGCAGAGAAGACAGTTGGAGTTTTGAGTTGGAGCCCAGGAAGTGAATACACAGGAGAAGAACACAGAGGAATCGAGACAGCTCCTTAGACAGAGCAGAAGCTCTGGGGAGAGAGAAAAAGCCATTTGCCTGATAGTCTACAGCTGGCCTTGTGGATAGAGCAGAGCAGCTGAGCCCAGAGAGAAATAGAGCCCCTGGAAGAGAGGAACCCAAGAAACCTGAACTCTTGGCAGATGTCAGCAGCCATCTTGCCCCAACACGTAGCAATAGATTTTGGTGAGGGAAGTAGCTTATGCTTTATGGCCTGGTAACTGTAAGCTTCTAACCCAAATAAATACCCTTTATAAAAGCCAAAAGATTTCTGGTATTTTGCATCAGCACCCCTTCAGCTGACTAGTATAGCATCCTATTATTAACACCTTGCATTGCTGTGGAATATTTGTTAAAATTGATGCTAGCACATTTTTATGATTGTGTTATGAACTATAGTCCATGGTTTAAATTACGGTTCTCTGGGCATGTGGGTTGCTTTCCTCTTTTGGTAATTGTGAATGATGCTCCTATGAACATCAGTGTGTAAATATCTGTTTGAGTCCCTGCTTTCAATTCCTTTGGGTGTATACCTAATAGTGGGATAGCCAGGTCATTTGGTAGTTCTATACCCTCTGAGGAACCACCCAATTATATTCCCCAGTGCCTGCACTATTTTACATTGCCAGCAGCAATGAAAGACTGTATTTCTCTGCATCTTCTACAACACTTGTTATATTCTGTTTGTTTTAATAGTAGTCATTCTGATGGATGTGAAATGTTATCTCATGGTGATTTTGATTTGCATTTCCCTAATAGCTAATGATGTTGATCATTGTTTTTATATGTATGCATTTTTTCCTTTTCATTTTTTTATTTTTTAAAAGATACGTAGATTACATAAATGTTATAGTGACTATATAGAGTATTCACATATGCACTGCTCCCCACACCTCCCACATTTTCCCACATTAGCAACATCTTTCATTATTGTGGTACATTCATTGCAATTGATAAACACATTTTGGAGTATTGCCACTAAGCATTGATTATAGTGTACATTATAATTTACACTCTCTCCCACTCAATTCTGTAGGTTATGGCAAGGTATATAATGACCTGTATCTGTCATTGTAATGTCATTCAGGACAATTCCCAAGTCCTGAAAATGCCCCTGTATTACACCTGTTTTTCCCTCTCTCTACCCTCAGAATCTTTAGTGGTCACTACCTCCACATCAATGATATTTCTTCCATTGCTAGAATCACAAATAATCTATAGTAAAATACCAGTAAGTCCACTCTAGTCCATAGTTCATTCCCCAATCCTGAGGATTCTGGGATTGTGATGCCCACTCCACCTCTAATTGAGAGGGGGCTTTGATCCCATATGGCCGATGTATAGGAATCTCTTTCTTGCAGTGTAGACATTCTCAGTTCCTTGGTATGTTGGTTATCCATCATCTCCTCCTTGTTACTTGTCTTGGGTGAGTCCAATGAACTGGAAAGTAGGTGTTGCAACACTGTTGAGACAGGGCCCAGCTGGTATGTGGATAGCCCAATGATTTAAGTCTTTTTGATGTACACCTACCAACTTTAGTACTAACTATAAGTTCAAATAGAAGGACTGAAGAGCCATGTGTAGGGAAACCACAACTGAGTCTAATGCTGTTACATTGGACAAATACCCACAATGTCCAAAGTAGGGCCCACTGGCAAGGGGCCAAACTCCTGAGCTATCTGCCCTGACTATAGTGTCTGGATGTTTCCAGAGGCCTCAGAAGCACTGCTATTTGGGATCTACTTTGGCTGTCAATGAAATCCTGCTGAGATGTGCATAAGTGTTACCTCTGGAATGACCTCCCGACTCTCTTAGCCATGTAAACACATTTACACATTTATCTTTACCTTTTCTCCCTTTTGGTCAAGGTCTTTTTTTTTTTTTTTCCCCCAGTGCATTGCTTGTTGGTACTTGGTAGCAATCCCTTGGTGCCAGAGAGGCTCATCCTTGGGAGTCATGTCCCATGCTGTGGGGAAGTTATTACATTTATATACTAGGTTTGGCTTAGAGAGAGGCCACATTTGAGCAACAAGGAGGCTCCCAGTAGGAAACTCTTAGGCATCCTACAACACTAGGCTAAGTTTCAATTTCAAGAGCAAAGGCTCATAAGCATAGTCATCAATATAAAAGGTCCATCAATACAATGTGAACTATGGTCCATGCTTGGTGGCAAGACCCCAGGATGTGTTTATCAATTGCAATGAATGTACCATACTAATGAAAGATGTTTTTGTGGGAGGTTGTGGGAGGTGTGGGAGGTGGGGCATATGGGAATCCCTGTATTTTTTTGTGTAGCATTTGTGTGTCTTTAAAGAAAAATAAATTAAAAATAAATAAATAAATAAAAAGGACCATCAATGGACTATCTTCCTTCACTAGTCATTGCCCCTGTACTTGGCGGATTGTTGCTGTTTCATTAGAGAATGTGGTAAAGCTCCTGGGGATGGGAATTTGATATTCTTTTGGTTATTGTGTGAATCTCCACCCACTATGGCAATGCCCCATGAACATTTGAACACATTTATATGCATTATATGTATGCCCAGATGAACTTCCTCCCATGTATCCCCCATCACTTATACCCCTTACCAAAGTTCCTGCCCACAGTTGTAACCTCTCTGTTATCTAAACCTTCTTCAAAAATGAAGCCAATAAAATAGCCAAATACAATTAATAAGAAAATTAAATAATAATGATAGTTTTAAACTTAAGAAATAAAGTACAGAAAAATTTAAAAAAATCAAAATAAAATAATGTAAAATCATTGTGATATTAAAAAATAATGAAAAATATTAAAAAAATTTTTTTTGACAGTTTGCTTTTCATCACTGTGATATCTGTTGTCCTATATGTATAGTGACTTTTTTTTTCCATTTATTCCCCTAGTGTCTTTTTTTCATTTCATTGTCAAAGAAGTTTTAGGTCACAGTAAAGTCACATACAGAATACAGGGGACTCCCATTTACCCAACATCCCCCCTCTTTTCCCCCTTCCTGTATTAATAGCCTTTTTATATGTGGATGATACATTTGTTACAACTGATGTACAAATATAGAAACAAAGTTACTAACTCTGTTCAATGGTTTACATTATGGTTTACATTTTTGACCATACATTTATAAGTTTTTGATGAAATTTAATGTGGCCTGTATCCATCATTGCAAAATCATGTAGAACACTTCCACTGCTCCCAAAATACCCCCTATTCCATCTATTCTATTCCTCCCTCCCCATCCCCTTGAGGCCCATGTCAACCACCAGCCTTCACTCCTTGAAGGACAAGATTCATAGTTACCTGCAACAACAATGAAGGCTTGACACATTGGTCTATCCTCCCCTATTAGGCATTGCCCATGCTCTAGAGAGACTCTCACCTCTCTGTTTGTGAACATAGTGGGCCTACCCAGGATGGGAGTCCAACTCCTTCCTGCTCATTTTATGGGTTTTCACCCACTGATATATCACACTATGACAAAATGATCATTGACACACTCTCTGGAAGCCTGCCCCAGATGCCCAGATGTGCCCTCTCCCAAATGTCCTCCCATTGAACACCCTAAACAGTTATGCTTCCTTTTCATATTGCCAAAAGAGCTTTCCCAACATTGTAATTTCAACCACGTACCTGCCAATACCCAGTGTTCACCTGCTCCCTCCTCCAACCCTCCCCCCAGTTCCATGGACCATCCACCCCACCTTCCCCACCCTAAGCCCCTGTCAAACCACACTGCCCAACCCAATTTTATCACTGCACCTCTGTCATATCCTTTTACTGCACAGCTACACACTTCTACCTTATCATAGATTTTGCCCACGTGGGCATTGGCTCACAACCTTCTTTTCCCTTTTTATTTCCTGTAAACTTAATTTCCAGACTCTAGCTCTGTGAATCTGCTCAATTTGCTTAATTCATGTCAGTGAAGTCATGCAATATTTGTCCTTCAATGTCTAGCTTGCTTCACTCAGCATAAGGTCCTCAAGATTCATTCATGTTATCCCATGTGTTAGTACTCTAATCCTTCTTAGAGCTGAGTAATATTCTATTGTATGTATATATGACATTTTGTTTATCCATTCATCTGTTGATGGGCATTTGGATTGATTCCAACTTTTGGTAATAGTGAATAATGTCGCTACGAACATTGGTATGCTTGTATCTGTTCGCGTCCTTGCTTTCAATTCTTCTGGGTATATACCCAGCAGTGGAATTGCTGGATCATATGGCAGATCTATAGTTAGTTTTTGGAGGAACCGCCAAACTGTATTCCACAATGGCTGCACCATTCTACATTCCCAACAGCAGTGAATAAGAGTTCCTGTTCTTCCACATCCTCTCCAACACTTGTAGTCCTTTGTTTCTTTAGTAGCCGCCAGTCTAATGGGTGTAAGATGATATTTCATTGTAGTTTTGATTTGCATTTCCCTAACAGTTAGTGATGTTGAACATCTTTTCTTGTGCTTTTTAGCCATTTGTAATTCTTCTTTGGAGAAGAGTCTATTCAGATCACTTGACCATTATTTAAATAGGTTGTTTGTCTTTTTATTTTAGAGGTGTAGGATTTCTTTATATATGCTAGATATTAGGCTCCTATCGGATATATGTTTACCAAATATTTTCTCCCATTGGGTAGGTTGCCTATTCACTTTCTTGACAAACTCCTTTGATGTGCAAAAATTTTTAATTTTGAGGAGATCCGATTTATCTTTTTTTTTTTTTTTTTTTTCTGTTCGTGCTTTGGGTGTGAAGTTCATGAAACCATTTCATATTACAATATCCTGTAGATGCTTCCCTGCATTTTCCTCCAAGGTCTTTATGGTCTTGGCTCTTATATTTAGATCTTTGATCCATCTTGAATGTAATTTTTGTATAAGGTTAGAGATGGTGTTCCTCTCTAATTCTTTTGAATATGAATATCCAGTTCTCCAAGCACCATTTGTTGAAGAGTCGTTTCTCACCCATTGAGTGTCCTTGGTGTCCTTGTTGAATCTCAGGTGACTGTATATGTGAAGATCTATATCAGAACTCTTGATTTGGTTCCATTGATCAGTATATCTATCCCTGTGCCAATACCATGCAGTTTTGACCACTGTAGCTTTTTAAAGTCAGGTAGTGTGGTTCCTTCAATTTCTTGGGATTTTCAGGGCCTCTTGCACTTCCAAATAAATTTCATGGTTAGTTTTTCCAATTCAGTAAAAATGCTGTGGTGATTTTTATTGGGATTGCATTAAATCTGTAGATCAGTTTGGGTAGGATAGACGTCTTAATGATGTTTAGTCTTCCTATCCATGAACAGGGAATATTCTTCCATTTATATAAGCCTTCTTTGATTTCCTTTAACAAAGTTGTGTAGTTTCTGCATATAAGTCATTTACATCTTTAGTTAAATTTATTTCTAGGTATTTGATTCTTTTTGTTGCTCTTGTATATGCAATTTTTTTCTTGATTTCCTCCTCATATCATTCATTATTGGTGTACAGAAATGCTACTGGTTTTTGTACATTGATCTTCTAACCTGCAACTTTAGTGAAGTCATTTATAGGCTCTAGAATCTTTGTTGTAGATTTCTCAGGGCTTTCTATGTATAGGATCATGTCACCTGCAAATAGTGATGTTTTTACTTCTTCATTTCCAATTTGGATGCCTTTTATATCTTTTTCTTGCCTAAGTGCTTGAGCAAGTACTTCTAATTCGATGTTAAATAGGAGCAGTGATAGTGGGCATCCTTGTCTTGCTCCTGATCTTAGAGAAAAAGCTTTAAGGATTTCACCATTGTATATGATGATAGCTGTGTTTTTTTCATATTTACCTTTTTCATGTTGAGGAAGTTTCCTTCTATCCCTATCTTTTGCAGAGTTTTTATCAGTAAAGGGTACGATATTTTGTCAAATGCTTTTTCTGCATCTATAGAGATAGTAATGTGGTTTTTTTACTTTCAATCCGTTTATGTGGTGTATAATATTGATTGATTTTCTTATGTTGAACCATCCTTTCATACCAGGGATGAAACCTACTTGGTCATGGTGTATAATTCATTTGATGTGTTGTTGAATATGATTAGCAAGTATTTTGTTGAGGATTTTAGCATCTAGGTTCGTTAGAGAGATTGATCTGTAATTTTCCTTTCTTGTGGTGTCTTAGTTTGACTTTGGTATTAAGGTAACATTGTCATCATAGAATAAGTTAGGCAATGTTCCTTCTACTTCTATTCTTTGGAAGAATTTAAGCAGGATTGGCATTAGTTCTTTCTGGTATGTTTGGTAGAATTCATCTGTGAAGCTGTCTCGTCCTGGGCTCTTCATAGTTGGGAGGTTTTTGATCACTGATTCTATCTCATTAGCCGTAATTGGATGGTTGAGTTCATCAATTTCTTCCTTCTTCAATGTAGGCTGCTTGAGTGTTTCTAGGAATTTGTCCATTTCTTCTAAATTATCTATCTTGTTTGCATATAATTTTTCAAAGTATCCTCTTATGATATTCTTTATTTCTGTGGGGTCAGTGATGATATCCCCTTCCTCAGTTCTTATGTTGTGTATTTGCATCTTCTCTCTTTTTCTCTTTGTTAGTCTAGCTAAGGGTTTGTCAATTTTATTGATCTTCTCAAAGAACCAGATTTTGATTTTGTTTATTTTTTCTAGTTCTTTCTTATTTTCAATTTCATTTAGTTCTGCTTTAATCTTTGTTATTTCCTTCCTTCTACTTCCTTTGGGATTAGTTTGTTATTCTTTTTCTAATTCATCCAGGTGTGCAGTTAGGTCTTTGATTTTGCTCTTTCTTCTTTTTTGATATATGTGTTTATGGCTATGAGTTTCTCTCTCAGTACGTCTTTTGCTGCATCCCATAGTTTTTGGTATATTGTGTTGTCATTTTCATTCATTTTAAGTAGTTACTGATTTCTTTTGAGATTTCCTCCTTGATTCACTGTTTGTCTAAGAGTGTGTTGTTTAACTTCCATATCTTTGTGCCTCATCTGGTTCTCTGTCCTTTACTGACTTCCAGCTTCATTCCATTGTGGTCAGAGGAATTACTTTGTATAATTGCAATCTTTCTGAATTTCCTGTGAATTGTTCTGTGGCCTAGCATGTGGTCTACCTTGAAGAATGATCCATGTGCACTTGAGAAGAATGTATATCCTGCAGTATTTGGGTGTAGTGTTCTGTATATGTTTTCTAAGTCCAGATCCTTTAATGTATTATTCAAAGTCTTTGTTTCTTTATTGGTTCTCTGTCAAGATAGTCTGTCTAATGGTGATAATGGTGTATAAAAGTCCCCCACTATAATTGTAGAGGTATCTATTTCTCCACTTAGTTTTCCAGTGTTTGCCTCATGTATTTTGAGGCACCCTGGTTGAATGCATAAGTGTTTATGATTATCCTTTCTTCTGGAAAGATTACCCATTTATTAATATATAGTGTCCATCTTTGTCTCAAAATAGTTTTGCATTTGAAGTCTATTTTGCTGATATTAGTACAGCTACTTCTGTCTTTTTTTGGTTATTGTTTGCTTGTAAATTGTTCTCCAACAATTCACTTTCAGCCTCCTTGTGTCCCTGGGTCTAAGGTAGGTTTCTTGTAGACAGCATATAGATGGGTCATATTCCTTATCCATTCTGCCAATCTGTGTCTCTTGACTGGTGAGTTTAATCCATTAACATTCAATGTTATTACTGTCAAGGAATTAATTGCATTACCCATATTTTTTTTGCATTTATGTATGTCATATGTTGTTTTTATTTCTCTTTTTGTCTTTTTAGTTGTTCTTACACTCTTCTCCAACTCTCTCTCTCCTGTTTTTTCCTTTTGTCCTGCAGAACTCCCTTTATTCTTTCTTGAAGTGCATGATTCTTAATGATATACTCTCTTAATTTCTGTTTATCTGTGAATATTTTGAACTCTCCCTCATTTTTGAATGCCAGCTTTGCTGGATAGAAAATTCTTGGCTGGGAGTTTTTTTCTTTTAGCATCTTAACTATATGATACCACTGCCTTCTTGCCTCCATGGTTTCAGGTGAGAAATCAGCACTTAATCTTATTGAGCTTCCCTTGTATGTGATGGTTCTCTTTTCTTTTGCTGCTTTCAAAATTCTCTCTTTGTCTTGAGCATTGTACAATTTGGCAAGTATGTGTCTTGGAGGAGGCCTGTTGGGATTTATACTGTTTGGTGAGAATTGCCCTTCCTGGGCATGTACATCCATCTCCCTCGGTAATGTTGGTAAGTTTTCAGCCATTATTTCCTCTAACACTCTTTTTGTCCCCTTTGCCTTCTCTTCTCCATCTGGGGTGCCTATAATGCACATGTTTGTGTGTCTCATGTTGTCATTCAAATCCCTATGTCCCTGCTTGATTTTTTTCTACTTTTTTATCTATCTGTTCTATTATCTGATTGATTTCAGATGTACTATCTTCCACATCACTAATTCTTTCCTCTTCCTGCTCAAATCTGCTGTTATGTGCTTTCAGTGTATTTTTGATTTCTTGGATTGTGCCATTCATTGCCATCTTATCTGTTATCTTTTCATGTACATTTACAAATTCTTCATTATTTTCTCCCAGAGTCTTCTTAATATCCTTAATCTCTTTCTTCACTTCATTAAGTTGATTCATGATATTTGTTTGGAGAGTTCTGATTAGTTGTTCCATGTTCTGCATCACCTCCTGGTTTTTAGTCTGTTCTTTAGACTGGGCCATGTCTTCCTGTTTCTTAGTATGGCTTGTAAGCTTTTGTTGGTGTCTAGGCATCTGTTTATCTTGATGGCTTTGTTCAGTTGATTTGGTTCTCTCTTTACTCTAAGGTTTTATTTTATTGTTTGTGAGTGTGGTAAGATTTCACTTTGACACTTCATTCCTCTTATTCTATTTCCTTTTTCTTGTCTATGTGCCCTTGAAAGAAAGTTAGGAAGAGATAGGAAGAGAAAAAATGTCATAGTAGTAATAATAGTAAGAGTTAGGAGAGGGGCCATCCAAGACCTAAGAAATTGAATAATTAAACCAAGCAAGAAGTATAGAGGAATAAGATTAGAAAAGTGGAATAGAAACAATGAAACAAGAAACAGAATAGAGAAAAGTATAGAATGACTTAAAAGGCTGGAATGATGAAAAGAGGGGAAAAGAAAAAGTAGAGAAAGAAAAAAAAAAGAAGTACAAAAAGAAAAAAAAAACAGAAAGTAGGAGGGAGAGATAAATGAGAATAAGAAAATTGAAGACCACGCAAAAAGTGGTGGAATGAAAAAACAACAGAAAACAGAAAATGTAAAGATGAAGGAAAGAAAAGATATAACTAGAGAAAATTGGTACACAAAAGAAAAAAAAAGATAAAACAAACAGAAACAAAGGAAGGGGAAACACAGCAAGAAAACAAGATAGCAGCTACTCACTTAAAAAAAAAAAAAGAGGTAGAAGGCAAAAAAAGATCACAAAACAAAGATAGACATGGAAAAGCAGCCTTCTCTGTTAGACTCCTAGGGACCGTCTCATGTTTGCTGTTATTCACCAATCAATCACCCTGCAGCCTGTCCTCCGCAGGTTTTAAGCCAGGTTTTAGTGAGTAAAATAAGGAAAATAAAAAAGGAAACATTTCTTTTTTTAATGAGAGATCCAAGAAAAGCTAATACAAAGAGAATGTCAATATGTTCCCTGTCATAAAGTTTCAGTGATTGCCTGATAGCTTTGTATCCTTCTTAGAGAGCAGCTGGGGATCAAACCAGGGACCTTGTATATCCTAGGCATGAATTCTTCTATTGAGCTGATCTATCTCCTAAGCTAGAGATCTTTTCTGAAGGCTATCCACCCCTTTTCCCTTGGGAAGGTTAGATTCCCTGCAGTCCTGCTGCTTAGTCTGTTATCTCTGCCTCCTTTGTGATGTAATTCCCTCTTTACCTAGGCTGCTGGGCATAGCAGCCTGCCTGAGGAGATCCCTGTCTCCTCTCTGATGTAATTCCTCTCTTTACATAGGCTTCTGGGTGTAACAACCTGCCTGAGGAGATCCCCATCCCCTATCCCTGTCACATCAGGTCCCTTCCCACACCCAAGGGGAACTCAGCTGGCTAAAATAACCACAAAGAAACCACTCTCCACCCTCCCAGACCCCTCCTCCTCTCAGAGTTTGCAGTCACACTCCCTTTGGAGGAGGGAGCAGACCTAGGCTCTTTGTCCCGAGGGCAGGGTATATGTGTCACTTCCAGCCACAGAGGGAGAAACTCAAGATTTTTCTTTGGCTTCCTTATCTTTCCAGTACTCTCCTAGATGACCCAGAGCACCCTCCTGCTCTATGTATCTAAAGGAACTGGTAGGGAGGAGGAAGCCTATTCTCTTCTCAGTCAGATACAATTCACCAGGACTTTTACCTTCATTCAATATCTCAAGGGTGGGGGAGGGGAATCCTTCCCAGCGGCCAGGAGGATCAATAACTCACAGCTTGCTGTTTCAGCCTCTTCTTCTCTGTCCCCAACTCTCCTGGAAGTTGTGGAGCAGTGTCCTGGTCTGCTGTACCCCAAAGCAGGTCAACAAGGAAACCCCTGGCTCCCTGTCAGTTGTTTTAGTGAGAGCTTAGGTTTATCCATCTACCCCATCAGCCGTGTTCCCACAATTCTTTGGTCATCTTTTAATGTGCTTTCTGGCCATTCTTCTTTGGAAAGATGTCTATTCAAATCTTTTGCCCATTTTTAATTGGGTTGTTTGCTTTTTGTTGTTCAGTTGAAAGATGTCTTTTTATATTCTGGATATGAAACCTTTATCAGATATGTGGTTTCCAAATATTTTCTCCCATTGTGTAGGTTTTCATTTACTTTCACAATGAAGTCCTTTGAGTCTTTGTTGGTTTGAGTCTTTTGTGGGCCCTCGAAAATTATGTTCTTAAATTGAACCTGTTGTGAACCTTTCATTAGCTTGATCAGTTAAGGGCCATTTAATTAGATTGTTCCAGTAGGCCATAGCCCAGGATGGGTCTTTTTGCCATTCTTCTAACTTTTTAAAATGTTTAAATATTTTTAAACTGAATACTTTAATTTGTCAGGGATTTATCTTTGTGACTGTCATCAAACAGTTTTAATTTCCTTCCTTTATGGTTAACTACAACACCACAACTTCAACCCCCCACATCATTGCTCTTCCTGCCTCTGGTTAAGAGGACTTCCAGTAAGGCAGTGCAAAATTTATTTTATTATGTTCTTCGTTTTAACATATTAGCCCTACTTTTACATAATAGGAAACTGAAGCACAGAGAAGTGAAGTAATTTAACCAAGGCAGGATGGGTATTAATCCTCCTACTGGAGTCCTTTTTAAATGGAGGAGAAAAGAGAAACTAGCCAATGCTGCCATTATGCTCTGCTATGTTCCTGATCACCACAGCCGAGTAAGGGAGAAAGTGAGCCTGGAGGAGAAGGCAGAGACCATCAGAGATGCCATTGTGCCTTGCCACATGGCAGGGTTCCAGAATCATCAGCAGCTGACCTTTAGGGAAAAAGCTTTTCCTGATGCCTTGATTTGGACATTTTTCTGTCTTGGAACTGTAAGCTGTTAATCTAATAAAATCTCATTGTATAGCCAACTCATTTCTGGTATATTGCATTGGCAGTCTTTAGCATATTAAACCAGAGTCATAAAAGTTTTCAGTTTTGTTGAGGCCCCATCAATCTATTTTTCTTTTGTTGCTTGTGCTTTGAGAATAAAATCTAAGATACCATTGCCTAACACAAGGCCCTGAAGATGCTTCCATACATTTTATTCTAGAGGTTTGATATTTCTTGCTCTTATGGTTAGGTCTTTGTTCCATTTTGAGTTGGTTTTTGAATATTGTGCAATGTAGGGGTCTTCCTTTTCCTTGCAGTTTTCCCAGTACCATTTGTTGAGGAGACTATCATTTTCCAATTGAGTGGTCTTTTGAACTTTATCAAAAATTAGTTGGTCATAAATGTGAAGGCTGATCTCTGAGCTTCCAATTTGATTCCATTGTCTATATGTCTGTCCTTTTTGCATTATGATGTTGCTTTGGTTGCTGTGGCTTTGTGATAGGTTTTCATATAGGGAAGTGTGAGTCCTCAAATTTCATTCTTCTTTTTCAAGATGGCTTTATCTACTCAAAGCCCCTTACCTTTCCATATAAATTTGATAATTGACTTTTCCATTTTGTTTGCGACTGCACTGAATTTATGAATCATTTTGGGTAGAATTGACATCTTCCAATCTATGAACATGTAATGTCCTTCTATTTATTTGGGTCTTTGATTTCTTTTAGCAAGATTTTGTAGGTTTCTGTGTAAAAATCCCTTATATCCTTGGTTTGATGTAATCATGATCAAGATACTTGATTCTTTTAGTTGCTATTGTGAATGGAATTCTTTTCTTGATTTCTTCTTCTAATTGTTCATTGCTTTTATGTAGAAACACCACTGATTTTTATGTGTTGATTTTGTATCCTCTCACTTTGCTGAATTCATTTATTAGCTCTAGGAGCTTTGTTGGGGATTTTTCTGGATTTTTCCCTGGATCATGCCATCTGCAAATCGGGAATGTTTTAACTCTTCCTTTCCTATTTGGATGCATTTCATTTCTTTTTCTTGCTTAATTGCTCTGGCAAGGACTTCCAGAACAATGTTAAAAAATAGTAGTGACAGTGGGCATCCTTGACTTGCTCCTGATCTTAGAAAGAAAACTTTCAGCCTTTCCCCATTGAATATATTGTTAGCTGTGAGCTTTCCATATATACCTTTTTATCATGTTGAGGAAGTTTCCTTCTATTCCTAGTGTTGTAAGAATTTTTATCACAATGTAGTGCTAGGTTTTGTCAAATGCCTTTTCTGAGTCAATTGAGATGATTATGTTTTTATTTTTTTCCTTTAGTTAATGTGGTGGATTACTTTAATTGATTTTCTTTTTTTCCCCCTCCACCCCACTTGCTGTCTGTGTCCATTTGCTACGTGATCTTCTGTGTCTGTTTCTTGCCTTCTAATTTTTCTCCTCCAGACTTCACCAGGATTCTATCCTAGCGACCTCTGATGTGGGACAGAGGCACCCTGTCACTTGCGCCACCTCAGTCCTGGCATGTCTCACCTTGAGTCCCCCCTGCGTCTCTCTTTTGTTGTGTCATCATCTTGCTGCATGGTTCGCTGCACAGGCCTGGCTCGCCTGCTTGCCTTTTTACCAGCAGGTCATGGGGACTGAACCCAGGTCCTCTCATATCGTAGATGGATGCCCAATCACTTGAGCCACATTCGCTTCCCAATTGATTTTCTTATGTTGAACCAACCTTGTATACCAGGGATTTATCTTGCTTGATCATAATGTAGAATTCTCTAAATTTTCTTTTGGATACAGTTTGATGGGTTTTCTTTGTTGAGGGTTTTCACATGTATATCCAAAAGAGATATTGCTCTTCCATATAACTTTAATAGTTAGTTTTTCCATTTCTGCAAAGAAGGCTGTTGGAATTTTGATTGGGATTTCATTAAATCTGTAAATAATTCTGGGTAGAATTTGACATCCTAACAATATTTAGTCTTCTAATCCATAGATATGGAATGGCCTTTGATTTATTTAGTCTTCCTTGATTTATTTTAGCAATGTTTTGTAATTTTCTGTGTGCAAGGACTTTACATGCTTTGTTAAATTTATTCATAGATATTTGATTGTTATAGTTGCTATTGTAAATAGAATTTTTTCCTGATTTCCTTCTCAGCTTACTCGTGACTAGTGTATAGAAACACTACTGATTTTTGTATATTGATCTTATACCCTGCCAGTTTGCTGAATTTGTTCGTTATCTCTAGTACCTTTGTTGTAGATTTTTTCAGGACTTTCTATATGCGGGATCATGTCATCTGGATCAAAGACCTAAATATAAAGAACCAATATTATAAAAATCTTAGAACAAAATGTAAGTAAATATCTTTGGGATCTTGTGTTGGGCAATGTTTTCTTGAACTTTCTACCCAGAGCACAAGCAATGAAAGAAAAAATAGATAAATGAGACCCCCTCAAAATTAAAAACTTTTGCTCATCAAGGAGAGTGGGCATCACCATTCTCAAATTCTCAAGATTGAGGAATGAACAAGCATAAAATGGGAATTCAACAATGGACTAATGTAGACTTATTATTATTCTAGTAATGGAAGAACTTGTAACATTGATATAAAGACAGGTCATCAAAGTTTCTGAGAGGAGGGAGAGAGAAGAATACATGTAACATCAGGTATTTTGGGACATTGGAATTGTTCTGCATGACATTGCAATGATGGATACAGGCCACTATACTTTTTGTCAAAACCTATTATATAAAATTGTGTGGTGCAAAGTGTAAACCATAATGTATACTATAGACCATGGTTAGTAACAATGCTTCAATATTTGTTCATCAATTGTAACAAATGTACAACACTTATGAAAGATGTTATTAATAGGGGAAAATGTGAGAAGGGGAGGGTGAGGGGTATATGGTAATCCCTATATTTTCAATATAACTTTTGTGTAATCTAAATCTTCTTTAAAAATAAAGGGAATAAAAGACTTTGTCATGAAAGTGAAAAGACAACCTACTCAATGGGAGAAAATATTTGGAAACCATATAGCTGATAATGGCTTAATATCCGGAATATATAATGAAATCCTACAAGTCAACAATAAAAAAAAAACAACCTATTTGAAAAATGGACAAAAATCTTGAATAGACATTTCTCCAAGGAGGATATAAAAATGGCTAAAGGGAAGCGGCTGTGGCTCAATCGGTGGGGCTCCCGTTTGCCATGTGGGGGGCCCCGGGTTCGGTTCCCGGGGCCTCCTGGTGAGGGCGGGCCCGCCCGCACGGCGTGGTTGGCTGACCCGGCGAGCACAGGCAGCAAGGGGGGGATAGATGAATAAATAAATAAAATCTTAAAAAAAAATAAAAAAATAAAAAAATAAAAAAATAAATAAAAATGGCTAAAAAGCACATGAAAATATGCTCAGTATCATGAGCTATCAGAAAAACGCAAATAAAAACCACAATGAGATAACATTTCACACCCACTAGAACAGCTTCTATTAAAAAAACAGAAAACTCTAAGTGTTGGAAAGGATGTGGAGAAATAGGAACACTCATTCATTACTGATAGAAGTGTAAAATGATGCAGCTGCTGTGGAAGACAGTTAGGCAATTATTCAGGAAGCTAAGTATAGAATTACCATATGACCTGGCAATCACACTGCTTGGTATAGACCTGGAAGAATTGAAAACAGGGACTTGTTCATAGTGGGAATATTCACAATTGCCAAAAGATGTAAGCACCCCAAGTGTCTAACAACCAATGAATGGATAAACAAAATGTAGTATATATGTACAATGGGATATTATTCTGCCATGAAAAGAAGTGAAGTCCTGATGCATAGGACAATGTGGATGAATCTAAGGACATTATGCTGAGTGAAATAAGCCAGACACAAAAGGACAAATATTGTATGATCTCACTGGTGTGAGCTAATTATAATAAACAAATTCATAGAGTTAGAATCTAGAATATAGGTTACCAGGGATAGATTCGGGTTAGAGAATGGGGGAATTTGATGTTAAATTTGTACAGAATTTCTATTTAAGTTGCTTGTAAACGTTTGCAAATGGATGGTGGTGATGGCAGCACATTATCAGGCGTGTTATTAACAGCACTGAATTATATACATGAATGTGGCCAAAAGGGGAAACTTTAGTTTGTATATGTTACTAGAATGAAAATTAAAAGATAAAACATAGAACTGTGTAACACAGTGAACCCTATTGTAGATGATGGACTATAATTAATAGTACAAGTATACGAATGTTCTTTCATGAATTATAACAAATACACGGCACTAATACAAGGTGTTAATAGGGTGGCATATAGAAAAAAATATACCTAATGTAAGCTATGGCTAATAGTTAACAATACTATTTTAATGATTTTTCATCAATTGTAACAAACAACTACCATTAAAAAATTAGTATAATTACAAAAAAGTGCTATCATGAAATATAGCAAATGTTCCACACCAATGCAAGGTGTTGGTGATGGAATGGTGTATGGGAATCCTGTACTTTATGCACGATTGGTCTGTAAACCCACAACTTCTATAATAAATCTAAAAATTAAATCATACTAGTCTTTATGATGAAATATGAAACAAATATTCAGGTGTTTTATAATTTTAACTTTTATAATGACATTAGAGGATGACCATAATAAAATATTATGTGAAAAAAGCAGGAACAAACTTGTATGTAGGGAAGCGGCTGTGGCTCAATCAGTAGGGCTCCTGTTTGCCATATGGGAGGCCCCGGGTTCGGTTCCCGGGGCCTCCTGGTGAAGGCAGGCCCGCCCGCACGGCGTGGTTAGCTGACCCAGTGAGCACAAGCAGAAAGGGGGGGATAAATGAATAAATAAATAAAATCTTAAAAAAAAAAACAAAAAAAACAAAAAAAAACTTGTATGTAAAGCATGAAATTGATTTTCTAGAAAAACATATATGAGACAAACACAAACATACACAGATTTAAAATAAATGGTGAAATATATAAAATAATTAAGAACAACTGTATGTTTTTAATTTCCTCAATTTTCTATAAGAGCATAAATGGCTTCAAAAATAAGAAAAAAGAAGGAATTATAAAAGGTACCACCTTATAGTTTAAGCATGTCCTACTGAAATTTTACTGAAGGAAGGAAATTACTTTTCATGGTGTATTCCGTGCATGATACAGCCTTGTTGTAAATGAATATCTTTCATGATATCCTGGAAAATACAAAATATCTCATTTGATGATCATGGGCTGCACATCAGAGTGACGTGGGTAGAGAGAAGTTTTTAAATAACAATCATGCCTTTGACTCATTTCAGTCCTACTGCACACATGAATACATCTGGAAAGGTAAGTGTAGTATCTAATATGTATATTTTTACAAAGCTTTCTCCAGGAAATCAGATACATATTACTGATTATACTGTTATTTTGGCTTGAAATGAAGAGATCAAATCTTGAATCTAGCTTAAACAAAAATGGGGATGGGTAAGTAGGAAACATTTAACTTATGGTGAAAAAGATAAGCAAGCTGTTCAGAGCTCTGTGAAGAGGGAGATAATCATTGAAACTGTATTAATGGTAGCAATTCTGTTTGTTATAATATAGAGTAGTATTGGTGTCTTATTTATTTATTTATTTATTTATTTATTTTTAAAGAAGATTTAGATTAAATAAATGTTACATAAAAAATACAGGGGATTCCCATATGCCCCACCTGCTCCCCATCCCACACTTTCCCACATTAACAACATCTTTCATTAGTGTGGTGCATTTGTTACAATTGATGAACACATTGTGAAACATTGCTACCAACCATGGACTATAGTTAACCATCTGCCCTGCACAATTTTATAGGTTATCACAAAATATATAAAGGCCATCATGGCAATGTCATGCAGGACAATTCCAATGCCCTGAAAATGCCCTCATGTTGCACCTATTCTTCCCTTTCTCTCCCCTCAGAACCTCTGGTGGCCACTGCCCTTATATCAATGATAAACATTCTTTCATTTCTGGAATAATAATAAGTCTATAATAGAATAATAATGCCTACTTTAGTCCATTGCTCATTTCCCAATCTTGAGAATTTTGGGATGGTGATGCCCACTCTGTTTCTAACTGAAAGGGTCTTAGATGCCTTGGTGCTGATGAATGGAACTATCTTGCATGCAGTTGCAGACTCTCTCTGTTCCTTGGCATGGGCATTGTCCATCATCTTCTTGTTAGTTGTCCTGGTTGAGTCCAAAGAACTGGAGATTAGGTGTTGCAGCTCTGCTGAGTTTCAGGGCACAACCAGGACATAAACAGACCAAAGATTTAAGTTTCTGGGACATGTATTTAACAAGTATAGTGCTAATTCTAGGCTCAAATAAAAGGGGAAGAAGAGCCATGTGTAGGGAAACTAAAATTGAGTCTAACTCTGTTATAGTGGGAAGCATAAACTCCAAAGTAAGGCCCACGGACAGGATGCCAAAATCCTGAGCTTGTCTGCCTTGTTTATAGTGTCTAGATGTCTCTAGAGCCTTCAGGAGACCTGCTGTTTGAGCCACTGTTTACTGTGGCAGTCAATGAGACCCTGCTGAGACATGCATAAGTGTAACCTCTGGAATGACCTCCCAACTCACTTTGAAATCTCTTAGCCATAAAAGCTCATTTGTATTTAATAATTCTCCCTTTTGATCAAGGTCTATTTCCAGATGCATTGCTAGCTGGCACTTAGTAATAATACCTCAGTGCCAGGGAGACTCATCCCTGGGAATTATGTCCTATGCCAGGGGTGGGGAGGAGAAGATAGTGTGTTTATATGCTGAGTTTGGCTTAGGGAGAGGCCACATTTGAAAACAAGGAAGTTTTCAGGACGCAAGTCTTAGGCAATATATAATAATAGGCTAAGATTCAATTTCAAAAGAAAAGGTTCATAAGTACAATCACCAATATCAAGGCCCTGGCATAATGGTCTGTCTTCCTTCACTAGGCACTGCCCATGTACGCAGGGGATACTTGCCTTTCTATTAGAGAATGTAGCAGGACTCCCCAGGATGGGAATTCAATATTCTTTCAGTTATTGTGTGGATCTCCACCCACCAAGACAATGCCCCATGAACACTTGAACATATTCATATGCCTTAGAAGCATGCTGCAGGCACAACCCTCCACACACATCTCCCCATCACCAACACCCCACACCAGTGATCCCCCCCTGCCACAGTTGTGACACTTTTGTAATCTAAAACCTCTCAAAAAAACAAAGCCAAAATAAATAACCAAATAAAATTAATAAAAATAATAATTTAAAATATAACAACTAAAATACAAAAATAAAATAAGTTTTTTTATACATTATGTCTTTCATCACTGTAAGATCTGGTATCTTGTATATACAGTGATAATTTCTTCTGTATGTTCCCCCAATGTCTTATTTTTTTCATTTTATCTTCAAAGAAGCTTTAGATTACCGAAAAGTCACACAGACTATATAAGGGATTCCCATGCTCCCAACACCCTCCCCTTCTCCACTCCCCCTATTAATAACATTTTACATGTGGATGGTACATTTGTTATGATTGATGTACAAATATCGAAGCATTGCTACTAACCATGGTCAGTGGTTTAGATTATGGTTTACATTTTGCACCATACACTTTTATAGGTTTTGACAAAATTTAACATGGCCTATATCCATTATTGCAAGATCAGGCAGAACAATTATAATGACTTAAAAATGCCCTATGTTCCATCTATTCTATTCTTCCCTCCCTCTATCCTCGGAAGTTACGGTAACCACTGTTTCACTTTTTGAAGAGTAAGAGTCATGGTTACTTGCAATAATATTGAGGGCTTGACATATTGGTCTATTTTCTTTTATTAGCCATTGCCTATGTTCTCAAGAGATTCTTGTCCTTTTAATTGAGAAACATAGCAGGACTCCCCAGGATGGGAGTTTAATATTTTCTGGTTTATTTTGTGGTTCTCCACCCACTGAGATAACACACTATCACAAGATGAACACTTATGTATTCCATAGAGGCATATCCCAAGCATGCCCTATCCCTCATATTCCCACACACCTCACGCCCTACATCAGTAATCTTCCCCTGCCATATTTGTAAAAAAAGCATTCCCATTATTGTAGTTTTAACCACATACCTGCAAATCCCCCGAGTTCACCTGCTCCTTCTTCAAACCCTCCCCCCAGTTCCATGGATAGTCCAACTCAACACCCCCACCCTACTCACCCTCACATACCAGCACCGCTGAACCCAATCACATCACTGTACCACATTCACGTCCATCCACTGCCCAACCACACCCTTCCACTTTATCATAGATTTTGCCTATATGGGCATGGCTCCTCATCTTCTACTCCCTTTCTGTCTCCTGTTAACCTATCTTTCAGACTCCAGCTCTGTGAGTCTGCTCAATTTGTTTAAGTCATATAAGTGAGGTCATATAATATTTGTCCTTCAGTGCCTGGCTTGCTTCACTCAACATAAGGTCTTCAAGATTCATCCTTGTTATCCCATGTGTTAATAATGCATTCATTCATACAGCTGAGTAATAATCCATAGTATGTATATACCACACTTTGCTTATCCATTCATCTGTTGATGGAAATTTGGGTTGCTTCCAACTTTTGGCAATACTGAATAATGCCACTGTGAACATTGGTGTACATAAATCTGTTCATGTCCTACTTTCAATTCTTCTGGATATACACCCAGCAGTGGGCTTGCTGGATCATACGGCAGTTCTTTAGTTAGGTTCCTGAGGATCCGCCAAACTGTCCTCCACAGTGGCTGCACCATTCTACAATCCCAACGTAAGCAGTGGATAAGTGTTCCCTTTCCTCCACGTCCTCTCCAACACTTGTAGTCCTCAATTTATTCAATAGCCATTAGTCTAATAGGTGTAATATGATATTTCATTTTAGTTTTGATTTGCATTTCCCTAATAGCTAATGATGTTGAGCATCTTTTTATATGCTTTTTTAGCTATTTGTATTTCTTCTTTGGAAAAGTGTCTATTCAAATCTCTTGCCCATTTTTTTTTTTATTATGGGTAAAAATCAAAATTCTCACAATACATACAACCATTTGCAAAATGATATATAAATATATATGCATATATGTGTATTTGCTTACAAAATTGTTATATATATATATATATATATATATACACACATATATTTTAAGAGGTGCTTAGATTACCCAAAATATTACACGGAACTTGCCCATTTTTAAAGTGGGTTTTTTGTCTTTTTATTTTTGAGATGTAGGAGTTCTTTATATATGCTGGATATTAGGCCCTTATCTGATAGATGGTTACCAAATATTTTCCCCATTGAGTGGGCTGCTTTTGCACTTTCTTGAAAAACTCCTTTGAAGTGCAAAAGTTTTAAAATTTAAGTAGGTCTCATTTATCTATTTTTTCTTACTTTGCTTGCACTTTGGGTGCAAGGCTTATGAAACCATTTCCTACTACAAGGTCTCATAGATGTTTCCATACCTTATCTTCTAGGAGTTTTATGGTCTTGGTTCTTATATTTAGGTCTTTGATTCATCTTGAGTTAATTTTTGTATAGGGTGTGAGATGGTGATCCTGTCTCATCCTTTTGGATAGGAATATCCAGTTCTCCAAGCACCATTTGTTGAAGAGGCCATTCTCTCATGGTTGAGTGGGCTTGGTGGCCTTGCCAAATATCTGTTGACTGTATATGTGAGGATCTATATCAGAACTCTCAATTCAGTTCCATTGGTCAGTATGTCTATCCTTGTGCCAAATCCATGCAATTTTGACCACTGTAGATTTGCATTATGTTTTAAAATCAGGTAGTGTGAGTCCTCCGACTTTGATTTTCTTCTTTAATATGCCTTTGGCTATTTGGGGTCCATTGCCCTTCCAAAGAAATCATATTTAGCTTTTCCAATTCAGTAAAAAATGGTGTTGTAATTTTTATTGAGATTGCATTAAATCTATAAATCAATTTGGGTAGGACAGACATGCTAAAGAAATATAGTCTTCCAATCCATGAACATGGAATATTCTTCCATTAATTTAGGTCTTCTTTGATTTCCTTTAACAATGTTGTGTAGTTTTCTGTGTATAAGTTCTTTACATCTTGAGTTAAGTTTATTCTTAAGTATTTGATTCTTTTGGTTGCTATTGTAAATGAAAGTTTTTCCTTTATTTCCTCCTCAGATTGCTCATTATTGGTGGACAGAAATGCTACTCATTTTTGTGTGTTGATCTTATATCCTGCCACTTTATTGAACTCGTTTATCAGCTCTAGAAGCTTTGGTGTAGATTTCTCAGGGTTTTCTTTATATAGGATAATGTCACCTGCAAATAATGAAATTTTTACTTCTTCCTTTCCAATTTGGATGCTTTTTATCTCTTTTTCTTGTCTAAGTACTCAAGCAAGTCCTTCTAACACAATGTTAAATAAGAACAGTGACAGTGAGCACTCTTTTCTTGCTCCAGATCTTAGAGAGAAAGCGTTTAGCATTTCACCATTGAATATGATGCTAGCTGTGGGTTTTTTTAATATATACCCTTATCATGTTGAGGAAGTTTCCTCCTATTCCTATCTTTTCAAGTGTTTTTTTATCAAGAAAGGGTGCTGTATTTTGTCAAATGTGTTTTTCTACATCAATAGAGATGATCATATGATCTTTTTTCTTTCTCTCTGTTACTGTGGTGTATCACATTGATTGATTTTCTCATGTTGAAACATCCTTGCATACCAGGGATGAAACAACTTGGTCATGGTGTATAATCCATTTGATGTGTTGTTGAATACAACTAGGAAGTATTTTGTTGAGGATTTTAGCATCTACATTCATTAAAGAGATTGGTCTGTGGTTTTCCTTCCTTGTGGAGTCTTTATGTGGCTTTGATATTAGGGTGATGTTGTTGGCATCCTAGAATGAGTTAGGCAATGTTTCCTCCACTTCCATTTTTTAGAAGAATTTAGGCAGGATTGGTGTTAGTTCTTTCTGGAATGATTAGTAGAATTCACCTGTAAAGACACGTTGTTCTGGATTTGTCTTTTTTTATTTGGGAGGTTTTTGAGGACTAATTCAATCTTGTTGCTTGTGATTGGTCTATTGAGTTCATCAATAAGTTCTTTTTGTCAATTAGGCTTCTTGTGTGTTTCTAGAAAGCTGAGCCTGTGAGGGGTGGGGAGAGGCTAGCTAGGGTGCCATAAAATCCTACTTCTTTTAAGTAGACTTTTTCTTGATTTGGTACTTGCCCTGTTACTACAGTCCTTTAACTATTTCTGGAGATTTTTATTGCAGAAAAAGATGTTTCTGCCAATTATTGCTGGTTGTTCAAAGTTTTTGTTGGGGAACAGAGCCCTGAAGTTTCTCACTCCACCATCTTGATTGGGGTGGGACTCACCATTGTTTCTTTCAGCCCAGTCTTTCTTTTCATTCAATTTGTTTTTTCTTGAAAATTTAGTGGTTCACTCAGTGAGGATCTGACTAGTAAATGATTTCAGGCTTTGGTTGCTTTATGATGTCCTTACCCTCACTTTTGAATAGGTAAAACAATATATGAGCAAACTGAATTCAGCAATACATAAAAATGATAATATGCCGTGACAAATGTGGTTTATTTCAAAGAAGCAATGTTGGTTTAACATTTGAATACTTTATTCACCATGGTCCACCACATTAACCCCATCAAGGAGAGAAGCCTTATTGTCTCATTAGAAATAGAAAAAGATTTGATAAAATTAACCATACACTAGTTTAAAAAAAGCTTTAAATAAACTAGAAATAAGAGAGAAATTCTTCAATCTGTAAAGAATATCTGTCAAACACCTAAAGCTGATATAAGATTTAATGATAAAATATTGATTCTTCACTTCTTTAAAGTCTTAAACTAGAAAATGATGTCTATTATCACTACTTCAACATTATGCTGATGGTTTTATTAGTACAATAAAGCAAAATGAAGAAATTGGACATGAACATGAAATTCTAGATATGAAAGTCATTATTTGCCAATGGCATGATTATGGTATATAAAGAACTATATAATAATTCACTAAGAACATGTAAGTATTAGTAAGTGAACTTGGCAGTTTTCCTGAATAAAAGATAAATGTAAAGATTAAATGAGTTTTTATATACTAGAAGCACACTTTAAAATATCAAATACTAAAAATTAATACAAAAGATGTGCCATACCTTTCCTCTGAACACTGCAAAAATAGTATGCATTTTTTTTTTTAAGATTCAAATAAATGGAGTGATATACAGTGTTCATGGATCAGAAGACTAGTATTGTTAAGATGTCAATGTCCACCTTGAATTAATTTTTGTATAGGGCATGAGATAGTGAGTGTTTTTCATTTTTGTATATGGATATCCAGTTCTTCAAGCACCATTTGTTGAAGAGAGTATTCTGTCTCATTTGAGTGGGCTTGGTGGCCTTATCAAATATCACTTGGCCATATATGTGCGGGTCTATATCTGAACTCTCAATTCAGTTTCATTGGTCAGTATGTCTATCCTTGTGCCAATATCACGAAGTGTTGAACATTGTAGCTTTTCAGTATGCTTTAAAGTCAGGTAGCACAATTCCTTCAATTTTATTTTTCTTTTGCAAGATGTTTTTGGCTATTTTGGGCCCCTTACCTTTCCAAATAAATTGGACAATTGACTTTTCCAGTTCAGTGAAAAAATGCTGTTGAAACTTTTATTGGAATTGTGTTGAATCTGTAAATCATTTTAGGTAGGATGGACATCTTAATGATTTTTAGTCTTCCAATCCATATGAAATATTATTCAATTTATTTGGGTTTTATTTGATTTCCTTTAGCAATGTTGTGTAGTATTCTGTATACAAATCCTTTACATCCTTAGTTAATTTTATTCCTAGTTATTTGCTTCTTTTAGTTGCTATTGTAAATGGAATTTTTTCTTGATTTCCTCCTCAGATTGCTCATTATTAGTATAAAGAAACACTACTGATTTTTGAGTGTTGATGTTATATCCCTGCCACTTTACTGAATTTGTTTATCAACTCTAGAAGCTTTGTTGTAGATTTTTCAGGACTTTCTATGTATAGGATCATGTCATCTGCAAATAGTGAGAGTTTTACTTCTTCCTTTCCAATTTGGATGCCTTTTATTTCAACGATGTAAATATAAGAGCCATGAACATAAAGCTCCTAGAAGATAATGTGGGGAAGCATCTATGAGATCTTGTGGTAGAAAATGGTTTCATAAACTTTACACCCAAAGCAAGAGCAATGAAAGAAAAAAATAGATAAATTGGACCTCCTCAAATTAAAAAAAATTGTGCTTCAAAGGGGATTGTCAAGAAATGAAAAGGCAGTGTATCCAATGGGAGAAAATATTTGGGAACCACTTATCTGATAAGGTTCTAATATCCAACACATATAAAGAAATCTTACATCTCAAAAATAAAAATATAAACAACCCATATAAAAAATGGGCAAGATTTGAATAGACACCTTTTCCAAAGAAGAAATACAAATGACTGAAAAGCACATGAAAAGATGATCAACATCACTAGCTATTAGAGAAATGCAAATCAAAACTACAATGAAATATCATCTTACACCAATTTGACTGGCTGTTATTAAAAAACAGAAAACTGCAAGTGTTGGAGAGTATGTAGAGGAATAGGAACATTCATCCACTGCTGGTGGGAATGTGGAATGGTGCAGCCATTGTAGAAGATGGTTTGGCAGTTTCCCAGGAAGCTAAGTATAGAATTTCCATATGATCTGGCAATCCCAATACTAGGAATATACCCAGAAGAATTGTAAGCAGAGATGTTAACAGATATATGCACACCAATATTCATTGCAGCATTATTCACGATTACCAAAAAGTGGGAGAAACCCAAGTGTCCATCAATGGATGAATGGATGAACAAAATGTAGTATATACATATGATGGGATAATACTCAGCTGTAAGAAGGAATGAAAATGTTGACACATGCAGCAACATGGATGAATCTTGAAGACCTTATGTTGAGTGAAGTAAGTTACTAAAGGACAAATATCACATGCTTTCACTGATATGAAATAAGGATATTGAGCAGACTCACAAAGGTAGAGTCTGGAAGACAGATTACCAGGAGATAGAAAGGGAATAGAGAGTAGTGAGCCAATGCTCAATCTGGGTAGAATCTATGAAAAGATAGATGGAGGTGGTTTGGCAGTGGACAGGAGTAATGGTGGTTCAGCAATGTGAGTGGGGTTGATGGTGCTGGAGTGTGAGAGCAGGGTTGGGGTGGTGGGTTGAACTATTCATGGAACTGGGGGAAGGGCTGGAGGAAGGAACAGGTGAACTCTGGGTAAGTTGAAGATCATGGTTATGAATATAATTGTGGGAGTGTTCTCTTGGCAACTATGGCAGGGCAGAGGAGGGTCACTGGGACAGGGTGTTGGTGGTGGGGGGATGTGTGGTGAAGGGTGCACCTGGGGCATGACTTTATGAAATATGAATGTGTTCATGTTGTTATTGTGTTTTATCTCAGTGGATAGACCCACACAATAACCAAGAAAATATTAAACTCCCATTCTGGGGAGGCCTGATATATTCCCAAATATAGAAGCAAGAATCTCTTGAGTAGATCGGCAGAGCCTAATAAAAGAAAAGAGACCAATATGTCGAGCCCTCAATATAAATGCATGTATCTATGACTCTTATTCTTGTAAATTTGAAACTTAGCCTAATAATAACTATTGCCTAAATGTTACCTCATGAAAACCTCCTTGTTACTCAAATGTGGCCTCTCTAAGGCAAACTCAACAAATAAACTCACTACCTTCCTCCTCCCCCACTTCTAATATGGGACATGACTCCCGGGTATGAGCCTCTCTGGCACCAAGGGATTAATACCAAGTGCCAACAAGCAATGAATTTGGAAAAATACCTTGACCAAAAGGGGGAAACATTAAATATGAAAAAGTGTTTACATCTAATGCATTTCAAAGTGAATCAGTGGGTCATTCCAGAGCTTACGTTTATGTGCATCTCAGGTAGATCTCAGTAACTGCCATAGTAAACAAAGCCTCAAACAGGGGTAGTCCCAAGGGCTCTAGAGGCATCTGGATTTATAGGCAAGGTACACAAACCTATGAAATCAGTACCCCATCCTTGGGCCTTACCTTGGAATATATGATAACCTATTTCCCCAATGTAAGAGAGTTAGATTCATTTATAATTTCCCTATACATGGTTCTTCTACCCCTTTTATTTAAACCTATAATTAGCACTATGCCTGTTAAATATATGTCCAAGAGGCTTAAATATTCAGTGTGTTCATATGCTAGTTGAGCCCTGAATCTCAGCAGAGTTACAACCAACACCTACCTCCAGTTCATTGGACTTGCCCAGGACAGCTAACAAATTTTTGATGATGTTGAACCTCCTACAACTACAAGCAAAACAGTTCCTTCCATCTGCCCCATAAGATCTAAGTCCCCTCTCAAACTGAAGCAGAGCAGGCATCATCTCAAGATTGAGGAATGAACAAACATAAAGGTGGATGCAACTATGGACCAAAGTAGACTTGTTATTATTATAGTAACAGAAGAACTTGTAACATTGATATAAACATAGTAGTTACTAGAGTTTCTGAGGGGAGGAGAAGAGAATAATAGGTGGAACTTAGGGCTTTTTTAGTGCATTGGAATTGTTCTGCATGATATTGCAATGATAGATACAGGCTATTAAACATTTTGTCAAAACCTATAAAATTGTACGGTGCAAAGTATAAACCATAAGGTAAACTATAGACCTTGGCTAGTAGTAATGGTTCAATATCTTTTCATCAATTGTAACAAATGTACCACACTACTTTATTAATAGGAAAAATTTGAGAGAGGGAAGGGGTGGGTATATATGGGAATCCCCTATACTTTTGTTATAACTTTTCTGTAATCTAAAACTTAAAAAAAAACAAAGTGTGTTATATGACAAAAAAAGTCAACGTCAATTTTTCCTAAACTAATCCATAAATTCAAAGCAATATTGATCAGCTTCATTTTTTAAAATTGACATGCTGATGCAAAAAATACATAGAATAGCCAAGATGATCTTGAAAAAATTTTTAAAAAGTTATAGTACTTGTATTGACAGACAAACATTTAACACCAACCTATAATTAGGACTGTGGTATTGGTGTAAGGACAGAAAATAAATTTGAAACATTCTCATAAGTATATACAGACATGTAACCTAGACCCTGAACAAGATATAAAATATGTTATCTTCCTAGAAGTTTTGCCTCACTGTTTTCCAGTTAATCCTCATCCTTTCCCTTGTGACAATAACTGTTATGACTTCTATAACCAAGTTATTTTTTCCTGTCATAGGACGTCATATAAGTGGAATAAACAGTGAGTACCCCTTTATTCCTAGCTTCTTTCACTCAAAATACTGAGAGATTCATTCATGTTGTGGGGTGTATCAGTATAGTTTTATTATTTTTTAAAAATAATTTTCTTTTATTTTTTAAAAGATACTTAGATTACAAAAATGTTACACAAAAAATATAGGGATTACCATATGCCCCATTACAAAAAATGTTACACAAAAAATATAGGGATTACCATATGCCCCACTCCCCACACCTCCCACACCCTCCCACATAAACAACATCCTACATTAGTGTGGCACATTCATTACAATTGATAAATGCATCCTGGGGCCTTGCCATTAAGCATGGACCATAGTTCACGTTGTAGTCTACACTCTCTCCCACATAGTTCTGCATGCTATGTGACGATATCAAATGGCCTATATCTGTTGTTGCAGTGTCATTCAGGACAATTCTCAAGTCCCGAAAAAGCCCCTGTATTAAAACTGTTTTTCCCTCTCCCTGACTCCAGAGCCTCCAGTGGCCACTGGCTCCACATTAGTGTAGTTTTATTCTTGTTGTTGTTGCTGAGGAGTATTCCATTATATGAATATAGCATAATTTGTTTTTTTTTTTTTTTCCTTTTCCTTTACATGGGCATTTGTGTTCTCTTAAGTTTGGGCTAATATGAATAAAATTATTACGTACATTCATGCACAAGTCGTTTCATGGGCTTTTTTTTCATTTCTCTTGGGTAAATGCCTAGCAGAGGAATTGCTAGGGCATGGGGAAAGTGTGTGTTTAATTAGGTTTCATTTATTTTACATCCTTGCCAATATTTGATGTTGTCCATCTTTTTTAGAATGCTTTGAATATATAGTTCTCTGATGATTCATAATGATTATCAGTTTTTCTTGCATTTCCTGGACATTACCATAACTTCTTTTGTGAAAAGTCTTTTCAGTTCATTGTCTTTTATTTTCTATTTAGTTGATTGGTATTTCTATTTGGTGGATATTTTTTCTTATTGATTTTAGGTGTGTTTAATATATATTCTATAAATGAGTCCTCTGTCAGATATGTAATGCAAATATTTTCTCCTGATGTTTAGATTGCCTATTTTTTAACATATTTTTAATTACAAATATGTCAAGAATTTTATTCAACAAATATTTAAGGAGAGTACCAGCAAATTTGTTTTAATTAATTTATATGAAAAATTGAGTTATAAAGATTTATATTCTCTACTGAACAAATTTCATTTACATTGCCATGAGCAGGAATCATTTTTATTAATATGGTTAAGAATCATTTTCTTGAGTATTAGTTTTCCACAACTTAATCACTATCACTATCAAATTATAAAATTGTCCAGTGAATAGAAAGTTAAAGAAAGGTCCATGCCCCTTTAGAATCAGATTTTTCCTAGACAGTCTACTAAGGCAATGCCCAGAACTCCACTAAAGGGATGCTTTATAAGCTCTTTTGTCTTTTTCCAAATCTTGGACATTTTTCCCAACAGTTTTTCCCTCTTGCCTCCATATCCTACTCCCTGTGTGACCATAAATAATCTCTAAAACTGATTTAAAAATTTTTTTTTCTTTAATTTTTTCTTAGAGAAGTGCGTTTACAGAACAATAATGAATAAAACACAGTTTTCCAATACACCACCTTATTTATTTATTTATTTTTTTTACGGCCAGGGACTGATCCCTGGATCTTGTATGTGGGAAGCTGCCACTCAACTACTGTACAACATTGGCTTCCTGAGTTGGTTGTCTCATTTGTTTTGCCTGTTGTTTGCTTTTGTTTTTTCAGGAGGCACTGGGAACTGAACCCGGGACCTCCCATGTAGGAGGTGGGCACTCAACCACTTGAGTCATATCTGCTCCCTAAACCACCCTATTAAGAACACCTTGCATTGGTGTGGAACATTTGTTACAATTGATGAAAGCACATGTTTATAATTGTGCTATTAACTGTAGTCCAACTACAACTTAAAGTTCACTGTTTGTATAGTTCCACAGATTTTTTAAAACTTTTATTCTGTTACCATATATATGAACTAAAATTTCCCCCTTTAACCACATTCAGATATTTTAATATATATTTCAGTGATGTTAATTATGTTCACAATGTTGTGCTACCATCACCCGGGCTAAGATAAACAATACACCTAGGTTGAGGTTGATAAGTGGGTGTGATATGGGTATTGGAATTCATATGGCTATACTTCTCTTCCTTTAGCGCCCGTGAGTGATCTCAATCACAATAAAGATGCTCACAAAGATCACCAAAACATTTCCATCATTCCAAATTGTAACCCTGTATATTTTAAGCCTTAACTTCCCATTCCCTATCCTAACCATCCCTGTTAAGGGACCTATATTCTAGATTCTGACTCTGTTTGCTTGTTTTATTTCAAATAAGTGAGATCATACAATATTTGTCCTTTTGTGTCTAGCTTATTTTATTCAACATGATCTTCAAGGTTCATCCATGTTGTCACATGTATCAGGACTTCATTCCTTTTTACAGCTGAATAATATTCCATTGAATGTATATATCACATTTTGTTTATTCATTCATCAGTCGATGGATACTTGACATCTTTTGGCAACTGTGAATAATGCTGCTATGAACATTGGTGTGCAAATATCTCTTTGAATCCCTGCTTTCAACTCTTTTAAGTAATACATAAAAGATACCTAAAAGATACCTAGAGGGGGATTGCCAGGTCATAATCATAATTCTATACTTAGAAAAGCTTATTATTGAAATCAAAAAGTAGTCTCATTAGATAAAGCCTGATTCTTTATTTAAATGCACCAAGAATGTTAATTAATTATAATGGCTCCTTGAATTTACTCTGCAAACCTATAGCCATACAATGTAGAGTGGCTATTAAGTCTAGAGAATTTTTTCAGCCTGAAATTTTATAAGAATTCTTAGAAATTTTAAAATCATTTATTATTTGCTCTTCTGTCTTAAGGCTAGGCAACCAAGCCCTCAGTACTCCCTCCACCAGATTTCACATGCAGTATTTATAGGTTGGGGTACTTAATTTTACTAGAAATTCTCCAATTGCTATGGTTCCTGGTATGCCAGAAAATGACCTTTCTTACCACCTGGGAGACTGGACCTTATTGGTCAAGTACCAGGCCAATTTTCCTGGGAAAGCTTTGAGGCACTGGCTATATACACAAAGCCCATCTTCTTTTCTTAATATTGAGTTTGTCAATCCTACTCAAAAGAATCATTACAGGGAGCAGATGTGGCTCAAATGGTTGAGCGCCTGCTTCCCACTAGGGAGTTCCCGGGTTTGGTTCCTGGTGCCTCCTAAAAAGACAAACAACAAGCAAACAAATGAAAAAACCAACTTAGGGGAGGTGATGTGGCTCAGTGGTTGAGCTCTGGCTTCCCACATATGAGGTCCTGGTTTCAATCCCCGGCCTGGTATCCCAAACAAAACAAAAAAAAACAAAAAAAACATTGCAAATATGACTTTGGTTGAAAAACAATTTGTCTAATTTTTTCCTTGTGATAAGGGAAGATTCTTATTGAACCAATGTATATAATGATATTTCCAGGAGGTGTAAGGAGATTCAGTAAAACTGCCTACATTTTCAGGGATAAGTAAGATCAAAGGCCTTTTAAATGTCTCATTTCAGTTTACAAATCAAATCTATTAAATTTAGAATTAGAGATGTCTTCAGAAGAATGCAAAAGCTTTTTGCTTATATCCATAAAATAAAACAATAAAACAAGGAGCTAACCCCATATTACTCCCACCTACAGTCTGACCCTTTCTGCTTGTTTTCTTGAACAAAGTCTTTAGGGATGTTTGGTATCTCCGATAAAGTAAAATTTTGAGTTTTAATTTCCAGTTTAGGCTCCCTTTTGGCTCCCTTTTGGGACAATTCTGGACTTTCCAAGTGGTGATAGAAAGTCTGTGGTTCCTGCCAACCAAACCCAGAGTATGCCATGCAGAGGACCACATGTACACTGGTGCCACAACATTTGGTTCCCTGACCAGGAAACCCAACCGAGCAGGCCCATTGTGCCTCAGGTTTGGGACTGAAGGGCACAGCAAATGGTGATCTCCAAGTGAACGAGGTAGGTACCTCCTGTCATCTTGATGGGACCTCCTTCCAAGTCAGACCCCCGCAGGCCACGTCCCCACATCCCAGTCAAACTCAAGGGAGAGAGATGGACTGAACAATATCAGAAGACTTCGGAAAGTTGCAGGCATCACCCCCTGGATTCATCATTCCAGAGTCAAGAAGGACCATCATGATAAGGAGCAGAACAGCTGGGCAGCCCAACTCGTACCTGACCACCCCCAAGAGTGCGAATCACCCAAGATCCTCGAGCACCAACCTCGCCGAACGCCAGCTGAATGGACCCCTGCTCCTGGTGAGGCCTGTGTTTATGTGGTCTGATCGCCTTGGTGTTTGGTGTTTGGAACTGGACTCGCTGCTGTGGCCCCGAGGACTGGACTGTTGTGAATAGAACCCTAATTGCTTTAGCATACTGGAACATAGTAGGATGTTTCTGTGCCTTAGGCTGTTTTTCCTACTCTCCTTCAGGGCTGATGCCAGTTCCCAGCCCTGCTCCAGTTGTTACAAGACAACCTATCAGCAACGGATAGGTTGAAACAGCTCGCGGGGACATACCAACCCTCCTTTTCCTTTACCCACATACCTACATGCCGGCAGAATGTTATAAGGTATCCGAAGCCTCAGTTTGTGAGGAAAGGGGACAAAACTTCTGGATGGCCTGAATAAAATCTAGGGCTAGCTGCAGAGCTTACGGTACCCCAGTAGAGGTCAGTTGCTGGACTAATTATACACATGCAGGCATGTCAGATGGGGGCGGGGTACAGGATATAGCCCGGAAAGAAAACTTGGAACAAGTTGGAGCCAGCCTCACCCGACTAGCTAAGGGCCCCGAGTACAAGCGAGCAAATATGACAGGGCTTTACCATCTCACACGGTTCACGGCCTCTGTTCAGCAACAAGTGGCATTATGAGTAATGCCACCTATGTTTTCCTTCATGAGGTCAACCCTGGGACCAGCCACTGTTGGTTATGCCTGTCCTTAGGGAGGAGAGCCTACTCGGGCACCCCGGCTCCCTTAGACTGGTACTTAAATCAAACGCAGACAGAAACCAGTAATCAAACTGCCCCTGTTGGTCCTGTAGCCCTCGATGCCCGTTTAAACACCATAAAAGGTAATTTAACCTGTCTTAGGAGCAGCCTGCCTAGTGGGGACGCCCCTGAAACATGGTGCTCTTCCTACCAAATTCTGTCAACTAATCAGACTCAGTGCTCCCCCCGGGGACTGTTTTACCTATGGGGGAGCATCGCTTACAGGTGCTTAGAGGGCGACTGGACAGGAAGTTGCATTCCAGTGTTCTTGGCACCTGAAGTGTCAATCTACAATGACACGGAACTGGAAATGGCACTAAGCCCCCATCAGAAAAGGGCTAAGAGGGCCATGCTTACCTCCATCCTCATAGGGGCAGGAGTGGCCGCAGGGGTAGGAACAGGGGTAGCAGGTCTGGGCTCCTCTATTGGGTTCTATTATAAGCTCTCACAAGAACTAAACGAAGACCTAGAGCAAGTAGCAGATTCCTTGGTTTCCCTCCAAAATCAAATTAACTCACTAGCTGGAGTAGTCCTACAAAACAGGAGAGCCCTTGACTTGCTAACTGCCGGAAAAGGGGGGACATCTATCTTCCTGGGGGAAGAGTGCTGTTATTATGTTAATGAGACAGGAATAGTCACTACCAAAGTGAAAGAACTTAGGGATCGAATCCAAAAGAGGAAGGACCACTTAAACAAGTTCTGGGGCTGGAACCTCGGACAGTGGACCTCTTGGCTTCTGCCCCCGGCTATCTTGCTCATAGCTGCCATCTTTGGCCCATGCCTGATAAAGGCACTCATCAGGTTCATTGAAACAATGATATCACGCATAATTACCACCAAGATTCTAGCCCTAAGGGGATAAAGTCCCCTGAGTACAGATGATGCCCTATGGGAATTATAAGGGCATCAAAGAGGGGGAAGTGATAAGGAGAAGTCACTGCAGCCCTCCCCCTCCCCCTTTGCTGACAAGAATCTCCCACCTTAGAACTTAAACCTGCACCTCTGGCTCTGTAATCCTGCCAGCTTGATTTCCTAACCTGCAGTTCTGCTTCTGTAACCATGTTTCCTTAGTTGCTTAAGGTAATGGAAAGTTCCACCTGCCAACTCACTAGCCAATGAATGGGAGCCTGCAGTCCCCAATAAAAACTCCAGAAAACTGGGACTGGGGGCCCAGAATTTGGAAACTGAACTTTCCTCTGGGCCCACGCACGTAATAAAGCCTGGTTCCTCCTCCTCCTCCTCCTCCTCCTCCTCAAAAAAAATAAAATAAAATAAAATAAAATAAAATAAAATAAACCAATAAAACAGTATCAGCAATATTCCAAACACATAGCACCTTTAAGTTTTCCTCTTAAATTTATTCAGGTCTATAAAATCAAGCCTTATTCCACTGGATCTTTGGTCAACAGTCTGCTTTTAGACTAGAAAAGTTTCTTGAGACTATGACTCAGTCCAACATTACAGTTAAAAAATAGTCTAAGTGTTGTCAGCTTGATAATCTGAACTCAGAAGTCTATACTTTGAAGTACTGGTAATTCACAGTTCCTAGTACAGACTTTTTCATGAGGCACTGATAATGTCCTTCCTTGTTGAAGACACAAATTCTGGCCTGTAGCTTATAGCAACATCATCAAGCAATCATTGAAGTAAAGCAGAAATGGCCTGAAGATAAAAATGACTAATTGATATAGTTAATTTATTATAATAACCAAATAACATCATAATGGTAACATGTAAAATTCTGTATTAAAGCTTTATAGATCAACTTGAGGAAAAGCGTACTTAATATTCCACTTCTATTCCATGAATATCATAATTTTCCTATTTGTTTAGTTCTTCTTTAAAATATTTTTAGTAGTGTTCTGTAGTTTTAATAGAAAGGTCTGACACATGTATTAATATATTTAGATTTAGGTATTTAATGTTTTTGATACTAACTTCTATTTCTCGGTGAAAACTGGAAGGTATGTAATTTAGAACTTTCTGTAATATAGAAGCATTTTAGAAGCACCAAAGCTTATGAATAATAATAAAATAACTTCCTATAGTCACTCAAATATCTTTATGCTTTCTTTAAGTGCCAAAAAAGAACATACTTATTAAGTAGAACCACTATATAGCATATAAAAATAAGAGGCAAGAGTAAATAAACTTAAAATTATTCTCACTAATCATTTTTTCAGTATTTGATCTTTCTTAGAAATCATCTAGGTATCCAATAATTATTCACTTATTAACTCATTTTAATACTAATATGAGTTTTTATGCTACCAAACAATCTTGAAAATTTTGGTTAAGGTGACACACTAGAAAATATAGTTACTACTGGTAAAACTTTTTGTAAAATTATGATTTTTCATAAACTTAAAATTTTTTTTTTATTCGAGAAGTTGTAGGTTTACAGAAAAATCATATTTTTTTCATCATAACTATGATTTAGTCTGAATTCACTGAGAAATAAATGCTCAAATGGGGTTGGGCATACTAGAGATTTTCCATTTAAGAGAAAATAAGGAGGGGGCTAGTGGAGGCTGTGATACTGGTGTGACCTCTGTGAAGGAGAGATGGAAGGAAAGAAGGAAAGAAGAAAGAAGAAAGAAAGGTCTGAGACTGTAATGAAGTTTTCTGAATATTTTGGCAAGGCTAATGGAAAGTCTTCAAGTCAAGGTAATCTGTCAGAGGAGTCCCAGATATCCCAGGAATGGACCTGCCTTAGTATCCCTGCTGCACTGAGTCACTGGTGGGAGCACTTTGGAGGGAGCCTGCTCTTGGCCAGGACGAGAGATGTATTCTGAGCATATCATGATGCTGGAGCTCTCAGTCAATTACACTCACTATAGTAGGTTGTTTAAGGGGTGCATTTTCATGCCTCAGTCTGTTCCTTGCATTATGCAATTTACTTCTCCAACCAAGTTTAGAGAGTAGCTTCTCTGATTCCTATGGGCCTATATTCCTGAGAGGAAACTTAGAAGGAGATCAGTGAAATAAACTACAGCCCCAGTTGCTGCAGTTGATATGGGACTAAAACTGGTACTCATCTTTTCCCCTTTCTACTTTCCATTCCAAATTTCCCTCACTCTCAGCTATCACATTGTTAGATCTTGGTAACTTACTTGGTGATATAATCACAGAGGAGTCTCAGCCTTCGGTAATCATATTCTTTTCAGGCCAGGGTTGCTGCACTTGCCCATTTACAGCTAAAATAAAGCGAGAGTCCTGTTGGCATCCAATTGGATTACCTGGGTTTCACACATACTCCTGCCTATCCTCATTGTTTAAAAGCACTTTTACTCCTGTTGATCATGGTCAATTACCCGGGCAGTATAGTGACTCTTCTTGCTTGCTGGTCTCTGACACAAGGAGTTCAAGGTACCTGGGGGCAGCTGTAACTTATAGTTCAGTGGGACTCTTGCTCTGTCCCCTGCCAAAGCGTGCTTCCTTTTAGTTTGTCAATTGATGCTTCATGCATTTTGAAGTACTTTTACTAGGTAAATACATTTTAGGATTATTATTTTCTTGATAAATTGACCTTTCATCACCATAACATGACTTTTTTAAAAAAATTATTTTATTTTTTATTTTTTATTTTTTTAGTAACACTTGTTTTGAAGTCTGTTTGGTAAAATCTTAATATGGCCTTTTCAACTTTCTTATGTTTGTGATGATATATCTTTTTCCAGCCTTTTAACCTCTATGTATCTATGTATGTAAAGCATATCTCATATAAACAGCATTTAGTTGGTTCTTGATTTTATAATCCAGTCTGACAATATCTGACTATTAATTGTAGAGCTTTTTCTATTTACATTGAACATAGACATTGGTATGATTTTGATATATGTCTATTATATTACTATCTGCTCAATAAGTTCTTTATTTCTTTAATTTGCATTTCATTTTTCTTTTTGCACTAATCTATTCTATTTTGGTATTCCCTTTGAAACCAGGTTTTAATTTTTAGTGCTACTTCTTAATTTTTTGTGCTTTCTCTAGAAATTGCAATATACACCTGTAATTTATCTCAATCTATCTTGAATTGGTAGTAACCATTTATGTATAAAAATATCATGACAGTATAGGTCCACTAAACTACTTTCTGTCTTTTGTCATATATTTTATTTTTCTCTTAATTAATAATCTCATATTACATTGTTTGACTTTTTCACTTCAAGCCAAAAATTTATTGTCTAAAGAATTTTAGAAATATAGTATTTTTATAAACTTATATATATTATTATACTATAATTCTATTCTATTCCATTCTTTCATTAATTATACTTTAACTCACACTTTTCAGCACTCCTCAATCTGTGGATTGATGTTTTTGATCAAATTTGGAAACAGCTTAGTGATTATTTCTTTAAATATTTTTCAGGTCTGTTCTCCTTCTTTTCTTTATCTTAGACTCCAATAATATGAGTGTTAGACCAGTTGATTTTTATCCCAGAGATTACTCAATCTTTACTCCTTTTTAAACAATCTCTTTGAATTTGAAAAGATGACTTCTACTGACCTGTCTTCAGGTTCACCAACCCTTTAGTTCATCAGTCTACAATGTGTACTGAAGCAGATTTTTTAAAACTTTAGAATTGCACTTTTCAATTCTAGAATTTCCAATTTCATCATTTTTAGACTTTCCACTCCTCTTTTTAATATCCCATCTCTCCATCCAATTAAGCTAATGCCTGCTAATTCCAGTGATTGGGAAACCTATACATCACTTCCACTGACATTTTAATCTGAAATTTGGGTCCATTTTTCTGCATTTTTTGCATTTTTTATTTTAGAAGAATTTTATACATATATTATGCTGGATGATTCAAATTCACATGGTCTTGGGGAAAACTCCAGGGAATATACATTTTTACAAATGTGTTTTCCAAAAGCTCTTCAAGGTGATTTTATTTTATTTTTTATTGCAATGTTACAAATTACTGTTAACACGACATTCTCAAAGTGATTTGATTCAAGCCAAAGTTTTAGAAGAATGTTAAATTAGAAGAACAGTTCCCTGAGAATTCACATTTTTCTTACTCTTTATCCCCAGTGTCCAGCACAGTGCTGGTGAGTGCTCGGTTTGTGTTTACAGTCATTATGCATTCATTATGGTCACTGGGTTTTCCATGTAAATCAAACATGAGATGATGTAGACATTTTAGTTTTTTTTCCAATAAATTAAACTTTAGTCATTTTAGAAGACTGAATCCAATTTACTGTTTTTGATAAGGTTACCAATGTCTTTCTTGTTGTTTAATCCATTGGATACTTTTCCTTATATTTCTTATTTGTCTTCAGTGTAGAATTGGACACTATCCATTCTCTTCCTAAAATTAAAAATTCCCTTTGCTTTGTTGACATGGTCATTCTCTGGTTTCTACTTTCTTAATTGGAATGTAAAATTCCTTTGCTTTCCTCTTTATAAATCTGAAACTCCTAATCTGCTTTTTGAAACTCACTGGATGTCACGATTATCTTAAGAGAGGTGCAACAACATTCTTATAGCCAAGGAATTCACTGTCAATTTAATCATCTTGTCTGTGTGTGTTTGTGTGTGTGTATGTTTTCTTGTCAATGGTACACATTTATTAGATTTTTTTATACTGTGCTACTTTTTGGGCATACAAGAAGCCTTAAGATACCAATTTTGCCCTGAAGGAGCTTATAAATCAAATAAATAATGATATCATTGTAACTCTGAAAGAATTCTGAAAATGCCGCCCTAAGCTATGAAAGCTTCTTCCTCCCTGAAGACTTTAAACACGCTCCTCTTTGCCTTCTCTTTTTATTTTCTTGGACATTTGTTTTAACAGCTTCACTATCTTCAAGTATATATAGATGAATTTGTGATAGAAGGAGAGGTGGAAGACCAGTGAGGAGAAAGGGAAGGGAAAGAAAGGAGGGTCTTTAGGCATGTGATTCTTTGCTTCTTTGTTGCTGTACTATAAAGAAGTGTAAGTGGAATTAGCAGTAAATTACATAATTTTAACTTTCTAAAGGAGTCTTAGAATTTCACTCAATTTTATTTTCACAGCACTCTATTTGATTGAAAAGGAACTGGATCAGGATCTGTCCATAATGCCTGCTAGATGCTTCTATCCTTTAGTTTTCAAAGCACATTTCATCTACATTATTAATTTGATCCTAGAAACTGTCCTCTGAGTCCATTGCCCACAAATAGGGAGAATCAGTAGAATGAACCGTGAGTGAAAGGAAAAAATAAATCCATCTGGGTATGAATCCCAGCTCATCAACTTGCTAGCTGTGTGACCTCCACTTAACTCCTAGAAGCCCTATTTCATGATATGTTAAATGTGAATGTTACTACTGGTAGGGTTGTGTGCCTGGCCTCTTACTTTCTAAATGTTGGTTCATTTTGTCTTTCTCTGATTTTACTTTTATCCCTGGAGATCAATTCTTCCAAAATTAGTGCTTTATTTCATGGTAAGAGATACTTTTCCCAAACAAAGACAATATTTTCAGCTCTGTAATTTATTTATAGATTGGCTTGGCTCTGTATTTGGGAAGGTAAACACTAACTGGTATGGCTGTCTCCCATTCTTTCACATGACAAAAAGCCTCAGGGGACATCTTATCCTGTGCAAAATGTATTTTTTAATAGCACATGAAAACACCCTAGATAGACTAATCTCCTGAAAATAGAACAAAAGAGAACCTGAAAGCTATTATATAGTTTGTGCGTAGCTGCACAATTTCTAATCTGGTAAGAGTTCAAATGTAACAATTAATGTCACACCCCACTTCATTCAGATTAGTCTAAGGCTTATCTGCCTCAGGCAATAATAATCAGAACTCAATAAAAGATGTTGGAACAGATGGAACACTACAGTTTCCAATTAAACTCTTCTTTGTTAAACTTTGTATTCTTTCATGATTTATTGAACTAACTTCAGTTCTCCATCACCTATATAACTGGTGTTTGCGTTTAGTGCAACCCTGGAACTCTGGTTGCTTCCTAAGGTAGAAAAATGCTTTGTCTAAATGGAGAATCTCATTTTACCTTAATGAGATAGTTGTAGAATAGATGGCATTTCCTTTTGTAGATGGAATGAAAAAAGCAGGAGAAAAGACAACTGATGTTTATTAAGCATTGGGAATGCCTGGTAGGCATTTTTGAATAAATCTTCCCTCGGGCTGCACTTTGTATAAATTCTTACATTTAATCCTCATAACCATCCATGAGGAAGATGTTTTTCCTATTTGCTCACTATTTTCCTGATGGGAAAACTGAAACTATGAGCATTTGAATCGGTGAACAGATGTGAAAAAGCAGAGAGACCTTCCTTGTTGCTCATAAAAATCATACCGCCAAGGGAGAAGTAGGAGAGATTTTACAGATGAGAATGTTGAGAATGTTATGAATAAGAACATCTTGTTTTATTAAAAGGGAAGGGTAGCACATATACATGGATATTTGAATCACAATGTGAGGCATTTAACAGACATGTATGAGGAGATCAGCCAGCCAGACACCGTGCTAGGCAGGCAGTTTGGCCGTGGGAAAAACAGGCTCTGTCTCTGCTTTTGTAGAAAAACTGAATACAGATGCTCATGTAATTTCAGTTAATGCTTATCCACTGTTCACTAAAAAAATGAGAGCTTTGTGCTTGACTATTTGAGGTGATTAACAAGGCCTAAGGATCCAATACTATGGAAAGTGTACAAAGAATTCTCAGAAGAACCTCCCTTTTATAGTCTCCCAGAAGTTATGGTGAAGGTCTAATCCCCACTACCTGAGAATGTGAACTTATTTGGATATAGGGCACTTAATATCCAAATAATATCCTTATTTGGATATTAGACAAGTTAAAATGAGGTCATACTGGAGAAGAGTGGAAAACACCTATATGACTGGTGTCCTTATCAAAAGAGAAAATCTGAACACAGAAGGACAGAGAGAGAGGAGGGGGGACAATGCTGTGGATTGCCAGGGAACCACCAGAAGCTGAAAGAGGAATAGAACAGATTGATTACTCCCCACAGGTTTAAGAGGATACATGGCCCTGCCTACACCTCGATTTTGGACTTCTAGCCTCCAGAACTGTGAGACGATGAATTTCTGTTTGTTTAAGTCATGCAGTCTATGGTACTTTAGTATGGCAGTCCTAGGAAACTATGACACTCAATATGTCCTAGATTTTGAAAAGGGATACAGAATAGAGAGATGGAAGGACCAAGTGTTTTCAGTATCTTATTATGAAATATACAGTCTACAAGTGTTTAGGATTCCTCAGAAAGAGGAATTTCTTTCTACATAATGGCGACTGATTCTCAGAAATTAATGTTCTTCTTGGGCTTTAATGATGCAGTCCAGCTACTCAATAAATAACTGTTGTTAACAAAATATTTCTGTTTTTATCATGACCTAGGGATACTTAACTGTCTTAAAATAGTATATTTTGTGTTTCACTCTACATAAAAAGATCAAACAAATGTGAATCCTCTACATATCAATTTTGAATTAAGCCAGTGCATTAGTTAGGGTTCTCTCTGCATTCAAGAACTGGGGAAGTAACCACAGAATGGGTCCAGGGACCCACTGGACTCACTGTCAGATGGATCTAAACTAAAATTCCATCAATCACCTGACCTCCATAAAGCCCTACACTGACTGGTGGGCCACAGTGACATTTTGGGTCTCCTGGGATTAATGCCACTTCTGAGCAAGTCACTAATAATTCCTGAATTTCTGATCATGTCCCTTTCCCCAAAGCACAATTACTCCTGGAAAAGGCTGTAGGTCTCTTTGGGGAAGGCTTGGAGGAAGATTAACTATAAATTTTTGGCAGTATAACAGTATCCTTCCCATCATTCAAGGGGCTTTTGATTTCTGTAAACTGTCTCAAGTCTGGGAATTGATGAAGGGACCATGACTTTCTGTTTTTGTAATTCAAGTTAGACTTTTGTTCACTTGACCCAGACCTCTTCTTCATATACAGATCAAGTAGGAATTTAGTAGACTTCCCAGCTCTTTTACTTCTAGGTACCTCATGATCTGTTAGACAATGCTAGTCTCTGTGACTAGGACTATTTTAATTGCTGCTTTGAGTCTGCTGTTCATTGTGATAGCCATGCCCACCTTGTTGTTATCAATTAAGTGCTGCCACTTGGCTTCTGTCACCCCAGGATCTGGTCATCCCCATTGTGTTTAAGGAATCCAGTTCAGTGACAGACTTCCCATGGTAATATCTGACCTACAGAAAAAAGCAACCACAGAGCTCTTCAGGGAAAGTAGAGTTAGTTTTACAAACTTATTCTTCACAGTCCTGGTGAAAGGTGTGTCCTCTGGATGTTCCTGGGGTGGGTGAGTAGGTCTTACATGATAAATCCATTCTAACATTCCAATCTCTCTAAGCCTTTGGATCCCTTAAGCTACATTATAACAAGGCAGTTCTGGCATTTCGACCTTAGGCAATGTTGACCATCTTTTGGTCCATTTCAGTCAGCCACCTAAACAAATGCTTAGAGCCCTGTCTAACCCCTTGAGCTACAATATTAAATCCAGAATCTCTGCTTAATGGACCCATATCAATAAATTCAGCATGATCCAACTTTATATTCCTATCATCATTATTGCACATACTCAATAACCATTCCCACACATATTCTCCTGATTTTTGTCTATATCAATTAGAAAATGCATGCTGTTCTTTTAGAGTATAGTGTACTTCCTCATGGGTCACACTTTTTACCTCATCTTTTGGGTCCTGTGAGGACTTCTGTCTAGTTACAGGTCTGGAAGAAAAGAGGGGTGGTGGGGATGGGTAATGAGAAGTTATTAGAAGTTTCTTTCAAGCCAGTACCTCAAGGCATTCCATTGAAGTTTCATCTGGTAAAATGGGATTAATCTCTTCAGGTGAAGGTTGGATTGGGCACACTCCTTAAGGTAGACTGGAGATCAGCAAACTGTTCCTTTCTTCAGGCCAGTCAGGAGGTTGGGTGGCTATTTCTTCAGGACAGTCCATTACAGGTTTATCTGACAAAGATGCAGCAGAATTTAGAGTTTCAATGTCTCCACTGTCATCATTATCAACCTATATTTCCATTCCAATTTTCAGGATCCCATTTCTTTCCAATCAATGCCTTCATTTTAACAACAGACACCCTGCAAGGTTGAGAATTTAGTTTTCATTGTAACTGTGCTACATGCACAATGAGGGTCTGGCTTTCAGAGATCTCAAGTGTGCAGCTACAAGAAATAAGATTTTCTTTCAGGGCAAAATAGAAATTTTCACATCCTTTATGTGGCTCTCAAGTTGAGAATTTGAAGTCTTCTGCTCATCCCTTTCTTTTATAACTGTATCCAGCATATTTAGGAAAAACCAGTCAACATCATTTTATCTTTTAACTCCACAAAACCCTGTTAAGGTGGGGAAGACCCAAGATGGTAACAGGGTAGGAAGCGCTAACAACCAGCTCATTCAAAAGGACAACTAATAATCAGCCAAGATCTGTCTGGATCAGCTTTTTGGGGGACTCCAGAGACCAGAAGAACACAGTGCTCCAACCAGGAAAGAACAAGAAGAGGAGACTGACCATTTATGGTGAAGACTCATGAGTAGATTCTTCCACATTGTAGAGGTGGTAGCCCAGCTCCCACTTGGCAAGGCAGGCTGCCTCTAGACCCACTCCCAGGCTGGAAGCAGAAGCTTTCTTTCCAAAAAGCAGGGAAGGGGAAGTGACCTGGCACCAACTACAGCTGTTGATTGGCAAAATCGGCTATCTCAATTCCAATTTTGAGCACAGCTGAGGTTTAAACCTGCCCAATCCACCAAGAAGCCAGCAACATTTGTGCTGTCTCCACACCCAGCAGAAGTGGAAGCAGGGGTGACTGCAAAACACACCAGTCCCCTGGGGTGGTAGGGATCAGATCCTGTACTCCCAGTTTGGAAAGCTACTACTTAGGACCCCACACCCAGCGTAAGTGGAAATTGAGTGCAGTTTGAACACTTTCTAGGTGCAGAGCAGGCAGATTCACACTGGGCCCCAACACCCCCTGGAAGGAGGGGAAGCTTCCACTCTCTTGAGGGTAGTGTGGGCAGATTCACCCAGCCCAGCTTGAAGGGTTTCTGCACATTTGGTGCCCCTGGGCAGAGAGGAAGTGTGCACTTTCTTGCAGGCAGGGTGGACAGATTCACCCCAGCCACCTTAAAAGAGCCTCTGCAAACTAGGCTTCGACACCCTCTGGAAGGAGGGGAAGCACTCTCTTTGTGGGCAGTGCGGGCAGATTCACCCCAACCACTTTGAACAGCTGCTACACTCTCTTACTCAAGGTGCCCCAGTAAGGAGAGAAACAAAGAGTCCTCTGTTCACTCTCTCTCAAGACAGTGCAGGCAGAGTCTCCTCACTCACCTGTGTGTGTGTGTGGGGGGGGGGCAGGGGGTACAGCACAGGGGTAGCAGTCGATCAGAGAACTCAGATCTCAGGGTCTCAAAACTGTGCAATAGTTTCATCCCAGGTAGCCTGGCAACCTCAGCCTCATCTATGCCCTCACCAGGAGTTAAGTCAGCTGAGAATTAAGGCACAGAATAAGCATAGGGCAGCAGGAAACAACCAGAGAAAGAGTGCTACCTGTTGGGTACTTTAGGAAAGCCTTGATTGGGAAGACATCAAAGAGAAGATTGGAGGCCTTTAGGGTCTTTTCTCCACAGCACATTGGAATCAATCTAAATTCCCTTCTTAGGTCCTCTGAGCCTGTTTTGACTAGAGGGACATATCTATCAAAATTAGCCCTCTAGGAAACAGCAGTGAGAGAAGATAAAAAGACTATTAAAAATGTACAGAGGCAAATAAAAAAACAAACAGAACAGATTAATATTCATGGAGGAGGAACAGATGAAGCTTTAGCAAAAAGCCAACCAATAAGAAAGTCATAGTCTAAAAAGAGAAACTGAGCACAGAATAAACACATACAAAAATCATATGCCAAGACACTAGCAAAAATTATAAGCCATACTAAGAAACAGGAAGATATGGTATAGCCCAAAGAACAGATTAAACCCTCAGATGAAACAGGATCTCAGTGAGATGGCTAAAGAGATTAGGATATTAAGAAGACACTGGTTGAACACAAAGAAAGAATTTGAAAGTTTGCAAAGAAAAGTAACAGATCTTATGGGAATGAAAGACACAATAGAAAAGATTAAAAATACATTGGAGGCATATAATAGCAGATTTGAATTGACTGAAAACAGAACAAGTGAGTTGGAGGACAGAGCATCTGAATTTGAAAAGATAGGAAAACAGAAAGAGAAAATAATGAAAAAAATGCAACAGGATCTCAGGGAAGTGAATAACAAAATGAAACGCAAAACTCTGTTAAGGTGTTATGGCAGTTTGGCATTATTTATGAATTCCAAAAATAGATATTGGATTATGTTTATAAACTGGTCTCCTCCTCTGGGCATATTAGATTATATTGGATTCAGAGGTTTCGCTTTTATGTAATTAAATTACAATTAGGGCTTTGATTGGGCCATGTCAGTAGGCCTTGAGTCCCTGCCCCCTGGGACCAAGGGGGCAGACCACATCGCAAAGAAGGGAGTTTGGAGTTTTGATCTTGGAGCCTGGGAAGTAAACACATAAAGAAGATACATGAGGAAGGAGAAAAGGCTCAATTGGACAGGGCAGAGGCCCTGGGAAGAGAGACGAGCCATTTGCCTGCAAGTCTACAGTTCACCTTGTGGAGAAAGCAGAGCAGCTGAGCCTGGAGAGATACAAGCCCCGGGAAGAGAGGAACCCAGGAAGCCTGAACCCTTGCACACCTCGGCAGCCATCTTGCTCCAACACATGGCAATAGACTTTGGTGAGGGAAGTAACTTATGCTTTATGGTCTGGTAACTGTAAGCTTCTACCCCAAATAAATACCCTTTATAAAAACCAACCAGTTTCTGGTATTTTGCATCAGCACCTCTTTTGCTGACTAATGCAGGTGTCAAAAACACTCAAATCCAGAGCCTTGCCTCTTAAGCATGTGAGTAGCCATATTCAGTGGTGATATTTTGCATATCTCTATTGCAAACTCATGTCATGGACTGTCAGTGGCATCTTGATGATTGGAAACACTCATTAGTGCTTTTAAATCTAATCAAAGTAGAGAGCCAATTGCAAAAACCCCAGAACCAATTCAGAAATCCCATTTTTAAGATTCTGTTCTCAAGAACTACTCCAATCTTGGTAGCAAGCTGTATTATTCAGGGTTCTCTAGGGAAACAGAATTGACAGGTGATACTTGTAAATATTATGAAATTATTTATTTATTTAATTATCTTATTTTTTATTTTTATTTTTTCAAAAGATACTTAGATTACAATGAAATTTTATAAAATTGTCTCACATGACTAAGGAGATGATTGAGTCTGAATCTCCTTGGGGCAGGCTACAAGCTGGGAACTCTGATGACAGTTTTTGATAAATTCTCCAGGAGAAGCTGGCTGGATGAAGTAATGATGGAAATTCTCTCTTCTGATTGATGAAATCATCACTTCTCCTATTAAGGCCTTCAGCTGATTGGATGAGACATCCTTAATTGCTGAAGGCAGTCTCCTCAGTTGATTGTGGATGTAACCAGCCATAGATGCAATCAACTTACTAACGATTTATGTCCACAAAATCTCCACAATTAGACTAGTGCTTGCTTGACAAAACAACTGGGCACCATTACCTGGCCAAGTTAATACATGAGCCTAACCATCATAGCCAGTAACAAATTTATAGTTGATAGCTTAATTGCAATGTCAAATTTTATTTTATTTTTCCAGAATCTAAACATAGTTGTCTATATTTTCAAGGAGTACACATGATTTGAGACAAGATTTTATAATAAAATTTAGTATAGAAATCAGTGGACAGTCTAACGAAAGCATATTAAAAGCAAGCAGCAAAAGAGTAAAAAGGAGAAAATAAAATTAGGAATTAGCATATTTGAGAAAAATGTGATGAAATATTTAAAACTGTATTCATTTCCCAGCTGCTAACATAAATACCCATACAATGGTTTGGCTTAAACAATGGGAATTTATTGGCTCACATTTTTGCAGCCAGGAGAAATACAAAATTAAGGTGTCAGTATGGTGATGCTTCCTCCTTGAAGATTGTGGCATGCTGGGGCTGGCCACTGGTGACCCTTGGTCCTTGGCTTTTCTGTCATGTGTCAATGCACATGGCTGAGTCTTCTTTCTCTTCTAGATTCTGCTGACTTATATCTTCTGGTTGCTCCCTGTGGCTTCTCCTTCTGTGTCTAATTTTTTTTTCTTATAAGGACTTCAGTCATATCAGATTGGAACTCATTCAGTTTGGGCACACCTTAACTAATAATATCTTCAAATGTCTAATTTACAAATGAGTTCATACCCACATGAATAAGGATTGGGACCTGAATGTGTATTTTGTGGGGGACATGGGTTCAATCCATGTCTCTCATAAAAACATTATGAGTTTCATCTGATGAATAGAAACATTGGAAAGACCCAAAGATCCCAGAAACGATCAAAAAGTCAGAGAAAAGAAGCTATAGAGAAAGCTTTTTTAGAAATATAACTATGAAAAAACCCTCATTATCACTTTATTCCTAACACAGTTTTGAATATAACACAAGTCATGTGATTTCCCAAGTAGAATTTCATAATGAAAGTTTAAAATGTTTAGCCAATGAAATAGCAGTTCTATCCCCTTTGTGAGCCTTTGAAATTGAAAAGATAAAGCTCAAAACAGATAAAACTCCTTATGAAAACTTTTTGCAAAAAACAGGCTCCAGACTGTTTATTTTACATGGTAAACCAAAAAAATTGTGGAAGCAAGATAAGAAGTTGAATGATTTAGAAGTAATATGGTGATCCAAAAGTTAGGAAGCTGCCTTCTAATTCCAGTTCCTTGTGGCATACTGGCTATATCATACAATATCGGTGTGTACACCTATGTGTGTATGTGCATGACGTCTCATCTCTATATGGGGATTAAAATACTTGATTTATTCATTTCATAACATATTAGGAGGATAAATTGGTATGTTTTCAGAAAAGGGCTTTGTAAACCTAAAATTACAAAATAAAATTTCTGCCTATAAAAGATAGGAATGGATCACAGAAGATGGTTATTATGATGTCATGAGTAGGATGAAATTATTTTGGTTTTTATTCTAAAAGTTAAGGAGATAAGATGACCTCTTGTCCCTCAGAAAACTGCAATTTTAATTGTCAGGTTTTAGAGAAAGTGACGTGTTAATTCAGAGGCCTGATTGCCAAATCTAGGGTGTGGGAATCTTGGGATTTTAAATAGATTTACCAGTCTACCTTGGCTATTAATGTAATTGTTTCTAGACATCCCTTATTTATGTGCAAAATGTAATATTACAGTGTGTGGAGTGAGGGCTAGGACTTAAATACATAATGCCCTTCTAAAGTCTATTGCAGAAATGAAAATGTGCAATGTTTCATTATTGCTGCTAAAAGAATCCTTGAATTGTGAAAGGATTTAGCTCTCTACAGTGCTTCTCTCCATTTCGAAATGAATTATTTTTTGAGTCATCAGTAAGTACACAAATGAAAGTTTAAACATTGAAAAATGTTTTAGGATTGTGGGACTTTTGATATTATGAAAATATGTAATTATAGTGGGAGATGCTGTAATGGTAAGTGTGTAATAAGTTTCATATTTTAAAAACATATTAATGTGATATGTACATATGTGAGTATATGTGTCTCCACATTTCATTTCCTAGCCAACTTCAGGCATTTATCTACCTTAGGGAGGTATTAAGAATGTCAGAACGAGAAAGTAAAGAGAAAGTCAGTTAATATTCAATGTCTGATACCCCAAACAGAAGTTTACAGAAGGCAATAGTCTTGAAAGCCAGACTTTGCTAAAAGGGGATTTTCCAAATTCTCTTGTCTTCTCATGAGGCATATAAAACTTGATCACAGAGTTCCATTTTCATGTGGTCCTTTCCAAGCAGGAAAAGAGGAATAAATTGCTGCTTATTTGTTGGTAATTTGTGGTGAAAGGGTGGCAGAGGAAAGGGCAGAGAGGAGAGTGAGAGTCGATCAGGAACAAGTGTTTCTCATTCTCTGCCTAAACATGAAAAGGGGGATTGACTTTGAATATATCCACATGGATGAGAGGGGTCTGGGTCTACTTGGGCTGGTCGTGCTTCTCTGATATCCTGCATGGGAGTCTTTAAGGCTCAATGAGAAGTCCAGCCCACAGATAGCTCTTGCGCAGGAAGGGGTAGTTATGCATACACCTGGTGTAAGGCAGTTAGATGGATGGGCCTGAGGTAGTCTGCAGGGCATTCAGGGATCACAGATCTTCCTGAATGCTCCAGAGAAGTGCTGAAGAGTTGTTGAAATTGCTGGTGGATTGCGGGGCCTGAGATCAACGCAAAGTGGCCACTGTTGGTAAACAGACTAGGTGAAAGTGATGGTACTGTGGTTTCTAGCAGAGGGCCAACTATGTCACCCAAAAGGCCTGCTGGAGCCAGTTGCCCATTAGCAATCACCAGCGTGAGGAGCAGATGGGTCCATATATTCTCTGCAAGAGACCAGGGGATCTACGGGAAACCTCATGGATCTGAAAAAATAACCTTCCCATGTTCCCTGTCTCCCTTGTAGGAGGACAAGGTGAACCCTTTTCACTCATATCACCTTGAGAATAGGGGGAAGGTATGAGATCAGAAAGAGCATTTACCTAAAAGACAAAGTTATTTGAAAAAGACAAAATTAAATCATTCCTAATAGGGAGTTCTACTTTGAATAGACCAAAAAGGGGATTGTTGAAACCAGAAGAGGCAGAAATATTTGATCTGGCAAGTAAAAAAAAAAAAAAGAAAGAAAGAAAGAAAGAAAGAAAAAAACCCCTGAAAAACAAAAACAAAAAATCTCCTATATCAGCATGGTGGTAGCTTTTGAAAAAGATAAATCCAATTTTAGAGAGGCTTGAAGTAATATTCTTTGTGCAACTTTTGTGAAACATAATGTGAGTAAAATTCATACTCCGTCTTGTTATGAATTCTTGAAATTTGGAAAAATAATAGAGTTGGAGAATAAGAATTTTGGTGTTTGTCTTATACTCTAGGAGAAATTGATAGTACTTTTGATTGACAAAAATACCCCAGAGATTAGAAAATACTTTATTTTGAATTTAAAAAAGAATAAAGAGACTTTACTATTGCCTGGAGGACTTTCAAGCTTCTGAAATACCTTTTGAGGTTTGAGGGAGGAGAGGGGGACTTGAAATAGGAGGTTCTTGTTTGATGACTGCTTTGGCATTATTAACTTGTGTCACTTCCCGATAGTCACTTAATTTTTTTGAGCCTCAATTTCTTCATCTGTAAACTGAGGTAACACCTACCTCAGGGATCTGTGATGATTTTCATATGCAATCATGCACACGAATGTAGTGTAAACTGGAGGCAAATCCTGCTTGCTGGCTGTTTTGGTGTATAAAGTTTTATTGGAACCCAGCCTTACTCATTTGTTTATATGCATTTCATGTGGCTGCTTTGTGCTGCAATGGCTGAGTTTTATTGTGGACCACATTTCTGGGTATATTTACCTGGTGTAGGGCATAATTGGCAATACAATTAGAATGGGCTATTGTTTTTACCATGTTACCACCATTTGCTATGAGTCCATACTCACATAGCTGTATTTTGGTGAACAATCCTTTTTAAAAGCTACCTTCATTCTGGTTAGGAGTTAACCTGGCTAGGAGAAGATTATCCTTTCATTCAGAAGCCTGTTTTTAAATTAACCGATTGGCATTAGGTTTTAAAAGCAACCTTTTCAAAATGTGGCTGATTTTTATCCATTTGCCAAGGCCTGCTCTCCCTGACTGTGTTGATACAATTTAACTTCTGAATCTAAAACCTAAGGACCACCTGTTCTTTGGAATCCACTATGAGCCATCCTTCCCCACCCACCATTGTAACTGAGATCAAAGAGCCGGCTACCTTTATTCAATTTTACCACCCTTCCCACAAGATAGCCCAAACTTCTAGTTGTCTTATGTAAACATGAAATCAAAAGACAAACTACTTTCAAGAAAAACACAGTACACTAACTATAATATTTTTCCTTTTTCTTTTTTCCAAGGTTTATCCTCATGTGGACAGATACAAAGCTGTCACCTGCTGCAGGGTGAAATCTAGTGAGAACAGACAGCTATTATGTGAAAGAAAACCTTAGGTGAATTTGGCAAGATGCTAGGATTATGAATAAATAATAATTTCAAATGTTAGTTTATTATTAAGTGAAACCTAATTTCTATATGTAAATATAAGTAACAGGGCATCCAGCCAAGGGAATGCAACATTCTCAGGTTAATTGTCACCCTTGAGGAAAAAAGTTAATTGTTAACCGCCAACCACCTGCGATGTGTTAAAAAATAAGAGGCTTTGAATTCCTTTCTGGAAAGAGAATATTTTTGAAATGGAGATGCTGTAATTTTTCCAAATGCTGATGAAACTCCATAAGGTAATTATGTCAGCTTGAGAAGGCTTTGATAGTGAAAATAAGGTAAAAAAAAAGAGTTGTGGGTTTTCAGCCCCAATCAGCATACAATTTTAATTTTGGAAGTGAACGTAATTGTGCTTGGGCATAGTTTAAATCTTTTCTTCCCTACCAACTGTTCCTCTCATTTGCCTGAAAAACTTCCAGTTCCCTTTCTCCCTTTCCTCTACTTTCCTTCTTTTCTTTTTTTCCTACTCCCCCTCCACACACACCTCACACAGTCACAAATGCTTTTAGATAACTTATAATAAAATCTTGTGCTTTTCAACAGAGGATGGAAAGCAAATTGTTTTCTGAGTGTGTCACCATTGCTTCTTTTTTACTCATTAAAAGTTTTTGACTAGCTCCTCAAATCCACTTCAAGGAATTTATCTGACCAATATGCCCCTACGAATGTGCAAAATTTTATTTTAAAAATGTTCTTGGCAGCATGATGGTGGAAAGTAAAAAGGAAACTGAGTGAAGGAGAAAACTAAAACAGTAGGAGCAGTAGGGAGCAAGAGGAAGACAAGGAGGCGAGGAATGGTGCGAATGCAGCAAGCGTCAGAAACATGATGCAAGAGAGGAGTCCTAACAGTGGCCTCAGCCAGGGCCTGTGAACCGGCCGACTTCTCAGCAGCCTGCCCAGCAGGAGTGGCAGAAGCAGCTGAGCAGAGCCAGCTGCAACATGGGAGCCTCCCTACTATGTGGATTCTAAACTTGTGCCATATGCAAGATTAACCAGCACCCTAGCAACCTGAAATGGTTGAATCCAGGACTGGGATCTTTGGCATTTAAAAATGGCATGGCCAGTGGGGAGAAAAATCAATCCTTAAAAGCCACAGAATAAAAGTGGGTCCTTCCATAGAATTCAATTTGAAATGTTGACTATTTCTTCAACATTATATCAGTGCTGTAATACTATACAGATGAATTGTATCTTTCAGATATTGTCAAATTTTATACTAGTTAGTTGTGATGAACAACTTCCAGGAGTAGCCTTGTTTGTCCAGACTCCAGGCTAGCATAATGTAAAAATCAGGCAATTAGAAATGTTCATTAAAAATATAAAGGGACAAAATTGATTGACTGTAGTATAAACAAAAGATACTAGGGCATAGACAGAACAGGATATTCCTTTCTGAAACACCAAAGATAATTTAAAAAACTATGTTTGTCAAGGTATAGTAACTCTTTTTGCTAATCTCTAAACCATTTTTTGAAATCAGATTTAATGTGATGGAAATTTTTACTGATTTCATCTGCCAATATTATCTCACAGTTTATATGTATGAATGAGGTTGTCATTCAAAGTATGAAATATTAGTTTTTAGTAACTTAATATGCTTCAAAAAGAGCATCTAATATGGGCGACTCACTCTACTAGGCAATATGTTAAAGAGGCTCTGTGAAGAATATAGTTTACCACATGTCACTAAGAAGGATTAACAGGCTTTATAGAGCATGAACTATACAAATTTTACATTTTAACTCAGTATCATTACTTTAGGGAATCCCATATTATTTTGATGAGAAGGCGTTAGAAGCTTCGAAATGGCCCAAATTATCCTAGAATAATTCATGGTATATCTGACAGTACTTTTCATTGGCACTGTTTTAATGAAAGATGCTGGAGAGAAGGAAGAGTATTAAGCTGCCAGCTTAATATTTGTTATAATAAGCTCAGTAGGTCAGGTCATGTGGTTTGATGAGCCCTTAATTGTGTAGGCTGCAGGAGGAAGAAAATTAGTTAGGAATAGCCAGTGCCAGGACTAGGGAATTGACTCAGTTGGAAGCTGGCCTCCGAGGACATTGACAGGAATCCCATTCACGCTCCAAGTTGATGTAGCAAATTCATTCCCCATCTGGCCTCAAATTGATATCCTGAGATTCCAGTAAGGTGGTTGGAGCCTGACAGCTAGAGTTTCCAAGCAGAGAGCTACTCCGAGACAGGTGGATGGGATCGTGTGGGAAAGTCCATCTGCATTGAAACAGGATTCCTGCCAGTTGCTGGCAGCAGGGATAGAGTGTCCGACTCCTGGGGAAATTATGATTGTTTTAGAGCCCTGTGGTGATGACTGAAGCTCAGGGACAAGATCCAAAGCTGGTCAGGAAACTAGAGTGTAAATCAGGACTCGAGACAGTTCCCCGTTCTCATAAGGGGAGCACAGGAGGTTAGGGCAGGGAAAGCATTAGCTCAAAAGGCACAAAAGCATCTTGGAGCTCACACTTGTTACAGGGCTGAGAGTTATTCCAGAGTCTAATTCAAAATTATACAGTCAAATTGTTTCATTTGGTTCAGGCATGGACAGGGCAGTGATGATAAGAAATGACATCCATGTCTAAATCATAAGAAATGTTTTGAATGGTGCTGACAATTCAAAAGATCCTGGAAGCACAAGTAAAGAAGATACTTTTCTGAAGGGCAAGTAAAGAAGTTCAGGGAAGATAACTTCAGTCTTTAATTTATTAATTTATTCTTCAAAAAGTTAGCAGTGTTTTATTGCCCTGAAGCAGAGACAGTTGAACATTACTTCAATTTCATAAGAAAAATGCAAATGAACCAAAAGCTAGCTAATCACTTACTCTATACAGAAAGCAAGTGACTAAATATGTTTTTGAATCCATGCTCTTTACTCCCTATATTTCATATCAGGAACGGCTATGGTATGTATAATTGCTGTCATAATGATAATTATAAGTAACTGATAAAATGGAAAATGTGGATATACTGTAATTAAAATGGCAGGGAAATGAATATTATTATTTAATGAGTTTCTTTAAGAGACTATACCAATATTTTTAAATGTTTTTAATATTTAGTTCATACAAATTTTAATCTTGAAATCTATATTATATCTCATTCATGTTTTCTAATTGTGATATTCTACATGGTAACTCAATTACAACTTTTCCACAGAGTTGCCAAAATAAATTATTTAGCAGGTGCAACCTGTTTTCATTCATAATACATATGTGAGTATGAATATTTACACCCAGATACATTCATTGTATTATTATGCTGAGAAGGACAGATTTTCTGTACATCATGAAAATTATCATTAGTGTGTGCTTACCATTCTTCAGACACTGTGCTAAATGGCTCTACATACATTAGCTCATTTAACACACAGAAAAATGCTATCAAGCAAATTCTATTATCCTGATTTCATAGAGTAGAAAACTGAGAGTTAGGTCCCTAAAGATTAAAAAGTGGTGAAACTAAGAAGGTGGCAGAGTAAGGAGCTCTAACATCCTACAGTGCAGTTAGTAATTAGTCAGAGCTATATAAATCACCTATTTGGAGGGCCCAGGAGACCAGAGGAGCATCCTGCAACATCCTTGGAAGAAAAGAAAGAGGAGACTGCCTTTCTGTGGTGAAGATTCTTGAGTAGAGCACTCAAGACATTGCAGAGGCCCGTGCCCAGCCCCCACTGGTGGTGCAAGCCTACCCAGGAGCTATTCCTCGGCTGGAGTTGAAAGCTCCATTTCCCAAAAATGAGGGAGGAAAAGACAGTTGGGTACCCATTTCAGCCTCTGATTAGTAAATTCAGCTGGCTAAAGTCCAGTCCTAAGAACAAATAAAGTTTGAGCCTGTCCAAGATGGAAAGAGGCTGGTAGCCTTCATTTTAACTCCGCCCCCAGCATAAGAGGAAGGAGGGCAGGGAGAAAACTGGGGAGACCTGCACCAGCTTTTCTGGGCAATCAATAACCTAATTACACAGATAGAGGAACTAAAAAAACAGCAAACTATGTCGAAAGAAAACAGAAGGAGTGAAATAACAAAGATCAGAGCAAAAATAAATGAAATTGAGAACAAAAAACCAATAGAATTAACAAACCAAAAGTTGATTCTTCGAGAAGATCAACAATATTGGCAAATCCTTAGCTGGATTGACAAAGAAAAAAAGAGATAATATGCAAATAAATAAAATCAGAAATGAAAATAGGGATATTATTACTGACCCCACAGAAATAAAAGAGATCATAAGAGGATACTATGAACAACTGTATGCCAACAAACTAGACATTGTAGATGAAATGGGAAAATACTTAGGAATATATGAACAACCTACACTGACCACAGAAGAAACAGAAGACCTCAACATACCAATCACAAGAAAAGAGACTGAAACTGTCCTCAAACAACTCCCTAAAATGAAAAGCCCAGGAACAGATGGCTTCATAGGTGAATTCTACCAAGCATTCAAAGAACTTAATAGCAATCTTACTCTAACTTTTCCAAAAAATTGAACTAGAAGGAATGCTACCAAGCTTATCTTATTCTAAGAAGCCAATATCACCCTAATACTAAAGCCAGATAAAGATAATACAAAAAAAAAAAAAAAAAAAAAAAAGATTACAGACCCATTTCACTAATGAATATGGGTGCAAAAATCCTGAACAAAATTCACTAATCGTATCCAACAACACATTAAAAGAATTATTCATCATGATCAAGTGGGTTTTATCCCAGGCAAGCAAGGGTGATTCAACACAAGAAAATCAAACAGTATAATACACCACATTAATAAATCAAAGAAGAAAAATCACATGATCACCTCAATTAATGCAGAAAAGGCATTTGACAAAACCCAGCATCCTTTCTTGGTAAAATCACTCCAAAAGATAAGAACCGAAGGAAACTTGATAACGGGTATATTTGAAAAACACAGCTAACATTGTACTCAATGGTGAGAGATTGAAAACTTTTCTATTGAGATTGGGAACAAGACAATGATGTCTACTGTTACCATTGTTGTTCAATATAGTGCTGGAGGTTCTAGCTAGAGCAATCAGGCAAGAAAAAGAAAGAAAATGTCCAAATTGGAAAGGAAGAAGTAAAACTTTCCCTGTTCACTAATGATATGATCCTATACTTGAAAAATTCTGAGAAATCTCCACTAAAGCTACTAGAGCTAATAAACAAACTCAGCAGAGCTGCAGGATACAAAATTAATAGCAAAATCAGTAATATTTCTATACACTACTCATAAGCAGTCTGAGGAGGAAGTCAGGAAAAAAAATTCCATTTATAATGGAGACATAAAGAATTAAATAGTTAAGAATAAACTTAACCGAGGATATAAAGCACTGTATTCAGAAAACTACAATGCATTGCTAAATCAAAGAGTACCTAAATAAATGGAAGAAAATTCTGTGTTCATGGATGGAAACATTAAATATCATTAAGATGTCAATTCTATCCAAAATGATATACAGATTCAATGCAATCCTGATAAAGATTCCAACAGTCTTTTTTTTTTTTTTTTTTTAAGTAATGGAAAACCTAAGTATTGAATTTATTTGGAAGGGTAAGGGGCCCCAAATAGCCAGAAACATCTTAAAAAGGACTCTCACTTCTGGAATTTAAATCGTTATTACCTAGTTACAATGGTAAAAGAGTATGGTGCTGGATAAAGATAGACACATAGACCAATGGAACCAAACTGATGGTTCAGAAACAGATCTTCACATCTATGGTCAGGTGATTTTTGACAAGGCCGTCAAGGCCACCCAGCTGGAGCAGAACAGTCTATTCAAAAAATGGTGCTGGGAGAACTGGATATCCATATCCAAAAGACCGAGGGCCTCTACCTCACACCTTATACAAAAATTAACTCAAAAATTATCAAAGACCTCAATGTAAAAGAATGTCATGTCACTGAAAGGGGTAGTCTAGGGACGTAAATGTGAATTGAAAGCTAGAGAATAATCTAGGTACTGAGTAACTTAGTGAACACAGAGGTGGATGAGGATTGTGGTTAATAATATGAATACCATCATATTCTCCTATGAAGTAGAACAAATGTACGTCTTTACTACAAGGTGGTAAGAATAGAATGATGCATAGGAAAAATACAATACTATAACTTATGGACTATAATTAACAGCAATATTGTAATATTGAATCTATGTCAAAAAGGCACTACATCGGATAGAGGCAAGATGGCGTTGGTGTAGGAGGGCGCACACTGCAAGCTCCCAGAGCAAGGCGGATTGGGGACGGGGTCCTGCCCGGGGGTCTGTGCTGTGCACGTGTGGAGTGAGAAGCTTGGGACATCTATCTGCGCGGATCGGCGGCGTGGACCGAACGGTGGAGATTCGTGAGTTTTGAGGCTGCCGGTGGAGGCTGGCACAGGCGGCTGAGCCCCGCGGTTAGGGAAAAAAATAAAATAAAACGGCCATTTGGAGCTGCGGGCGGGGCGAGAAAGTTTTATTTTCTGGGGAGCTGGCTGTCTGGCGCCCCTTGGACCTTGTGTGAACAGAGCAAACGAGCTAGTCAGCACCCGGTGAACCGGAGGGGGGATTTTGGTCGGGGAACGCAGCTGATTTCCCTAGCCACCCGGGGATAAGACCCGGGCCGCTGCGGAGCCAGGAGGAAGGGACACTTCCCAAAAAAGGGAGGGTTCGGTTGGAAGACAGGGAAGGATATTTTATATTTTTAGACATTGATCTGGCTGCCTGCACCGCCCCATAGCTTTGGGGAGCAGATAAGCCGACCTGAAGCAGCACTAGGCTGAGAGCAGACGCGAATCTGCACTCAAACTGATTTACTGAGCAGCCCAGTGACGCTGGAGCTTGGCACAGGAAGGGGCGGAATCCGCCATCTTTAGCACTCTTCACTGACTAACATCAGAGTTTCAGCTAACCTGGGGAGTCCGGAAAGAGGAACGTGCTTGATTAATTTCCACGGGCCCAGCTAGGATCCCTTCCGTAAGGGGGTTGGTCTAGAAGAGGAATTATTTTGGGTACTGCATTTGGCTAATAAAAAAAAAAAAAAAAAAAAAAGTGAGGTCACCTCAACAATTGAAAAATAAATTCTTTTTAATTTAGTTTAATAGCTAAAAGCTGCTTCAGGACCTGCATATAGAACCCTGTGGGGAAATTCATTGATAAACACAAGTAGGCAGGAAGGATCCACGTGGACCCTAGGGGAATCATTGACCCGCCTTAGCTCTGTTTGACTGCTTGCCTGTGTGGATCTTTGGTTTCTCTCTGTTACTTTCTGGTCTATTGCTATTATCCCCATTTTCCTCCCCCCTTCCTTTTTCCTTCTATTTTTTTTTTTTTAAATAGGTGCTGCCAGCTGGTCGCTTATTTGCTGGGCTTCTTATTCAGTAATTTCCCACTCGCTGTATATATTGATTCTGTATTACAAACTATCGCTTATCCTTCCTGCATGTTTCTGCCTTCTGTTTTCTGTTGTGGCTGTTAGAGACAACATTTTTTCATAGGCCCACAACTTAAGGGTGTCAATTTATATCCCATCTATTTTGTTTTCTTCTTCTTTTTTCTTTTTTTTTTTTT